>CAAE01015018.1:269647-326758 GCA_000180735.1 Tetraodon nigroviridis
ACGGAATTGAATTAGAAAATTAGAAGGTCACCGAGCGAACAACAGGTGACATTTTGGGACATTTGCTGGGTGATAAAGCTGTCAGGAGGAGGGCGGGGTGATGAATCGCATCCATCACAGGCTGCTGGGAGTGACGCCGTTCCATCAAAGCAAGATTAATCTCTCCGCCAAGACTGACGCGCTACCGGGACAGAAGATCGGGTCACATGACTCCATCTGATCGGTTTTCACCTGTCAGACGTCCGACTGGTTCAGTCAACAAGTAAACAAGACCAGGAACCTTTAGCAGGAACCGCTGCGGGACTGTGGAAAGGTCCGGAAGGAGTCATTAGTGGAGCCTGGCTCAGGAGGCCGCCCACACTGGAAGTTCCTGGTTCCGGTTCCTGGTTCCTGGGGGGCCTAAACGCTCAGAACAAGGTTCCTCCAGGTTCTGGCCCTGCTTTCCAAAGGTGCAGGAACCATCTGGTCGTTGTGCATCTGGTCAATCCCCTCGGGGGACAGCCCAGAGTTAGCATAGCATAGCCGCGGTTAGCAATGTTGACAAACGGCAGGATTAGAGGTGAGATGAACGCTCCGACTCGGACCGTGTCGGTGGGGGGGGAGGGGAGGGGGCTGAGCCTATCCTTCATGTGTAAATCTGGCGTTGTCACGGCGATCTCGGCGTCAGTTGTCGTATTCACCGTTAGCATTATTGGCACTCGCTCCTTCACTGTCACGCTGAGTAATGGCGGCGGACTCATAACTGCAGGGAGAGATTGATAAACGAAGGCAGGGAGAGACGCATGCGAACACGCTGGAGGTGAACGAAGGGGTATTTCAGCTCCATTAGGAAATATTAGCTTTGAAAGAGATGAACGACAGGAAAATGATAGCGTCAGAAAAGCTATTGATTGTTTTCTTAAAGACTGACGTCGTGACACAAAGAGCAGATAAATCATCTCGTTTAATAAAAGTGGCTGTGTGGAGGGATCTCTCCATCCTGGGCTCCATTCAGACTCCGCAGAAATATCGATACAACAACGGCTGGCTGGAGCGGGTCCCAAGAACGGGTTTTAGAGGCGCTAAAGCCCAGAACTCTGCTGGAGGTCTGCTCGCTGCTCCTCAGTTTATTTGTTGCTGCGGTTATTAAGGCTGTCGGCCGCCCGGCAGCCCAAGAAATGGGAATAAAATTGCGCAGGGATAAATCCTCCATTTGTCCAGTCAAGCAGCAAATATAGACCTGAAGAGGTTCAGCGTGAGTGGAGGAGGAGCAGGAGGAGGAGCATGGAGGAGCAGGAGGAGGAGGAGACGTTCTGGAGAGTTAAAACAGCCTTGGACGGAAGAGGGGAGGGTCTAATCAGGTCTCTCTGAGGTCACGGCTGTGATCTTCAGGCCTCAAAGAGAAGAAGCGACTTCCTGTGCGCTGAAAAAGAGGCTTCCTCCTGGTCCGGAGGGAGGAGCTTGCAGGAGTCTCCTTCCTCCTCCTCCTCCTCCTCCTCCTCCTCAGCTGTCCACCGGGGTCACAGGTGGTGGAGGTGCCTCCATGGCCTCCTGGAGGAGCTGAGGAGAAGATGGCCCTGCCCGACCAGTGGAAGAAGAAGAGCAAAACAAACCGATGTGACCAAAGAAGCGGAGCAAAAAGAGAGAGAAAGGAAAAAAGAAGGTGAAGGAGGAGAAGAACTCTGATCTGCAGGCGGTAAATAAAGAGATGATTGTTTGGAGGATGAATGGGCCTTCAGAGGCTGCTGATCGCTCACTGAAGACTTCATTATTCCCTTTAATGGCCTCCTCCGCCGTTTGACCCCACCATCAAAATTAGCGGCGAGGAACCTTTAAGTCAGATGGATGAACTGCCAGAGCGTCGCCGCCGCCTAATTGGCAGCCGCAATCAAGAGGGAATCTGTATCAGGAGCAGAAGAAGAGCCGGAATATATTAGCAGGAAAGGAGAAGAAGAAGAAAAATGAGGCTGGAAAGCGGCGCGGCAGCGCCGACTGTCTGGATGGAAAAATGATGATGGGACAAAAGGAGGCAAGAAGAAATGATGGAGGGATGGGAGAGAGCGAGCGCTCCAAACGAATGTGAGCTCATCTAAACAGCATCCATCCAGTTTGTCACCTGCTGATCCAAACAACGCGCACGGCTGCCGCTTCTGGCCGTGTCCGCCATTCCTCTCCTTCCCTCGTGTTTACGCCAGCGCGTTGGCTGCGTGTGATCCACGTCCTCCGCCAGCCCAGAGGGAAGCAGGAGCAGCTGCAGCGGAGGATTTAACGGCCTCCTCAGCTGGATGTTTGGAGGAGAAACATTCCCAGCTCCATCATCCGAGGCAGGCCCGCGGGGTGTTAGCTTAGGACCCAGGACCTAGCACCCAGGACCCAGGACCTAGCACCCAGCACCCAGGACCCAGCACCCAGGACCCAGCACCCAGCGCCCAGCACCCTAACCCTAGTACCCAGCGCCCAGCGCCCAGCGCCCAGGACCCAGGACCCAGGACCCAGGACCCAGCGCCCAGGACCCAGCGCCCAGGACCCAGCGCCCAGCGCCCAGGACCCAGCGCCCAGGACCCAGCGCCCAGCGCCCAGGACCCAGCGCCCAGCGCCCAGGTGCCCGAGCTCCTCCAGTCAGACTGGCTCTTCACGGCTTCATTAGCCGCCTGATTAATGATGTTGTCACAAACTTCACTCTCTCCGTTTCTATTTTGATTTAAACCCGTTTTTTCCCAAAATGTTTGACTGAGCTAATTTATTCTAATTATGCACGCCGCCTCCTGCACCGCCGCCGCCCCCCCAGCTCTGCCTAAACCTTTTGGTGCAGATTAACGTAACAAAAAGTCTTTTAATTAATGTTTTGTGGCTTTTAATTTCTGGCAGGGAGGCCGTCTGCGTGCAGCTGCCTGTGGAGGCGCGGCGCTGCTGAACCGGCGCCAGGAAAGTGCAGATGTAATTCTGTTATCTCTCCCTTCGTCATTTACGCAAATTAATTTGAACAATTAGCCCTCCACCGGCCTTTCATGACTCAGGCAGGAGGCGCTGCCAGGACCAGGAACGCTCAGAGGTTCCCGTTTCAAACGGAGCGAGCTGCCAATCTGGAGGATGCGCGGCCGCACCTGCGCCGCAGACGTCTGTGGAGACGCGGGGCGCCGATGGAAAAGGCAGGGAGAAAAGGAAGCAGGGACTTCCGGAGGTTTGGCTTCTCGGAAAAAGACAAAAACCTCAAAGACCTCAAAGACCTGAAAGACCTCAAAGACCAAATCGCTCTCCGTCTTCATGAGCAGCTGCCCCAGACCACCGAGGGGCGCCGGTGTTACTCACGCCTCTATCACCAACGAAACGCTTCTTTAGACGCCACTCTTTCCCCTGCAGAGGAACCCTGAGGTCATGTGACCTCCAGATGCTCAGTCACGTGACCTGGGCCACTGACGGGAACTAATGCTGGAGGTTCGGAAGCTGCCGGAGCTGCAGATGCAGATTAATGGCTCGGGAGTCTTTAATCCAGGAAATGGATGATAAAGTGGACGGCTGCTCCTAATGGGTGCACTTTCACATTTATGCATGTGCGACATCCGAAGATGCAGGAAAACAAATGTTTCTTTTCAAAACAGAAAAAAATCCCAACGGAGACGCCGTGTTCCCTCCGGCGTCCAGCAGGGGGCGCCTCCCACCTTCGCTGGGATCCGTGTGGCTGCAGCCGAAAGAGGCCTTTCTGGCCCCAGATGGCATTTGTGTGCACGTGTGCACGTGCGTGTGTGTCATTACTGGCCGCCTCTCAACTCGTCAGGCCTAACGAGCTGATTGCAAACGGAAATGGAGGTTTGAAATGTAACTGAATAAGCGCATTCTGTCCTCTGAAAGGGAGGTTAGCCGGCAAGACGACACCGCGGCGTCCTTTAACTTTAAAAACCCGACTAACTGCATTTTTCTTTTAAAAGAGGCCATTAAGCAACAATAAGTGAAATCCATACGATCTGCTCAATAATGACGTGTAATTTTGTGACAGTTATGTGTTCTTACGCAAATCTATGGGTGGAGGCTTCCCCCGTAAGTGCCCGCTAACTCGATTGCGCTGGTGTGTTTCTTCAGCTCCGTGTTTAATGTCCATTAAGAGTTGTGAGACGGTGACTGAAGAATGCGCTGGTGTCTGCAGCATCGTCCTCTTGGACCGAGAAACCTCGTTAGTGCACCATCCGTTACAGAAACGTGGCTCTTTCGCAGCCGTCCCGGTAATGATCGTTTGTCGCTAAGCTGATTTCCTGATCGGTGAAACATGTGACATGCGTCTGTTACATTTATACCTGCTTTCCAGCACATTTTCATCACTGAAGCTAAATTAATCTGCTGAAAATGATCAGAAAACAGCTTTTGGGGCCTCAGACATGAGCAGCTGAGCACAGAGACACATGTTTTCTTCTCCTCCGCTAACAGCTACCTGCCGGTAGCAGCGGGCAGGTAGCTGTTAGCCAGGCGGCGCCGCTCTGGCGCTCTTCATCGGCTGTAATCGCCCTAATGTACAGAGCTGATGAAGTTGCCGCAGCAATCTCTTTGTGCGCGTGTTTGTAATGGTGCTGTCATAACCGCTCTGCTCCGCCCGGGCCTAACTGAATGTGAGACGCCATCTTTTAAACGAGGCTAACAAATGAACACGTTTCCCCGCCGCCCCCCCGCCGTCAAACGGCTCCTGACAGTGATGCATGGGCTTCCAGATGAGCTCTGAAAAACTGATGGATCTGCGACGGTACCGGCGCTCAGATAAACTAATGCATGTAATTATGTTTTCCATTCCCTCTCCATAGCAGCCATCTTATTACAATATCATTAGCTCAGACGCTCGCTGACAAAAATGAAATACTTTGCACTTTTTTTTTTGTTTTTTTGTTTTTTGGTGGATTTTCTTTAGCAACAGAAATGAATCTTTTTTCTCAGTAAGCGTTGGTGATTATTAGAAGTTTTTCACCGTCTGTGTGGGAGACAACGCCTTTGTCACCTGACTTTAGGTCCGTTTGTACAGCAGGGTTAGGGTGTTCTGCTCAAACGTTGCCTCTCTTCTTCAGATCAGATTGTTGTTGCGTCGTGTCTATGTTGTGGTGAGGTCAAAGGTCAGGACCAGCCTAGAGACGAACATTCCTGAGATGGAAACCGCTTTCCAGAGCAGCGGCAGTGCGCTGTTCTGCCGCCAGGGGGCGGCGGAGGCTCTGCGGATGTGTTTTGTCCGTTATATTTTTATTATTCTGCATCTTCAAATGTAACAAAATTGGAGAGAAAAAAAATTAAAGACTTCAGTTTTTACTAATATTAATCACATTTCTACATATTAATGATCAATAGTCCTGTGATATCAGCTGATTCTCAAAATTAGAACATTTTAAAGTCCAACTGGGGCTTGTAAATATTTATTTGCAGATTTTTGGTGATTATACCTGATCAGAGGTGACCTGTTTTTTTATAAAGTGTTTTATAAAACCTTTGTTGTCTTAAAAAAAAAAATTAGGCTGTTAAACAGGTTAAGAACAGAATATTCCGCTGCTGCTGCCTGGCTTTGGAATTTCCCTTTTCAGATTCCTTTGAAGTTGAATAAGCTGTTTTTCCAGACGTGACGTCTGATTAAAACCGTTTGGAAGATTTGAATATATTTTTTTGAAATCTGAGACGTCGCAAATAATTTATCATCTGAATTTCAGTGTTGGAAACTCTGCGTGTCTCCAACATGTTTATGAGCGTGTTTTCATCCCCGATCTCATGGTCCTGCTGCATCTCGTCTGTGTGTGTGTGTGTGTGTGTGTGTGTGTGAGAGAGAGAGAGAGATGTACAAGTGTGTTTATGCATGAATATTTTATCTCTCAATTGCCATCTCTCACTCTGGATACAATAAATACTCTCCCTGTTGGAGTGGACCATGCAACAGCTGTGGTGTGTGAGTGTGTGTGTGAGTGTGTGTGTGTGTGTAAAAACAGACTTGGCCTCCTCCAACATGTGACTGTTTGTGTATATACTTGTTAGTCTCGGTCAGTGTCTGTATGTTTAAACGTGTGTGTGTGTGTGTGTGTGTAATGTTGTAGTTGCGTGATGTAGTCATGCAGAGTTTATATTTGCTGCCTCTGTGCGTGTGCGTGTGCGTGTGCGTGTGTGTGTGTGAGCAATGCCGAGGCTCATGTTGGAAGCAGTACTGGAGCTCATTAGGGGAGTGCCAGGGGAGCTGGGCGGCTGCTCCCCCCGACTCCCCCCTCCTCTCCGGGCCGCCGCGCCGCCTGGCCGAGCCCTCAGCCGCAGACCTCCATCCCTCCATCCTCCATCCTCCATCCCTCCATCCCTCCATCCCTCCATCGCATCGCTCGGCCGCGGTGGCAGTCTGCTGTCATGCTGGTTGACGGGGCGTCGGCCCGTTTGTCCGGCAGGTTCAGCAGCAAAAACCGGCAAATTCTGCCGTTATTGAAGATCAAAGAATTGTGGATGTTTCTGTGACTTCTGTTAATTAAACAGTTAAACATTTAAAAATAAAGTCAAAAAGCAAAAAAAAACCCCCTCACACACGCGATAATATTAAAAAGGTAAAAATAAAATAAAGGCAAATAAAAAGGCCAAAAAAGATGATTAAAGAAATACAACAGAAATCCTAAAAAGGTAACAGCAGGTTTATGACAGTCGTTTTATCCGAGGGCAAAAATGTAACGTTTATCTAACAAAAACGGACTCTTTCTTATTTATAAATAAAAAATAATTAGTATGTGAATTTATAATAATTTTCTCCTTCTCGATTAACCTGATCGGCTGATAATTAAGAGCAGAAATAAACAAGTGCTGATAACACAAACTGAGTGTTCCAGCTGTAAAACCCAGATTAATCACAGGTTCATCACAGATCTCTGATCAAAAGTCAAACCTCCAAATTATCCACCTTTGAACACACTGAAACCTTCTTCCTAATTGTTTCAAATTTGGCTAAAAAAACGAGGGAATCAGACTTTTTTCTTCCTTTTAACAACATAAATGAACTCAACTGCTTCTCTCTCTCTCTCTCTCTCTCTCTCTCTCTCTCTCTCTCTCTTTCTCTCGTTCCGCCTGACAAATGAGACGCTCATTGGACAATTATGGTTTTCGGGATTGTGAACGTGCGGACCGAATTTGTCACTGTCACTTTGTGCGTTTAAGGGCGTATTAATCAGGAGATTAATTGCCAGATTTCCCCAGCCAACGTGGACGCCGCCGGCTCGCCGTCCGCCGCCGGGCGCTTGTTTGGTGGACGTCTGAACTGGTTTGTGTGATGTTTGGTCCCACCCATCCTCTCTGCATCCATCACCTCACAACGGTTGTTTTTTCTTTGTTGGGGCTCAGCCTGCTTTGGTGTTTCATCTTCATCAGCAGTCAGAAACCCTCCTCCCATCAAGTTTCAGCCTTTAAAAACCAGTTTTGTAGGGGTTTTAGAAAGTGTGTCTGGCGACCAGGACCTCCTAGAGTTGCTTTTCTCTCTAAGCAGTGTTTAAAATTGCAGGTCAGCTCACAGGAAATCAGTCAGCAGAAACCGAGAAACCTCCATTTTTACCTGATTTCATCACTAAGACATCCAAACGTGTGATCGTCCAGAATGACCCATTTGGATGAGGCGCGTCTGTTCCTCGGTCCGCCAGCAGAGGGAGCTAGGCTAATGTCTGATCCGCAGTCTCTCTCTCTCTCTCTCTCTCTCTCTCCCTCTCTCTCTCTCTCTCTGTGTGTGTCTCTCTCCCTCTCTCTCCCTCCCTCCCTCTCTCATATACATCAACTCAGTTTGGTTTTTCTTTCCACTTCAAAAAACAATTCTAATTGGGCCTTTTTGCTCTTTGGGAAAGACGCGTACGTCTTCCCTCCACCTCGACTCTTCACATGCGCAATTTAGTTTTGACAAACGTGATGTTTCAGTTAAATTGTTAATGGTGCTACAGGACCGTGCAGCCAGACATCAAAGGGCATACATTAATACGCAGCGCTCATGTTATTTCTTGTTCTGTTTAGTCTCCCGGGGAGAGGAGTGCGCGGTGAGAGCTTTTTTTCCTCGCCGTTAATAAACCTTGATATTTCTTTTCCTAAAGGTAAAGCACCTCAGGAAGCAAACGAGGGCTGGAAAAGAATCTGAAATAAACGAGGGGGCCGAGCCGGATGATCCGCCGACGTTAAGAAGGGCGCTTTGAAGAAAATTCCATCAAAGGGGAAAAACAATAAGTGTAGCTGCGTGTGTGGAACGCCGGTGTTAAACACCTCTTGTTGTTTCGGAATTGTTTAAAATCTCAATTGGCGGCGCTAACCGGCATCTGGAGAACAATGGGGAGAATCTGTTTGTAAAAGGCTTTTAGCGTTTTCCACCTCCTCCTCCTCCTCCTCCTCCTCCGTCAGCTGCCTGCTCCCTTTGCATTTGCATCTCCGCTAGCGGCCCACCTAGCTTCACCCGTGTGCTTGGATCTGTTGTTAAGTGTTGCTAATGTTAGCTTTGCTAACGTAAATCCCTGCCGTCCTGTCGATGTTCGGCTGTGCTATGCTAGCAGCTAAAGCTCGTGGAGGTGAAACAGACGTGTAGACATTCAGGTCCTTCTAAAAGGCCGTCCGTGACTCTGTCGCCTCCACCCTGGAGGCTGCGTCACCTCCTGCCGTCTCAACAACGCTCCTGCCAACTTCCTGACGTGTCACTTAACCAGGTGAGACGTGTTCCACCTCCGCTTGCAGCCTCCGCGCCGTCTCCGTGACAGAGGGGTTTGTGTGTCAGCTGCGATCGTGTTTGGCGTTTTTCTGGGTGAAACCCCCGGACCTCTGCGGCGCCGCGGGCCGTCAGCCGTCAGGTTTCAGACGCCGCCAAGGTTGACGGGGCAGCAGCGAGGGCCCAGGTAGATGGCGCCTGTCAGCGCCGGTCTGTCAGAGCTCCTGTCGGTGCCTGGCAGGCGCTGGCGAGCTAACGCCGCGGCTTAGTAAGACACACTTGCAGACATTTATCTCTGCCGTCTGTCCAAAGTGCTGATCGCCACTCCTGGACAGCTAATCCTGGGCAGTTAGCGGAGCGGTGAGGTCGAGCAGCCGTCGTTAGCGCCTCTCTATCATCAGCTGATTAGTTCTCGTCGAGCTAGCTTAGATCAGAGTAGAGCTGTAGCAACCGATTATTTTAGTAATCGACTATTCTATCATTTATTCTGCCGATTAATTAAGTACTGTGACTTTTTTTTTTTTTACCTCACTCTAACTTTATTGAAAAGCATCTGTACCGGTCTTGTTCTGTTGAACATGATTGAAAGAATGTCAGACTTAGCTACAGAGGTAATTACACAACTGCTTTTACAGTTGAACGAACTAAAGTTCAGGTTTTAACAGACTGACTGCAGCACTTCATTTCTGGATTATTGTTATGATTCAATTATCTTTAGCAAAAACTTAGCTGAATTGGGGGAGCGTGCTAGCTAGCAGATTCTCTTAATCACCATCGCACTGATTTCTGTTCATTGCTGCTAATTATCGTTAGCTTGGCTTGCTGTGTGTTAGCAGGGACCGGATGTCTCCTCTGGAGCTGCTGCAGCAGCAGCGTTGTGCTATCATGCTGAGCTTGTTTCCCTTCGTGTCACGTTTTACATGCGCTCTTGAGAACAAAAGAAGGCGATTGTTAATGCCTCTCTGTGGCCGGTCGATGGAGGGATGGGACCAAATTCAGGAGCCCCGGGAGCCGTAAAGGTGTTCCAAACCAGTTTCCTTCTTATTCTTCCTCCTTTTTATCCCCCCCCCCAGACGGGGGTTCATCGGGAGGCCACGGCAGAACACGGAGGTGACGGAGACAGATCCCAGCCAGGAGGAATCGTCCTTAATGAAAGGAATATCGTCCTTTTTCCTCCGCTGCGGTTTCCCATGTCGGCCCTTAAACATCAGACAACCGCGGCTGGGCCCCCCCACCTTTGGGCCGCGGTGTGGGGCCCCTCTGGGGGGGGTGGGGGTGGATACCTGAGCCAGGAGGAAGGTTTGAGCCCATCAGGAGGCTTCTGCTGCTGCTCCTCCTCATTGTCCAACAGCCTGATATTAAACACCCACCCATGACTCACGGTCACGGCCCCCCCGCCGACTCAGAGCTCCGGTCTGGGGTTGTGGACACCCCCACCCCTAACTGCCCCCCATGTGACTTGTCTTGGGCCAGGAAATGTGGGGTTCTGAAGATAACCATCAGTCTGGGAAGGGAACGTCCATCTATCACCACGGTGGTGGGTGTGGGTGTGTGTGTGTGTGTGTACCAAGTTTTTCTGGGCTCCACAACTTCAAAGGCCTGTTTGAGGGCTGAGACGTGGTTTAAAGGTTGAGGTTAGGAGTTTGGGATGTGTTCTGCCATTAGAATTCCCCACAAAGACAGAAATGTGACGAGTTTGTGTGTGTGTGTGTGTGTGTGTGTGTGTGTCTTTTCTAGTAAACAGGTGAGTTTGCTGTCAGGAAGTTGTGTGTGAAGAGGCAAAAAAGGGGGTAGATGATCAAACTTCCGCCAAGAGATCAGACTCGGCGTGCGTGTGTGTGTGGGTATGTATGCGTGTGTGCGTGTGTGTGTGTTTTGCTCTACATGCATTGGCAGCAACGCAGCTTCGACCCAGCTGCACTCAGAGAACGCAGGTTTGGGATGATGTTGGTTGTTCCTTCCAGCCCGTATGCACACGACGCTCCCTCCTGTGGACTCTTCCCTCCCATGAAAACCCACACACACACACACTCACTCACACACCCACACACACACTCAGTGGAAGGTTGGAGGGAAGGAAGGAGAACGAGCCCGAAGGCCGTGCAGAGACGTCCACAGCTGCTGGACGCTGTGAGGCAGTGCAGATGTTGGCGTCCTCCAGCTACACCATACACCTCTAACCCCTCCCCCTTACACACACACACACACACACACACACACACACACGGTGCCATGAGGGACAAAGTTGACACTTATTTGTTTTGAAGTCTGGATGAGACCAGAAGTGAGCTGTTAGCTCCGCCCACTCCGGTAAACGTGGTTCTTTGCCTGTTTGTCGTGAATCCACGCTAACAGGAGAAAAAGGTTCTCTGAAACTCTTTGTTTCCTGGTAACGGCTCACATGACCCGCTCCGGATCTGCCCGACCTTTCCCGTGTCTCACTCTCCCTCCTCCGCTGGCTCTTTAACCCCGCCCACATGGCCGACCTCCTCACCCCCAGCTGGAGTGTGTTTTCTGTTGTGTGATTCGGCGTTTAGATGAAAAAGACGCCTGAATGTCAGCGTTAAAGGGGGTGTGGCCCAATCTTTACCGCTGTGTGAGTTTTGACTTTGACAGCAGCCCCGGCTGCGTCTGCGGCGCTCCTTCCATAATCCCGTCTATATTTGTCCAAATGTGGATTACGGCCCTGTGTGTGTGTGTGTGTGTGTGTGTGTCACGCCAGCGTCTTTAAATGAAACAAGTCAGATTCCAGAAGGACAAAAATAAAAATGTCGAAGTGGGGGCAGATCGACAGCACCAGGACGGGCAAACAGCCGTGAAATCCCCGATGCTTCTGCCAGCGCAGATAGGACTGAGCACTGTCCACCATCCGGAGAGGGTCCCCGTTCCTCCGGAGTACCGAGGGGGGGAGGGGAGGAGGGGAGGAGCGGGAGGCGAGGCTAAAGCCTCTCCCAATGTCAAGAGGCATTTGTTAGCCAGGAGAAGAGGAGAGCCTTCTTTCTCCGCCGGCGTCCCCGGTGACCCAGCGCCGCCGTCTCAGCCCTGTTTTTGATGCCGCTCCAGATTCCCGATAATCCCTCATGCCGGTCTCAGGTACACCTCGCGAGCGAACAAAACGAGGTGCCCCGGCTGACGGCCACGATAAATAAGCCTTGCGGGGCCTCCGGGAGACGCCTGCGCAAATCCCGTTTTTGTTGTTTTTCCGCTCTTTGAGCGACGGGGAGTCGGGCGGCGTCTTGCACAGCCACCCTGCGGAGTCCTGGGTGGTAAATCTGCCCCTGAGCTCTCCCCGGAGGCCTCAGATTACTTCTGTTTCTCACATCTCGTGGCGTTGCCGAGGCCCCGCGTCCTCGCCCGGATCTCCTCCTCTGTTCCGCCGCAATCTGCCTCTGCAGGCGACGGCGGCCGCGCTCGGCTTATTGTTAATTTTTGGCTGCGGCTGTCCGGCAGTCAAGAACGTGGGAGTCGGTATCCGAGCGTAATCTGTTTCCCCCACACTTCTGCCCACGCTTAATGCCGGCTCTCGGGTGTACGCGAGCGTTTGCTGGAAGAATGGGAGCGCGGAGAGGATGGAGCAGCCCCCTAATCCTTGGGTGACCACTGACGAGGCCCCGGGAAGCCATAGTTTTCCAGGACCGGCTTTTGTCTTTTTCAATACGCCGCGGCACATTAAGCGGGGAGCCGGCGAGGAGGCGGGGCGACATCAGAAGCTACATTTATCAGTTCACAGTTTGAGGATATTGCAAATCAATTTATTAGATTATGAGGCCTGCTTTGAGCTCTGCTTAGTCTCCCTCCCTTTTCTTCAAATGCAATATTTTAAAGAAAACTCTATTTCCAGATTATGGAGCACTTTATCGCAGAACAAGGAGGTCTAAATTCTGGCCCAGACATCCCAAATCCTATTTTCTCTCTTGACAGAAGCGTTTCTTCTTGGTCTTCTTCTCAAGGACATAATGGAGTTTGTTCTGCTTTGGAGGCTCGTTCCTCTAAAAACACTTAAACGTCTGTTCGCTGGGCAGAAATCACAAAGTTCTCCGAAGGCGCTCCTCCTCCTCCTCCTCCTCCGCCGCCGCCGCTTTGACGGGAAGAACAAACATCTAATAGAAGCGTCTCTGGACGGTCAGAAGACGTCACATGTAAAGTGTCATCACCAGCAATTAATCCTCCGGCCAGTGATCCAATTATCCCACTGAAGCTGCAGTTTACCGAGGCGGGCCGGTGGTGAGTTCAGATAAAGCTGCGAGACCTTCTCTGGAGCGGTATTATCCATGTTTCTGCGCGCCGCTGCTCCGACGCAGATAACTGCTGGTTAAATCCGCGCAGCTGCTGGCTGATTCGGGATCAGACTCCTCCGTCATCTAATGTTGAGGATTAATGAAGGGACAGTCGCTTCTCTTCATAACTTTGGCAACTTAAACGCAACTAAAACACACAGATCCCAAAAACACCGAAGACGTTTGGCGTCAGATGGACGGTAATTGATTAGGAATAAAAATTCCTATTATCCAGGTGAGGTCTGAAAGTTCCGTCTTTGAATCACAAATCTTCATGTTTTTGCCTTTTTCATGTTTTCAAACGTCCCCACGGATGTTAGCCTCAGTTAGCTCCAGTGGCTGATTGACTCAGAGCTCTGATTGGTCAAATTCCTGTCAAATTCCATCCCTTCAAAGGAAAACAGACGCTGCCTGTCTGGATTCTAAAAACAATCAAATCTTTTCATTTTATTCTGCTGAAAAAAGGAAAAAAGGGAGTAACGATACCTCATTTATTACCTATCTTTTATTTAAACTCCAAATTTTAAACCAAACTATTTTCCAGGCAGGATTACAGCCACCCACATTACCATTTTAGCCACCAGATAAAACAAGAAAAATCCACCATGATTGAAATAACGCAGCAAAAGCACCCACGTGGTCATCTGTCCCTCAACGAGTGTTTTAATTGCTTCATTTTAAAATAGATATAGTAAAGAAAAGGGACAGTTTTTTCATCCAAGCGTGATTTATTCCCACAATCCTAAAGTTAGCCTATTTCTGCTCATGTCGTTTGAATCTCTCTTCCTTTTTAATTTCTGCTCTTTTTATTTTAAAGGTTCTCGTGATTAAACAACTCACAGGTTTATTTAAGAACCGCGTCCTCGAATTAAAAGCCAGGACGTGGAGGGGGGATGGGGGGTGTAGGGGAGGTTGGATGAGAGCAGAAAAGAAAACAAAAAAAGAAAGCTAATGAAAGGGACGCTATTAGCTTGGTCGTGATCTGAGCCCATTTGTGTCCATTTGCATCTGTGCCGAAACCTGCAGCTGAGAGCTTCTCGCCCATGTATAATGACCGGTTGTCACAACAACACGGGAGGTGGCCCCGCCGGCGAAATGACGGCCCTGTCACTCCTCCGCAGAGACGGAGCGCTGGCAACCTGTAATTCGCCATCAGCGCGCTCCTTCCGTCCTGCCCGCTGCCTGGTTAAATGGCACTTTTTGAAGGAAGTAAATCTATAAAAGTTGTATTTAATAACGTCGCCGGAGCCAAATGTTTGACGGGGTGAGGTGTGTTTGTGGGGGGGTTTGCAGGGGTTAAGAGGGATTTGTCATTTGTTTGTGCTCGCAGGCCCTAATCTGTTCACTGAAACGGCCCATCTTTTCAGCTATCCCCACTCCAAGTTAATGAAACACAATTAAACAGTGCGTGAAAGGGAAGCAATGCGGGGTGGGGGAGGTGGGGGGGGTCTTGGGGGTCCTGAAAAAAAAATCCCAAAAAACAAAACAAAAAAAAGAAGCCACATAAATGATTTTAGAAAAAAGCCGGGAGGTTTTTTTTTTTGGATGTTTTCCCTCCTGAAAACCAGCGTAGATCTGTTCTCTCCAGTTTCACGTCCTGGTTGCTGAAAGAACCTCTAGAAGCAACCGCCAGCCTGGCGTGGCCCTAACCCTAACCCTAACCCCAACCGCGACCTTCAGGGGCCGGCCGTCCGTTAGAGACCAAGGAAGCCCCGACTGAAGCGGTTCGTCCTAAACGACCACAAATGCAGCTCGTTCTCATTTCCCCACATCAAAATCTGCCCTCTGGTTAGCACGTTAGCATGCTGCTCTTGCAGGAGTGCTACAGCTAGGCTCTGTGCACACCCACTTGCCTTCCGTCTTGCCTCCTTTGATCCGGGCTCTCTGATTCGCCGTTGCTGGTTTGTCGCCGCGGCTAGCGCTTTGGCGGTTGGTGCGTTTCCAGTTAAAGGTGCGCTCGCTCTCTGGTTCCAGACGTGCCGATCTGCCAGGTTCTTTATCATTGAAAGTGCTCAGATGAAACTTGCCACCCCCCGTGGGTCCATCTGTCTGCCTCAAACTCAGAGAGAAGAAGAGAAACTCTAAAATAGATTTTATATGGCCTGTAATGAGTCAAACTCCAGCGCTGACGCGCTTGGGTTGCAGCCTCCTGTCTCTGCAGATGCCAAGCGAAGTGACACATTGATATGCAGGGAGAAAAGACAGTAAAACTGGCAAGCAAAGGCCTCCCCCAAAAGGCAAACACATAACTAAACCTGTGTGAAGACGAGGAAGGAGAAGCAGCGGGGAAATTAGCGACAAAGCATTATAATTTGTCACTGATGCATAAATCTTGCTGACGTGCTCAGTCACTCTAATGGTGCGGCGGCTGCTCGGTGGAAGGCTGTGCAAACTTGCACAGTTGCAGAAAAAAACAGAAAAACTATATGTTCCAACATCACCTTATTTGCATAATTTACCAAAAGCCAATGAGGCAGCTCAAGGAGTGCGGGTGATAGTAATAAGTGTTTGGGAAAGGCAGAAAGATCACTAATGGTTTGCCTATGGGGATTTCTCCACGCCATGGGGGAGGAAAATGAGAAATATTTTTCAAACAGCGGGGGTAAAGGTTTTAAAACTAGGAGCACATGGGGAGATAAAGATGTTCCTGCCACGGGGTGCTAGGCGGGAAAAATGCAACGGCGGCGATGACAGAAAGAATGCCCCCGTAATTTCAGCATTAAGAGGTAATAATCATGTTTCACCGCCGATATTAAAAACGGTAACCCGCAAAGTCAGAGTGGAGGCAGGAAAATATATAAATAAAAGTGTGAGGGAAGAGGAGTGGGCCCATCAGGTAGAGGAGGTAATGAGGTGGTGGGCGGGGAGGCGGGGGCCCGGCGCCCATCACCGGCTCTGTGTGAGAGTAAACAAAGAGTGAGGCGAGGAGGGTGGAGGAGCCGTTCCGGGATCAGATCAGCAGCTTCCCGCCGGCAAGGAGACGCCCACCGCCCACCGCAAACTCCGCAAACTCCAAAAGTCGGAAGCGGAGAAGAAGAGTTTGCGCTTTGTGCCGGCGGCGGCGACCGATAAGCGCGCGAGGGCCGGCCGGCGGGCGCGCGGCGCGGCGATAATGGCGTTTGGGGAGGGATAGTGTTGCAAAGCTGTTAAGCTCTTTCATCACCGCACCAAGAAGATTAGCGGGCGAGATGGAGCTGAATGACGGCGAAGGTAGCGTCCCAGCCTGCCTGGGACTTGGCGTGCAGAGGCCCGTTAAAAGCCAAGCGTCCCACCCAGGACCACTTGTCGTCCCCCCCCCCACCAAGGGCGGCAGCGGCGTCCGTCTCCGACGCGCTGCTTTGTGATCTTTGAGCTCCCGGATCTCCGCAAGCGTTTGCGTCTGTGGAAGCTGCGTTGGGTTTATCTGCTCGTCCACCCCTGCTGTCAAACCCCGGTTGGACGCAAAGTCGTCACATTAGGCCTCGTTGGACTGCACCAAAGCAGGCGGCGACGGCGGCGGCGCCGGACAGCTCGTCCTATTATCTGCCGCTCCTTCAACTCTGCCGCATCCTCGTCCTCCATGCTAATCCTTCAGGGAGGCTGCAGCAGCCATGCATCCGTGCTGCGGCGTGGCTTCCGCAAACACTTTGTCCATCACTCCGCTCCGCGTCCTCCGCCCACGCCGGACTCATTTTTATTTATTATCTCCTCTGACAGCGGAGGGAATGACGGCGAGGCGCAGAAAGCGTTTTGTCAGTTCTTAAGTGCCTGACAATCCGGATGAAGTTTAGCCGGTGAAGAACAAGACGCCGTCCTGCTTTTTTTTTGTTTTCTCGCTGATGGAAAAGACGGGCCGGACCGCAGAGACGCCAGTGACAGCGGTGGCGGCGGCGGCCGCTCAACCCACCAGTGAATTGCAGCCGTCTAGTTCCTGTCATCCGGCGAGCTCCGCGGCCATAGGTGGGGAAGGAGGCTGCGTGTTGACCTCCAGCGCGTGACCCCCACCCCCGCCCTCGCCTGCGATGAAACATGCATCCTGCCAAAGTGACAGGGCGTCATCTCCAGAGAGGACCAGTCTAAAACCGGGCAACCGCTGGCCTGACAGCCCCCCCAACGTCGCTTGTCATCATTTTTATCAAATAAGGGTGCGCGGTCCGACTGGGGAGGGACCCCAGACCGTATTTATCTAGTAGCTGAGACGAAGATGCTTTTTAAGCTCTGGCGTTAGCTCAGTGCTAACAGAATCCAGACGTGATCGGAGGGGACAGGACAAACAAGCTAGTGTTTGCATTCAGATCACTTAGAAACTATAAACAGCGGCTAATCCAGATAATCGGGAAAGCAGCTAGCAAAGCTAAGGACAATCTGCTTCCTGTGTCTGTCCTCCTGGCTGTGCCGCTAATAGGCTAATGGCTGGAACATGTTCTGTGTCTGCGTCCTACCTCTGGCCTGCTCGCTGGGCTCCGTCCAGACACAGCTGGGGTCGCAGGTGCGAGGGCAAAGGTCACCGGGCCGGCAGGACGTCGGCTCGGACGCGGCGTCCTGAACCTTAGCGCTGTTTGTCAGACGTTGGTGGGCAGAAGTTGGAGCGCTCTGGCGGCGCCTTCGCTCGCCTCAGCAGTTACACAATCGCTCTTCTCGCCGTTGTAATTTGTGGCCTCAGTGGGTTTCTGGCGTTTTCCTTTTTTATGATGATGTTTATCCCTGCAAACACAGCAAACAGATTCGGAGAGAGCGACGACAGCCGCGCGAGGCGTCGGCGAGCACAGCAGGTGCCCCTGCGCTCGGCTGTAACAAATACCTCTTAAAGACTCTTATTTAAATGCCCCATCTGCTTTGACAGGTGCTGTTTGAAATCTAACCCCACGGGGGACAACCTTGTAACTTTTAACGCGCCTCTTTGTAACCGTGCGAGGGAAAACAACGGGGGAGCGCCGTCTTTTGTCAACCCGTCGCACTTTGAAAAAAAGTGTGTGGGGAAAGTTGCAGTGAAACGGCCCCGCGCGGGGGGAGCGTCCCGTTCCGTTTGTTTTCCTGAAACAGGCCGGATGGCGAGCGCTAGCGGGGCCCCTACCTGCTCTCCTCCGCTCCCGCCCAAAGATGAATCACCCTTTTAATGAATGACGACGTGCGCGGTGCAATGACAATTACCTGAGCGCTTCTTCACTCGGACGGCCGGCGCGCTCCTCGGTCACGTACCGCCGAGCGTAAACGTCCGCTCCGGGCTTTAATCGCCTCCTTGTTCCGTCCCTCTGCTCTCCATCGCCCCCCCCACACCCCCACCCTTAATGATCGATTAATAAACAACATTAATATCCTTTCTTTCATCACTTCCTCCTGCAAAACGACCTTTTTCTGTTCTTTATTAAATCTACTCCTCGTCCTGGTCATTAGGCTTTTGTCTGTTAAGAGGTTCGCCAGAAAAGCGTTTAATTGCCCGCCGCCGTTGATTGCGGGCTCGTCGGTGTGTGTGGGTGCGCCGAGAGGCCGCCGCCATTAGAGGCTCCTGAAGGATAATTGCTATCAGTGTAACGAATCACAGCGCTTTCATGTATCGCTCCCTCCGTCTTCCTGATATGTGCCATTAACAGCAAGGTTGTCTTTGTTGGGGCCCGTGCTTGGACATAGGCCAACACACACACACACGCACATGCCAGGATGCTCTCCTTGGGGGAGGGGCTGCGGCGCAAACAGTTCCTGCATCATCAAATGAGCATTAATAGTTTATGGCGGTTTGTCAGAGCATCAATTAACCGCCGCAGCCAATTAAAACGGCCGAAAACGGCGGCGCAGGTAGGAGCCGTCCCTCTGATCTGGGAACAGATTGTGGTGCTGCGGCGCTGCTGATCTGGATACGAGGAAAGTCTTAATTGTCTTATTTTTCTGACATTAGGAACGCGAGCGCGACTCCCCGAGAAAACAAAAGCGCGGCAGACATGTTGGCATCTGTTAGCATTAATTTACTGCTCGCTGCCTTCCTCGCCGTTCCCTCCCATATGTTTCCGATGTGTCGTTTTGCTTTGGCCCCCCGCAAACAAACGGCTTTTTATTCACGCGAGGTGACAGAACCCCCCCTCCACACCCACACACGCACGCACACACACACCCACCCTCCACAACACACGTGCACAGAGAGAGCAGAAGTACACACTCGTGGCTGCCGAGCACCATTAAAGGCCTCTCTGGGGGGCGGAGCCAGCTCGGGCTCCGGCTCAGGTGCGTCCTCAGGCTCTGACGACCGTCGTCGCCGTGACAACCCTCCTTTATTTGAATTCCAGCTCACCACTGATGAGCTGCTTTGAACCGCTTTTGTCGGGACTTGCAGGTTCAGATCCGTCGAGTTCTGAGCTCTTTTTTTCTTTTCGGGACGAGTTTGTCTGGACTCGAGCAGAAGATTCCTCTGATTCGTTTACCATAATGAGTCGGCCGTATTTATCTGCTTTGAGGGACGGCCGCGGAACATTTTTTAATCTTTGGGAGTTAAAATTGCAGCAGTTTGTCAGGAGAAACGGCCCCCCGCTGTGCGATTAGCTCCAGGTCTGCTCCGAGTCACACACCTCCTGCTGCTTTCAAAAAGCACATCAAAGAGAGGTCAGATGCGCGCGGCCTCCGAGGCGAGCGGCTGTAGGCTAATGAGCGCGGCCGCCGCTCCGAGGCTTTCCGAGACTTTAGGTTGAAAAATACAGAATAAAACGGGGACCCAGAGCCTCCTGACAGGTGTTTGTATCACCAAACACGCAGTCGCTTCTCTGGAGAAGCTAAACACGCTAAACCTTAGCATGAAATTTAATTAAACGACCGTTTTAGCAGAACAGCTTATCTGATATTCCGCCTTTGACCCGTGGGTTACAATTCTCCTTTTTCATGGAGTTTTCTTAATATTTAAATGCCAGATTTCTGCCTGGTATTGAAAATTAGACTAAATTACAAGAGATCAGATCCAGAAAAAAGGTTTAGCTTTTAAAACATCTGAGCATCCTCAGATTAAGATAAAAAGCCGATAAATTCAGTTTGAGAGGATGTTTTTGAAACTTGTTAAAATTCATTATTTTATAATGTAGGAAGGACACGTTTCCACCTTTATTAAATAATTTTTGTTTGTTGACTCATGTTTTAATGTAGCCGCAATTGGATATAAAAAAACCAGCTGATTTAGATCAGCAGAACAGATGAAACCTCAAATGTTGCAGCAGCGGCGGCGGTTCAGACGCGCGTCTGCGGGCCAGAGGACGTCATCGGCCGATGCACCGGCGGCCGAGCTGCCAACAGGGCGGCGGTGGCGACACGTTTGTGCCCGGATCTGCCCGTTTACCGTCAGCGCTGCGGCCTTAGATGGGGAAGGTGGAGATGTGATTTCCTGCGTCCTGAACAGAACGTTTTCCCGGCGAGTGACTCACTTCCTTTTGATGGCACAATTAGATTTTTCCTCTGAAATACAATCAGCGGTCGGCGTGATGGAGAACACACTCATCTATGAATGTGCAGCTTTAAGCGAAGGCTGCTTATCTGAGGAGACGCATCAGCATCTCCGATAAAAGAGGAGGGGCGGCGGCGGCGGCGGCGGCGACTCCTCTGGCTCAAAGTGACTCCATCAAGATGCGAACGCAGGGTTGTAATTGTGTTTTTCACTTTAAGACGCTCAGGGATCGGACATGTCGGATCACGTTTTGATCTCGTTTGTCCGAACTTGTTTGAGTTTTAGCTGAAGACTCGAAGCAGAAATCCAAATTCTCCGATGCTACGTTAGCCCGGCTAACTAGGCTTAGCAGATAACATAAACCAGTCTGATCCAATAGTCGGGGGAGTGATCTGAGCCGGGTTTTCTATCCTACATCTTCCTTTACTGAAAGTGTTTTTCTGCCTGGTACGATACAAAACCCGGGTTGAATCGGCCCCGGAGTTCTGGATGGGACTGGTTCTGTGGGCCCCGTCTAGGATCTCGGGTTTGGTGGGTGGCGGTTGCATCGTTGTCCTCTGAACTTGGTTGTTGTGTGTCGACAGGCGATGTTTCACTTCCTGCTCACCTCTGGTTGTTTGTGAATTCGTCAGGTCACCGGAGCTGGTAACGCCAGGCCTGCAGCAAACCTGGGCGACGCCCCCAGGCCTGCAGGGCGTTAATGAGGCTCTGCTTCAGAGCGGGCGGGGCTGGACGTCCCTGACGGCTCCGGCAGACGTTTGAGGCCTGCGTCTCACATCCCTTTTAAATATCTCATGTTATGGATCCGCTTTAATGACCCCCGACTGGAACTTCTCATAATTTCCCTCCTTGTTAGTTGATGCTACTGAGGCCTGATTAGTGCATTAATTGATCAAAGTAATTAAGTGTTTGGGTGTTTATTCCTCATTTATGACAGTAAAAGTCTGTTTTTGGGCTCTGGGAGACGGCGCTGTGACATTTTATAGCTTTTATAGCTTTTACAGCAGTGGCGTGTTTTTAATTTGGTCCTGCAGAACTGATTAACGGCTTTGAAGAAAATCTGCCGATTGAAGCGGCGAGGTCACAGGAGACGCCGACGTCTTCAGCCTGACGTATTTACAGCAGCTCCGCGCATCAAACAGAATCCAAGATGACAAACGGACTCGCGCGTTCTGACAAATGTGCAGGTCGCACGCGTGAAAATGAGAATATTCGGTTAATTCGAGGCCTCATCGATACTCTGTTCCCACGACGACGGCAGCAGGAGAGGAGGGACGATAACACAACAGCAGCCGATAAGACGACGACGCCTCATTAACGAGACCCTGCTCGTTATGATCGTCGTCGTTGTTGTTGTTGTTGTTGTGTTGACGTGTGTGAGTTTAAAGAGGGAATAATCCAGAAAATTACAGTCTTTTTTAGGAGTCAGTGGGTTTATAATGATGATAATAATAATAATAATAATAATAATAATGATAATAATAATAATAATAATAATAATAATAATAATAATAATAATATAAATGATTATCAATGATACATTTCTATATTTTTCATTGTTACCATATTTATTATACTATGAGTCATTTCAGAGTAAAAGTTGAATTAGTCAAAAAATGTGTCATTAAGGAGAAAAACATATATGAATGAACTATAAGTGGCTTTTTTTGGGAGAATTTTGTTTTTTTTTACATAAGACCACAAACAAGCATTTTATCTCGGCAAGTTATAATAATAACAATGGAGTGGAAAGGTGTACGCATCGGTGTTATTTGGCTACATGAAGCATCGACAACCCACTGAAGCGCCGCTTGCTCTTCTTTCTGTTTTCAGCTGCATATTTCACTGCTTGCAGCTTGGAAATCTGTGGAAAAGGATTTTCTTTCTGGGGGCATTTTGTCTCTCTCAGACGTCTCTGGAAGTTAGTGGTAATAAAGCACAGAGCGCCCTCGCACCGTTGCAATGTGAGAATAAGGAACATGGAAAATTACTGTATCTTTTCCATTATAGGCCAGACCCCATCCAGAAAATATGGTGTTATTGTTATTGTTTCTATTATTAGTATTATTATTAGTATCATTTAACTGTCGAGTCTGACTGGGATTTTCCCAGTGTGTGTTGTGTTGCTGTGTGGTCGTTTTGGTGGTGAGAAGTGATAAAAATGAATCTTTTCCAAAAAGAGAGATGCGACTGGGCTGCGACGGCGCCTGCAGGTCGGCGTCCCGGAAACGCCGACTCAGCGTTCTGAGAAATGGGATTTATTTGTCTTCCAACCTCATTTGTGACGACGACCTCCAGGATGAGCTTTAATGATCACTTGAGATTCTGTCTGACAACAAAGATGAGAGGTTCAAGTGGAGCCAGGACACACACACACACACACACACACACACACACACACACACACACACACACACACACACAGAAACCAGTTCGGATCATACGAAGACCATCCTGCTGCTTTGTGATTACAGATAGATGGAAGGGGGCGGGGCCTCTCGTCAGGATCGTTTGCCTGCATTTGTCTGCTGTCCTCTGACCTTCGTCACACCTCTTCTGCCTGGTTTTCTTGTTCTGCCCCTGTTGTGGCTGTGGTCTGAAGGGAAGCCATTTTGACAGAAAAGCCTGTAATTAAGCGTCCTGGTTTGGCCCCTCGCTCGGCTAATGGCCTTATTTTGACAGTGTTAATTGTCATAATTGTCAGAAGGGTACCTCTGACACTCTTTTTGTTGCGCCTTGATGAAAGTGTTGTCATACATACTTCATCTCAAAGAGCTAATGCGGCCTGCGTCCTGCCTCTGCCGTCGAGCCTGATGGGACGCTGCAGCTTCAGCTTCCTAATTGCCTGTAATGAAACGCCGGCGAGGGAGGTGATCTGCTCCTATTTAGATCTCAGTCAGGATGAATGGATGGAGAGGAACGAGAGGTGGTGGAGGAAAAGAGCTGGAATATGAGGAAAGAATTTATATTTGGAGCTCGACTCTGACTCCTGGAGCTGCGGTCAGGGCCGAGGTCCCGCAGGGCTGCAGTACCCCCCGCGGACAGCAGATGGAGCTGTGCAGACCCCCGCAGCGCTGCGTCCTAAAGGTGGGGTGTGTGTGTGTGTGTGTGTGTGTGTGTGTGTGTGTGTGTGACTGAAGATGCTCCTCGGCATCCTGCCTGTGGCAGCTGCACGCTAAGCTAAAATGGAGAAAAGACGCTGTGACCTCCAGGCAGGTGATCTCCGCTCTCCTCAAGAACGTCTGATCTTTGTTTCCGCGACAACTTTGAGCTCCGCAAATTGCCACCGAGGTGGAAGGAGAGTCCTCTCTCAGTTGGCTGCAATAATCCAAGTGCAATAATTGCAGCAGCGGCGGCAACAACAACAACAAGAGGGTCACAGAACAGATAATGTGGAAGTTCAAAGGCAGCGACGGCGCTGAAACCGCGCTGGTAAACAGCAGCCGGATTATCCAGAGGAGGAAAATGGAGGGAAAACGAGACGTAGATGGAGCGCCGCTCCTCGGAGACCTGCGCTCAGGTCCAGATAAGAGAATTATGGCGCAGCGAGGAGAGTCGGCAGAGCTCGCTCAGCCTGTTTTATTAGCAGACGCACTTCATTACAGGCCCAGATCGGCTCGATAACCCCCCCAAACACACACACTCACACACACTCTTTACTTCTGCAACCTGACGGCGGTAACAGCACGTGAGCAAAGAGCAGCGGGAAAAGAGAAGAAGGAAAAAGATTTTTTGCTGTTTGAAAGATTGATAAATACGGTGGAATCTCAATTAGGCGTCGAGCTCCAATGCAGATATTAAAAATTTGGTCAAGAATCTAATTAGCTGGAGGTAATTAAACAGTCTCACACAGGGTCATTAATCTTTCCCGCGGACCTTTGATGTTTTGCATACTGTCTTGCAAGTCATTAATAAAATTCATAACGCTTTTCTTTGTGGTGTTTTATCACAGCCCCCTCCCCCTCCCTCTAAGAGCCAAGTGTCAACACATCACAAGGGCCTCTCCTCTTGAGTTAATTTACTTTTTGTGCATATTACATTTTAAAGTTGCATGCACTGCGACCCCTCCCACCCCTGTGTACTTCACCCCCCCTCCTCACACACACACGCACACACACACACACACACACACACACGCCACCTCCACCACTTCTCCTCCTTCTCCCTTTTTTTCCAGAGCACAATTACAGCAGCAGATCAAATTAAATTCTTCTGCAAGCACAGCTCATTTGGAGTGTAAAACATTCCTCGGCAGTGTGCAGCCGAGTGTGCGGCGTGTCAGCGCCTCGCACGACGGCGGCAGAAGAAAACAGAATTGTGTGGCCATTGTGTCCCCTGTAATTAAATCCCTGCAATCAGTCCATCTTAAATCAGACACACCGTAAATATGAAAAGGGAGCCGGACGACGCGGTGGGCTAATATACCTTATGGAAATGTGGGGGAGATTATACCAGCTGACACGTAAACAGCGCTGGGAACAAAACCTCGTGCACGTACATGCGTGTGCAAGGAAAGAGACACGTGTGTAAAAAAATATGTCCAAGCAAATATAGTGGACAAACAAATGTGCGTACGCATACGGAGTGTGAATAATTTAAACGGTAGCTTCTGCTGTTTGCTAACATGTTTACGTGACAGAAGTAGCCTGTATGATGTGTGTGTGTGTGTGTGTGTGTGTGTGAGTGAGTGACATTAATGCACAGCTATCATGGTGAGTGGGTAAGTGTTGCTGAACCTCAGGAGGACGCGTTTCAAACGCTGACAGCTGCGAGTCGCTCTCAACAAAACCAAATGAATTACGGCCTAAAACAACCCCGCCGCCGCTCAGGCTCGGCGTCTCCGCGCATTTATTCACACCATCGGTCAAAAACAAGATTTGCTTTTATCGGGGCCGGTGCTGATCAGTGGTAACCAGGGAAACAAAATCTTTCAGTAATTTAGAAGCACTTGATTTGCAGGCTTCAGGTCGTCCAGACCGCCGGGATAGAACCGACAACCGACTATTAAAGCACAAATTAAAATCAAAAAATCAATGCTATAAGTATTAAACTAATTCCTCTGCAAAAAAATAAACAACACAAAAGCAAAAATCAGGCAAATTATTCCAAGATGTATCTGTCTGGAGCGGAGCGTTTAAGTCTGTGAGGTTTTATCACAGTTTCAGACCAGACACAAAGTTAGCGTCAGTTTGTTTAAAGTTGGGTCGTCATGGTGATTTCCCTCTAACATACCACAAACTAATAGTGGATGTTCTGACAAGATTTGGTCCAATTAAGCTTCTGTGTGCAAATTTGAAAGTGATGGCGGTGGTGAGGAGACTTTGGCTCAGAGGTTTCTCTCAGTGCCCCAGTCAAGAGAAATTTGGACGAGACGGCAAACTGTGCGGCTAATTAGCAAAAGAACTCGTGGAAAAAAACCAGTCTGCATCCAGGAGCAGATTGGTGGAATATTTATCATATTTAATTCAACTTTCACTTTCTGTAAAACTGCTTGTAAACGACCTCAGAGTAAAGTTTAGCTTTGTGCTCCAAAAAAAGGATAAAAATAAGCACATTTTTGTGTTTTAGTTTTGTGCAGCTACGTTTGTTGGTACTGCCCCCTGGCGGCGGATTTCAGTAGTTCTGCTGTCTTCAGCCGTTGTGATTGAAGGTCGCGGTGGCAGGTTGTTCTGTTTGACCCCGTGACCTCTGAGGTCGTCCGAGGAAAGAAACCATTCCATCGTTTCCTTTTCTGTTTCCTATCGACCTCTTCCAGCGGAGGGAGGAAACGCAGTTCCGCTGTTATCTGTGTTCCGGGGGGGAGGGGGTTACGAGAGGGGTGGTAAATGTGCGCCCCCTGCTGGGAGGCGACGTCTGCCCTCGCTGGTGGTTTGTAAAAGCCTCTCGTGTTTCTGCCTGGCGCCCTGCCCCCACCCTCACCCGAGACCCTCTGTGTCATCCTGGAGCCGGGAACGAAGCTGCGCTAGGCTAAATATAACCGTGCTAACAGAGCGGCGGAAGTAGGCCTCTGAAGCAGATTTCACTTGGCGCTCCGAGGGCCAAAAGAGGTGCTCGCTTACCTGATAAAGCGGCAATTGTTTCCTCCGAGAGCGCAGGCGAGATAACGTGATTTTGAGTGGGAGCACAATGGCGGAGGTGCTTATGTTAATCCTGACACTTCTTTAAAAAGCAGCAAATGAGATAAGCTCCTGCCTCAAGGTGAAGAGGAAGGAGTGGCGGTGGGAGCCAGGGCCGCCGCCATCAACCATTTCCACCTTCAGCCAATTCCTCCTGAATCCTCATCAGAGTTTGCGTCGGAGCATTTATTTGCATAATTCACACCTACTCCCTGCGCCCCCCCAGAAACATTGTTCTGCTCCTGCAGGAACCTCGCAGGTTTAAAAATACCCTTCAGACCCAGGAGCCGTCTGATTGGCTGGAGCGCTTCTGACGTCAGAATGAGAAGGCACACTCCAGCCCAACAAATGATCTTTTGCTATCATTTGTTTGCAGTTTCCATTAAAATGTGACCCTTTACTGATCATTATTAACGCTATTAATATTTTGAAATCAATACTGAATAATTAAAAAAATATTTGAACTAAATATTTTTGGTCTAAACTGAATGGTTAGCGTTGGGTTAGGGTTGGCTGTTAGCCGATCAGACGGACACGCGAGGGTGTTTGTCAGTTAGCTCCGTTTCTATGGTTTCTACCTAACGTGGAGTCGTTAGCATGCTTGCTCGTACAGCAACGTTAGCCCTTTGCACTGGCAGCCGTCGCCTCGCTGTTGGTTTTCCTCCATTTACCTGACATGAAACCGCTCTGATGTTGCTCAGATGTGCTGCTCACCTTGTTTGTTAGGTTAGGCAGCAGCCAGAGTTAATTTGTGCTGCGCTTTGAGACTCCTGACGCCGTTTTTGTTCCCTGCCTTTGTTGTTGTGTTCCAGGAAGCCCAGGAGAGCGTCTCTCCGGGGATCAGCGGTAACTAACTGCGGCGGTGGCAGCAGCCCGGCAGGTATTTTACCACACAAAGACTGTTTGTTTTGTTTCACATGGACTATTTTTATCTGACTGTCTTTGATTTTTCCTCTCTCACTCTTCTTTATTTGTTTTTTCCTTCTGTTTCCTACCTCGCTCATTTTCCCCCTTTTTAATATATTGGATCGGAGGAGTGTGTGACTTCGTTTTTAGCCCCAGCGAGGCTCTCATGACTAGCATAATTAAAAGTGCTTGTTCGCAATGGCAGCTAATGAGGAACATGAGGGGATTAACAAACGGCTCTGATGAGACAAAGACCTGCGTCCACCTGAAGACACCAGCTGTCCTCACGTCTTTGCCGCATGGGGAACAATGGTGTCTGATCGTGAAGCTAACCCTTCACAGCTCCTCTGTTAGCCTTAATGGCGGTAAAAAATCCAGAGAAAACAGCTGGATCGTTCTGCCGGCTGGAGACGCCCAAGGCTAAAGTGGAAGCATCCGCGGATTTCACCTCTGGTTCTGGTTCCGTTTTGGGATCAGATTCTAATTTGGGATTAGTCCCCCGAGATGTTGTACAGCAAAGCAACTTAGAGCCGCCGAGGCCGCTTGCACCTCTTTTCGGTATCGGTGATGTGGAGAGCGGGGACCTTTTGAGCGGTACAATGGCGCATTTGCACGGAGGCCCAGCAATCTGCCCGGAGAGGCGGCGGGAAAACGGAGGAGGTTGCAGATAAGAGTCGGCTTGTAAAACATAATTATGCTTCCTTCGGCGGGCTTGAAAGGAAGGCGTTTAACCTACGATTCATGCGTGGCCAGAAGTTGTCTGGGGGAAAAAGAACAGCGGTTAAATTGCGGAGGTAAGACGGCTTGAATAAAGTGTGGCCGAGGTCAAACCATCTTATGAGGATAATTTGATTCGCTGCTCCTCGTCTCTCCTGCGGGGAACAGGATTATATCTCTGCTCCCAGAGGAAGGCGAAGGTCTGCTGGTATTAAAATCCTGGGAGCAGGTCTGGGCCTGGATAACCAGGGACTGGGAGGAAAAGGTCCCGCTTTCCGTGCGACAGCTCTTAAAGCCGTTTCCTGCTTATTATTTAGGCCGACACTTGATTGAAACGGCGCTGATTCAGAGGGAGGCGCTCCGGCGCTCCGGCCCGCATCCTGTTGGCTCTTGTTTAAATTCATTCACAAAGGCGTCATTTGATTTTGGAGGGAAGTCCCGATGAGTATCAACATGTTTGTATATCAAGGAGTGTTTTAGCGTTTTTGTCTGTCTTTGTTTGTCACGTCCATGTGGATTTTATCTGCTCCTGGCTCTGTTGCTTACCTCCTCGGCTTCCGTCCATTTTGGCACGGCCGTAAACAGACGGGAGGTTTCCCAGACGCTGGTTCTGGACTTGTTGCACTTTCTTTCTCGCTGGTTTTCTTACCTGCATTCGCGGTTGGCGAAATAATCCCCGACGGCAGCTGATGTTGGTGGTGTTTCACCGCGCTCTGTGTGCTTGTTTGGACAGATAAATGGACAAATAAAGGAAAAAAGAAAACAAAACAAACGAACAAACAAACTAAACCCTCCCACCCGCATCTACGTGTAATACCAGAGACCGCCTTCGGGGGCAGTAAAGGTAAGAACTGCCGTGAAGGGCCCAGCTTGGGAGCTTTAATTCCCTCTCATCTGCCGCAGTCAAGGTTGTCTTTAGGTGCCAATCTTTGGTTCTCCGGGCCGGAGCGGTGGGGTTTCGGTCGCTGTCAGACAGATCCGGCTGGATGGAGGTCCTCTGAGGCTCCGCCTAGGTGTGACCGTTCATCCCAGAGTCAGCTTTCGATGCTCGGCAGCTGCACGCCAGTCCTCGGGACTCCATCAGGCAGACTTCCCGCACTTGAACCCCATCTGGATCACCTCCACCAGCAGGTTGGCAGCGTTTGAATGGTGGAGCTGCCTCCGTCTGCCAGTCTCCACACACGAGGGGAGCTTGTTATTCAAATGGATTCCACGCTCCTTTTCTTACCTAAAATACATCTGAAGCGCCGGGCTAACGGTGAGGGAGACGCGTGAACGTGCCGGCGGTTAGGGAGCGTTTGAAGTGCGCTTTCAGTCCTGAGCAGATATTATTGGCGCCGTCTGGTGCGATATCTGAAGCGATGGCGGAGATCAGAGCGATACGGGGCCACGCGGGACTGGGCGCTCCGCCGGGACTTCAAATCGAGGTTAACCTCTAAAGCTGTCACCTTCAGCCGTCTGTCCTCCTCCGGAGTTTGTGATTAAAGCTCCACAGCGCCACCCAAGTTGGCCAAAGTGCGCTCGCGCTGGGATCAAAGTGCTTTATTCTTTGGCTCGGCGGCGTGCAGAAGGTGATAACATTGCGCGGCGAGTCCTCCGGTGCTGCGCGCTGCAGTCTGGGCAGCTCCGCCCCAGCCTCCCCCGACCGGAGGCCCGCTAAGCCTGAGCGCCGCCGTTCTTTTCTCCAAATTGTAATTAAAAGGGAATAATTATTTCTCAGCAGTGGCAGTCCAAACAAACAGACTGACAGCTCTTTTCTTTCTTCATGGGGCCCACAGTTGATATCTCCCCGGTGGTTTGGTTTATTTATTTCTTTCTTTTTCTGAAGCTGCCTCGTCTTGTTGGTATTATCTTTGTCTCCAGCCCTGGCCCGCCGTGCCTGTGCCGGTTCTGTTGGCACGGGCCGTGGCCCTGCCATCCCTCTGTTCCCCGCTCAACTTTTTCTCTCCACATGAAAGTGGCCGCCCGCTGAGAGCACCGACCACGTGGCCTGGACCCTACCTTTCACTCCCAAACTTTCCTGACCTAATTAGCAGCGAATTAAATCGGACAGGATGCATTCATTATTAATTTCCCGGCTTGGGGGTCTTGAAATAGACATTTGAGGGAGAGAGAGGGCGAGCGAGCTTCAGAGCTCTCTGGCATGGCCTCTCTTCTTTTTTTGACTTCATTTGGATGCAGCACACAGCGTTAGCAGTGTTAGCCATGCAGCACCAAAGCACAATGTAAGCTAATCTGCAAACTTCGGCAGCTCCGGATCGGCCGGCGCAACCAAACCCCAACTCTGGATTTGTTTTTCATCTTCATCTGAAGTCGTTGTCTTCTCCACCAGCTGGCAAAATAAAAATAATAAGAAAAAAACGTTTTCTTTGTCTGCTGCTGGTGGTCGATATTGATGGTTGATAGCTGTCATGTGACCTGAGGAGAGGATGCTAACAAGCATGCTAACAGTTCCATGTTAACAATGTTGTTTTTAGGACATAAAAACCTTAATGTTTCCTAAAATAAAACCCCAGGTTGAGGCTCCTCGTGGCAGCATCTGCTACAGTCTGAGAGGGGATGACCTCCCATCGGTGCAGGGTTCTACCTCTTTGGTCTGGATCCAAACCTCTGTGCTCCTCAACTTCCTGAGATTTGAACGATCTCATCTGCAGTTCCTCCTTTGGACTTTTTGTGACGCTATAAAGATCCAAACACCAGTCTGGAGGTAACACCGCCCGTGTTTGTCTTGTAAACGGCTCCCGAAACAAAGAAAACCAACCGTACACGGTTGCGCCTGATTCCACTTTGATGTCGGCTGAATTCTCGACGTGTCGAACGCGGATGCGCTTTCTGGTGCCAGGCGTGTGTGAGAGGTAAAAGACTTAACAAGTCGTCACATCTGAACGCGGTGGAGAGGCGGCGTGCAGAGAGGCAGAGAGAGACACGGGGAGCGATATGTAAAAGAGGAGAGATCAACCGTGCGGTGGTGTCAGCGCCCAGGGCCTGGAGCCGCAGATGCAACAAAGGCCGCCTGCCATTGTCAAGAGGCATGGATAATGATAGCTGTGCATGGAGGGTACAAGGCAAACATCAAGGCCGCACATCGCAGCGCACCACTTTAAAGGCTGCGGCGAGAGAGGGGGGCCGTGGGAGCGCGGCCGGCCCACCACGGCCCCCAGTGCCTCCCCTCCAGCAGGGGCAGGTAACCGGGAACAAAGCAAGCGGCAGCGTCCCAGCCTGAGCCGCATCTCTTATGTCCAGGCTGAAAAACTCTTCTTCTGCGCCTCGAGCGCCCACATGGTTTTCAGACGCTGCTAAATTCTGTAAGTTTGGCACAAACGTTGACCAGGTTCTGGCGAAGGTTCACCGCGGTGGCCTGAAAAGGGGAAGCGCCGGAGCGTTCACCTGTGAGTTTCACCAAACCTGGTGGCTTTGAGGAAATTCCGTGTGTCGTTTGTGTGGATTTTCAGCTGCAGTCCGGTCCGCTTTCTCTATTGAACAGAACCGGATCGCTGCAGGAATCCTGGTTTTCCTTTACGTTTAGCAGGGGGAATATTCTTTCTCCTTCTCTGTATCATCCACTTCAGGAGCAATTAATGAAATGATGATGGAGAGCTGGACTTAGTTCAGGCAAGCGTGCGGCGTTTTCCCCTCAGAGTATTTATGTCTTGATTTCGTGTGTATTTCGGTAAAGAGTGCAACTTTTCACTTGGCAGGGCTCCTCTTAATGACCGCTGGCTGCCAAATCTTTCCTCAGAAGCCATAAACATCATTTTTTCCCGCTCCACAGCCCTTTTGCCGAATGTGCACAACAGAAATAACCGTCTACTTTTTCCTCAGCGTCCAATCCAATTAAGGCAACTTTGAAAAGTTTGTACATTGCCGGAGACGCTTTTAAAACCAAACGCTGATCAGCAGGTCTGTGAGTCGGCAGACGGTTGGCTCCTCCCCCGTTAGTCTCCGACTGGCTGGCTGCAGAACAGCTCAGAAACCTTTTCAGGCTGCTCCCGTGTCCTCAAATCTTAACAGTTTGAGCATAAATGTTAGCATGAGCTAACAGATTAATGGCAGAAGCAAATGCTAACTAATGCTAGCATTGCGTCTGCCTGTCGTAGAGTCTAACTGGAAATATTAAATGTGGGTTTTACCATTTTTAGACTTTTTAAAATAGATGGTAGGAATGGTTCTTTAACCTCCTCATGCTAACGGCTAACTAGTTAGCTGTTGTCAGCTGCAGCTGTTGCGTACTTATTCTCTCAGATGAAAAGTTTGACACGTATGTCGTTAGGATCGGTACACGCATCCTGTGATTGAGCCTCCCTCACACGCTTCCTTTCTTCTCTGTGGAGGGATGAAGGCTCTGGGCAGCCTGGGGGGCAGTGTGACACCCAGCAGGGGTCCGTGTTCCTGGCCCCTCCCCCTCAGGCCAGTGCTTGATCTGGCTACTGACGGTTAAAGCAGCGTCTGAAGCCCTCCGCCGGGGTGGAAAGGATCGGTGCTGGCGTGCGTCTGGCTCACAGGCTGAGCATGGGCGAGCGGCCCCATGGCCCCCGGTGATTTCCTGGTGATTAGACCGTCCCCGGTGACTCATGAATGTTTAAGATGTGAGTCCCAGAGAGGTTGTCATGAATTCTGCTGCTGTCCCTGTAATGATCCTTCCACCCTCACCTTCCTCCGGATTTAACCCAACGCCGTTTCTTCGGTCAGTTTGGGAAGATCGGACTTGGTTCTGACCTGCTAACCCAACAATGTCCCTGCTTAAAGGCACTTTCAGGCTAACGCGTCCACATTTGGGGCCTTTTTGCGAGTTGGCGTCCATATCCAAGTGTCATACATGGTTCTTAGTGAAGTTTGACGCGTCTTTGTTATGACAAATTGACACGAGACGTGTCACAATCACGCCATTGCAGGCTTAATTATCAAAGTTAAAGAAGCTATTTAGCTTGAAGTGTCAAGTGTGGTTAGCGCTGACGCGGCTGTCATGAATAATTTCCCTGCCATCAGATAAAGTGGTACAATCTGGAACGTCATGTAGATGATGGCGGTGTCAGGCTGGCCGGGACGCGGCGGAGCTGGTTCGACCCACTGACATCTGTGGGGGTTTACTTTTCTGTGTGGTCCGTGAATCCGCCGCGTGCGCCGTAGCCTTGGCTAACAAACCACAACAGATGCTTCATCTGTTCCCCAAAATGTATTTTTTTATTGTTTCGGTTTGTTTGATTGATCCGACCGTTAAAGAACCGGGCTGTGGTCAGAGCTGAGAGGTTATTTCGTCTCTGGGCGTGAGCGAGGAACCTCGGCGGCGTGTTCCGCCTCCCCTCAAAGCCCTCCTTCCACCTCCATGTTAGGATAAAGGTTGGCGCTCACACATGCAGAAGGTGCCCCCGGCGGAGGCAGAACGTGACCCGTGTCTGCGATTCTCCCGTCTGGAGGCCCGCGTGCGCTCTGAACGCGCCTGTTTTGACAAAGCTAGGTGGGGAGCAGCGCGGCGCGGTGTAACGAGCTGCTCTCTGGTCGTCTTTGTCTCTCTGGGCAGATCTGTACTTTCTGAGAGGCCTCTTTCTCTTGACAGGGACAGCTCCCTGCCCGTTTGATGTCGGCTTGACGGTCAAGGATAATGGTGCGTCGTGGGACCGTTGTCATCCCCGTCAATAGGATGGCCGAGGGGGAGGGGAGCGCCCCTGTGAAGCTACCTTTTTTTAGCGCCGCATTGTCTGTTCTGGACTCGGGTTTGGCTCTTTTAGCTTGATGCGTCCTTGCAGCGGGTGAGAACCTGATTTTGTGATGCACCACCCTTGAACAGCTTGTCTTCTTTTTTATAATCCCTCCTTTTCTCCTTCAGCTCCAGCACAAACTTCCTCTCCTTTTCTGCCCCCCCTTTTTTTTCTTACATTCTTGTCTTCTCAATGTCAAGCGGCCTTGAAAACTACAGATTTTTTCCCTTTATTTCCCTTTTTTTATTGTTTGGATTGAATCTAACAAGGATTCTTTTCTCTTTGATGTAATTAAGCTCCTGAGGCCTGATCTGGGCGTCAGAGTTAATTTTTTCCCGAGCATCGCAGGGAGCTATCACCAGATTTCAGATGTCAGACACTCTTTCAAGCTTCACAGCACCTCGTTTCTCCTCCACACCGAGGAGAAGATGGTTGGAGGAAGAGAAAAAAACCAAACGCAGGCTCCTCCGGCCTCCCCACTGGTCGGCACCTTCACCAGCACAGCGTCTCTGGGCTAATGGTCCTCCTCATCTTGACACCAGGGGGTCCCTCAAGCCGTCAAACGTGCCCACCTGTAGCCCCGTGTCACGACCACCTCCCTCCGTCGCTAATTACACGTCAGAGAACAGCTTTTTAACGAGGCGGCTGAGCAGATGAAACCGTTGGTGTTGGTCTGCACGGATGAAGCAACGACGGCCGTGAACGTGGAGCGAGGCTGTTTCTACCGTGTGTGTGTGTGTGCGTGTGTGTTCCAGGAGCAGCATGACGACTCCTCTGGAGGTTCTCTGCTCAGCTTCTAACCCCGATCGCTCGCATCGTTGCATCAGCTTGCAGGAAAAACGTTTGGCTTCTCACCCAAAAAGCTTCTTCCGTCTGGTGGTAGCCCCTGGGCTCTCCTAGGTGTCCTCAACTCTCCAAAAGACTCTTTTCTAGCCGTTAAAGAACCCAAATATGAGTGAAAAAAGCTGCTAAACGAGCACTTCTAAATGTCTGCTGAGGTGGGTCTCCTGCACCAGGTTTGGAATGGTCCAGTGTTGTTGGTTTTAAGTTCACTGAGGGGCCTTGGAGAAGCCAGAGCTTTGAGCGCTGAGGCTCGGGGGCCACATGTGGCCCCATGAACTATTTAATCCACACTCATTTCTCCCAAAGCCAAATGAAGAGGGTCTGAAGGTTCAGACCCCTTCAGCTAGCATGCTAACATGCCCTCTCAAGAAGGTGGGGCCAAGCATCATTTGGAGCTTTATCGTCCATCTCTAGTTGGACCCATTTACAGGTTCCTTAGGCTCACCTCCTGCTACCACGACCAAGCGCTGTCCTCCAGCGGCTCAGATCTCAGGGGTTTAAGAAGCGCTGGCTTCCGCTCGAACCGGCGGCGCTCAGAGCCGGAGAGGCAGATTTCCATTAGACAGACCGGAGGTGGGATTAGACGGAGGGGAGGGGGCGGAATAAAGGCACATCACACAGACAGTCCCTCTCAGTCGCTGAAACAATAAGCCCTATTTATCGGCCGTTTGAAAAAGGTTTGACATGGCGCCGAAACAGAGGAGGCTTTCATCTCTCTGGCATATTAAACTGTCACAGCGCTTAACTTTGAATTAAGGTGACACGCCGCCGACTCGGGATGTCACTAATGGTGCGATGGCGACCTGCTAATAGAACTGCAGCGTGACACGTTTACTTTAACCAAAACCTCCGCTGTCAGATTAAACCAGTGACATCCTCAACTTTTCATACATTAACGTGACACTTGGAACAAATAGAATCTGGCAGTGAGGCGGGGACTGAGGGAGGCGTGCAGCTGCGAGCGGCGTGAGCCGCATTGTCCCGAGGTGTCTCTGCCTGAAAGGAGGACGCTTTCTTCTGTTAGGTGGATGTCAGGAATCACACACCGCCGGAGAATCACGAGGTTTACCGGCGTGTTGTGAGGAGGTCAGGGCGGCGAGCGCCTCTAAGTAGCAATGGGCTATCGGAGGAAGTGGCGTCCTTTGATCCTCCTCTAAGACAAAGTGGAGTTTTTCTTCGCTTTGCTGCAGAAATGCGACAGCCGTGACTGGAGTCAGAAGGGCCTGACCGAGGATTAGAAGCACGGTCCCGTTGTTGGGGCTGTCACATGACATCGCTTTGATCCCCACGCATGAAACAATACGTGTCATCGTTACTGTCAGGGGATTCTGGGAGATGAGTCTTATTGTGAAAGGATGACTTTGGCGTCAGTAGGTGAATGTGCAACGGGAAGGTCAGGGGCTGCTGGGAGGTGGCGCTCTTCATCGCTCTTCATCATTACTGAGGTGCAGGATGCCAGTTGGAGGAGGAGGAGGCCGGACGCTCGTGCACGTGAGCAGCGCCGGCTTATCGCTCGCCGTCCCCGACCGTTGAAACAATCAGAAAAAGGGCGCCGTGGTTTTCCACTGGCCCAAGTAAACAGGAAGTGCCCAGAAAAATGAAGAATCTGCGGAGATAATCGCAGCTCCCAGCAACAATGGAGACCCCGACAAACGGCGAGTTTCATCTGTAAATATTTGATGCAGGACAGGGTGTGTGGCGCTCACTGGTTAGCGCTATTATGGGAGGGAAAGTGCATTTCCAGTTAAATCTACTGGGTAAAAATAAGGTGTGACCCCAGTTCGGCCTGTACCCAGAAAATTTAACCCCAGTTTAACCCACGCTTTCATTCTCTTTACTAGTGGGACCAGTTCATTTACCATCGCTGGCCCAGTGAAACCAGTTATTTTCCATCTCTGTCCCAGTATAACCACTTCATTTACCATCTCTGTCCCAGTATAATCAGTTCATTTACCATCTCTGTCCCAGTGAAACCAGTTCATTTACCATCTCTGTCCCAGTATAACCAGTTCATTTACCATCTTTGTCCCAGTGAAACCAGTTCATTTACCATCTCTGTCCCAGTATAACCAGTTCATTTACCATCTCTGCCTCATCACATGGTTGTCATGGCAGCAGTAACAGAACCGTTCTGTTAATTGTTCATAAATATGTTTTCAATAAAGTTTGATCAGAGCGGTTCTGTCCTACTGACAGTAATTTGAGTTTAATCCAGATTAAATCCGGATCAGGTTCTGCTCTGATCCTCTTCTGCTTAAATCACCTTCAGGCTGGTGTGGACGCCTCCTTCTACCTGAACGTTCTAAAGAAAGCCTCCTGCGTCCTCCTGCTTAGCGTCAGGGCTAATTGGAGCGCGGGGGGAGGTTAGAATCAAAAGAAACAGTAAAATCCCCTAATTCCTGGATTATAATTTAAGATATTCCAAAATGCTAATCAGGGAATTGCAACCAACAAAGGGATAATAAGCCGGTCATCCAATTACTGGCGTTTTCGCGCCCCTGTGAGGGGGGGCCCGCGTGGACCCGGAGCCCGAACTCACCGCGGCGTCCTGGCGCTAACCGGTGCTGCTCAAGCTGGGAGCGAAGAGGAGGCCCGAGCCCGCCCTCCCCGCATCTGCCTGTCTCACAAATATGTTAATTAGAGTCCAGATATTCACACACTTAATTAGCCGGAGCCGAGGTTGTTTCAGTTTGATTGGAGGGTGGCGTGGGGTGTGTGTGTGTGTGTGTGTGTGTGTGTGTGGGGGGGTTACTTTTCAATGGTGGATTTAAATATGGCCTGAAGGTGATGAGGAGGTATTGTTAACTACTGTCGTCAAATGAACTTTTCTCCCCCTTTTTCCTGCGGCGGCAGAGGGGAGCGCGGTGGCGTGGACCAGATTAGGCTGTCATTGGGCGGCGAGCGTTTCCATTTGGAACATGAAGTGATTGCGCTAATTGAAGTGGCATTCATTACATTACCATATTATATGTCCAAATGAGCCGCTGCACCTTCACGCAGAAGATACGGGAACGTCGCCACCGCCGACGCCTCAATAGGCGTCATTAGAGCAGAAATGAGAATTTCTTCTCCAGTTAAAGGACTTGGGGGATTTGACTGGACTTTGATGTTTGTGGCGGCGCTTCTCCGTGGGAAAAAGAAAAAAAAAAAGTCCTGCCAAAATGGGAATTTTTCGGTTCTTTTGAGAATGTAATTAAAATATTCATTTGTTTTAAATAAGAAAAATTTTCTGTTTCACCACAGATATTTTATTGTGGGATTCACGGTCCAAAGTGGGTGGAGCCAAGTGAATCCTGCAGAGGGTGGAGCCTGTCATCTGTACAGGTAAGGTTCCAGTTGTTCCCAGTAAAAACCCAGTAAGAAAAAGTCAGTAATGGGAATTTTTTTACGTGTGTTTTCATAAATTGTTTTAGCCTGGGTGGGGGTTGTTGTGTGTGTGTGTGGGGGGGGAAAAGAATATTCCGGAGCAGCTCAGGCCCCCCAGTGACCCCCCCCCCCCACCAACACTGGTACACTGACCCAAATACGGGGGGGCGGAGGTTCCGGTGCTCCGGGGGCCCTGGGTTTCCCGCGGTTCCGCTTCAGCCTCAGGTATTTGATCAGATTATTCCCAACCAATCTGGGCAGTTTCCAGGCTGGCACCTGGGTGATCCCGGATGGTTGAACCTGGGGAGCGGAGCCGTGCCCTCGGAGCCACCGCTGACCCCCGCAGCCACGATTCCTCTCACTCTTCTTGGAGAGAACTTGACGGTGGTCCAAAAAGCAATTCCCGGCTTTGGGAGCCTCTGATTTTCTTTACCTACAGCTGATTTGAGCTCCGGCTGGTGGCGGCCGGCCAACACTGCCGGCGTTTGCTTGAACTTGTCTCTAACTGCTCCTCTGAGGAGCTCTGGGATTTACTCGGCATTATAGAAACGGACGGCACTATAGATTACTGGGCTGAGCGTGTGGGCGGCGGCTTCCTCACCGTCTCTTCATCTCTGCATCGTTGCTCTCTAACGTGTCTGAGGTATCTGAGAAACCAACAAAAATCCACTTCTTGTTCAACCTGCTCCAGTTTTAGTAAAAAACAAAAATCCCTGAAAGTCCAGAAGGTCAAAGAGGCAACATTTGAAGTGGCTAAAGTCCGGCTGTCACCAATATTACCGTATTCTTTAACGGCAACTTTAATCATATCATGCGCCAGCATTACCGTGGCAACCACGTGTCGTTTACCTGCTGTCTTGATCGGATCGGCAACAAGCTATGGCTGATAGTATGCTAATGCTAATATAATATACTGTGGCTAGGACAATAACATCATGGAGGAAAGGAGGTTTTGGTCCTAAAGCCAGGACAACACAGGCCTTGTGTTATTAAAGCTCATTATGCCGATAGTAGAATTTAAAAAAAGAAAAAAAAGTATTATCGACAATCGGAAGTATTATTCTAACCATTAATCGTCTCCAGAATTAGCTTTAGGGTTAGGAATAAATGTGCACGCCACAACTTTGTCTTTGATCAGCTGGACTGTGTTAGAGGTGGAGTTAATGACAGAAAAAAAATTGTAAAAGCAAAATGTTTGTATTTCATCAGTGTGAAGGTTCAACTTTCATCCGGAGTGTGTGAGCCTGTCTTTGAAAATGCGGACGGGCCCCTGAGCTGATTGCGCTCCCCCTGCTTTAATCTCCGGGTCTCTTTGTTTGCGCCGGTGCTGATATTCCTGATATTGGCCGGAGTTCCGGCCTGAAAGTTTGGTGCGTTTTGGCTTCGCTTCACTTCTGACGCGGCGATAAAGAGGAACGCTGGCATCTGCCCGTCCTCGCCGCCGCATCTGTAGCGCCACCTTAAGCAGCTCAGCCATAATGAATTCAGCGGTGAAACGGCGAGCGGCGGCAACGGCAGATAAGGCAGCTGTTGGGCTGTACGTTAGACCTCAAAGATGGTCGCGCTTGGCTCCCAACATCCGGCAGAGCAGCCGCAGGAATCTGCACGCATATTGAAGAGGTTTATTCCTGCTTTTCCGCGCGAGCGAGCGAGCCGCGCCGCCCTCTCTCTCCCTCGCCGACTGCGGGACGTGATCGGGTGGATTTGTGTCCGTCAGAGCCCGTCAGGAGTGAGCGCTCGTCAAGTGTATTTAGGCTTTGAAAGGGCAAAACGGAGCACGAGGGGAGGAAAGAGAGAAATCTGCTGTCAGCTATTCTTACATAAATATTAGACGTCTCATTGTTGCGGGGCCTCGCGCTCAGAACGCCTAAGCCCCCCCCCAGAACGCCTCCTCCCCGCTGACCTTAATCTGGAATAGGTCTGGGAGACAGGTAGGCTGATAAATGGCCTAAAGTGATTCCCTCTGAAAAGAAACGGCGCTAAGCCTACTTTTTTGGGGGCTCTTATCGGCGGCGGGCTCCAAACGGCTCCAAACGGCTCCAAACGGCTCCAAACTCCAGGTTCCACCGGCGGCGGCGCGCCAGCGGGCTAATGCATAGATTAGTTTACAAGTTGGGCTTAAGCCTGGTCCTGCTGGGGCGGGGGAGGGGGGGTTCTCTGCGCTGTCTGACGGTCTACGTGCGGTCAGCGGCGCTGCGGCGGACTTAGCTAAATCCACCTCCTGCGCGTGTTTATCAGGAGGCATGGCGACCGTCGTTGTCAGAAGGGCTGAGCAGTTTACGGCGGCGCGGAGCTTTGCGGCTGATCGCATCCGTTTGTTCCTGAAATAGGGCGCCGTCTTCGGCCCCGGGCCCCGTCTTTTAATATCGCGTCACCGCGGTTCAACAGCGATCCGTGTCAATCTGGAAACACGGGCGACAGCGTGCGCTCAACGCCTCTGTGGCGGGTTATCGCTTTGAACTGGCGTGCAGAGCGGCGCCTTTATTTTTCAAAGCCAAATTGGTTTGGTCTTCTTTAAGACGCTGAGGTTTATTTATTTAGGAGCGGAGGAGGGGGGCAGGGTGAGGGGGGGCGTCAGTGACATTCCTCAGTAATATTTATACAAATCCCCCAGCTTTAAATCATTTATGCACTTTTCCACTCGGAACCACAGAGCCGGCCGTGAATTAGGTCCGCCCGTGACAGACGGCGCCTCGGCTCGGCCGTTGTCTCGGCTCAGATCAGAGGAGGAGGGTCGAGAGCGAGCGGACCTGAAGGGGACCCCGGGGACGGCCGGCGGCCCCCCTCGGAGCGCCGCCACACAGCTCTTTAATTGTTATTTCAGCAGCCCCATCTACGCCGCCGTCCGGGCAAACAGAACGGTCATGATAGCGCGGTAATGAGAGGCGGCGTCCGCGGGGAGCAGGCGAGTGACTTCCAAATACATTGCCCTTGTTAGCGGTGTTTGGCTCAGCTCCGCGCTTACAGATGTGGGTAATAGAGTGCTAATAGAGATCCATTACCCCCAGGTTGGTCGAGTGTGCGCGCCCCAACCCCGTAAGACGGCTGCACTGGTGTCTGACCTCTTCACGCTGATTATTTCATTTGATGGAGCCCAAAGGTGGCGAGGAGCCCCGTGATTTGATTAGCTCTGAGTCGGGCGCGAGCGTGCGCGCGCGCGTGCATGAAATGCTAGCAGAGATGGCGGAACAATGGAGCGGCAGATGCCCTCAGGACAGAAGGTAGACAGAAACATTAAATTAATGAGCCCAGAAGAACTTTGTCACAAATGAACGGTGTAAATACATTGATCTTGCGTCCTCGCCAGGCTAATGATTCCTTCCCCGACCGTTTTCAGAGGGAAAAGAAGAAAAACCTGTTTTTCACCGGCGCTGCCTCTCAGTAAACATTCCTCCTTATCTGCACGCTGCCTTCTCCCTAGGCTATGAAACAGATTTTTCATTTAGCTAAAAGCTCGGTAAGAGGTCTATGAGAATGATAATCCTACCACGGGCCGCAGCTGGCGCTTCTGCAGCGCGCATGATTAGTCGCAACATTTTGCATTCGACCTGGAGAAATTCTCTCTGTGGGAAGTTAGCATCCGCTTACTGTCTGCTTTTTTTTTTCCTTTTTCAAGCAGGGGGGGGGTCACACTTACCCAGCCTGTCTACACAAACACACACACACACACACACACACACACACACACACACACACACACACACACAAAAGCCCCTGTACTGCTATCTTTGTGAGGACTTGAGTCTAATGTGGAACCCAGCCCCTATCCCTAACCATCCCTGACCTCTGACCCCTGACCCTAACCCCAGGGACCAGCCAAAAGGTCCTCCCTTTGCCAGTAGAATGACAGTAGACACACCGGACCTGATCCTGTCCTCTCAGGGACGGCCTCCCTGTGCTGGAACCTCTGCGACCTTCATCAAACAGGCTTCTAAGTGCTCCTGACAGCCAACCGGCACCCCGCTGCTCCGCAGGGCCGTCGCTGACGCTCCGCAGGTACAGTCGGGGGGGTGGGGGTCCCCCTCAGATGGAATTAAGGCGGCGAACAGGAGGAACAGGTTCTGAATGCACTTATCTCATTTGTCTGACAGGTTTAACCATTTATTAGAGGCCTCAGCCCTAATTCCCTCAAGCAGGTGTAAGCTGCCATCGAGGTGTGAATTCTATCCAGTCGAGCAGATACGCCCCTCGTGTGGAGGGCGGGCGCTAAGCTTTTCCAGGTGGAAATTGAATCACTCCTGGTTTCAAGGCCTAATCCATCCGCCGGAGATGCGTCTCGTCAGAAAGGGCCATCGTACGGCCTGAGGCCGGTGGAGGAGATCGAACCGTAAACCTGAGGCGGTGTTTTCACGTCAGGAACTTTCCTCACTTCTGATTTAGTTCTCAGCTGCTGTTTCCTTCAGGAATGAACAGGATCATTTAGAAATGCAGATTTACCTCAGATTTAATTCAGACACACACAGACATACACACAGATCCTAACCCTTTTCCCCGCTCCTCCCCCTCAGCCTCAACCACCATGACTAAACCCCTGACCCCTGACCCCTGACCCCTGACTGAACCTTTCTCTAACCTGAACCTTCAAACACACCTTTAAAGCTCTGAGGACCTGAAAAAAGGTCCTCACTTTGCAGGTTAAACTTGTACATTTGTCCTCACTGTGTAGCACACACACACACACACACAAGCCCACACACAAGCGGGTGCCTGAGGTCACATGGGTTCAGACCCACAGCTGATGGACGATGTTCAGCGATGCAACAAACAGCTTCTCCCTGTGAGTGTCGTCCACCTGACCTCCCTTACACACACACGCACACACACACACGCGCACGCAAGCCGTTTGTTGGGGCTCTGGTGAATATTTTTAACCGTTGTTGTCATCAGGGCTAATAGAGCTGCTCTGTTTGCTGCTGGTTCTCCTGAAGACATCCGATAAAAACAGGGCTTTGTGAATGTCACGCTAATGGAGGAGCAGAGGTCGTTTGTAAATACGGAGCCACACAGGGAGCGACTGTGACGGGCCTGAAATAGACTCCCAAATTCCTTCCTATAGCAGCCAAACAGTCTTGTGTTGTTCTCCGCTGCTGGTAGAGACAAGAGCTTCTGTCAGGAGCAGGAGGCCCCTCAGGCTTCATCGGAGCATTTCTCTTCATAAAGCTGAAGACAGGAAATTCCTCTCCGAGTTCCCTCATTGCCACTTTAAGGCTTGACCCCTGGAAAGGTCAACTGCTTCTTCACATGACATCAGTGTGCTTGGGCGCGGAGCTGGCTGGGACCCTCGGAGCTGCACCAGCGCCTGCAAAAACGTCTCGTTTTGGCGTCCGTTTTTCTGTAGGCTGGTTTCGGTGGGCGTGACCCAGCCCGGCGTTAGAAAGGAGCGGTCTGTCCCTGGATCCTGGCCGTAGGAGCGTCGCTCCGGGCCGTTCAGATGGCCGTTTCTAATCCGGAGCGTGCCTTCATTTTTAAATCTGTCTTTAACCCACATTGTTCTCCAGCATGTGACCCAGCCGCCGCCGTTGCCTTGGGTCACGCAGGCTGCTTCTTTGGCTCTCGCTGATGTTCTGAGCATTTTTCCGCCTGCTGTTGGACCGTAAACGCCTCACGGTCAGAGCTGCTTTTTCACAGCCAAACAAACGGGAGGTTTCTGAGGCTTTATTGTGACTCTGCCATAATAAAAACCGTCATGTGACCAGAAGTAATGAGAACTGTGACCCTCTTGTTGGATGGTAATTAGCCGCCTGTAGCCGCGGGCCGTCCCGGACCACAGATCCTCCCATTGTGGGGACGCCGGCGCACCCGGAGGCTGTCGGCAGGTTCACAAGCCTCCAGTTTGGCTAAATCTGGCCGTCAGTTGATGGTTATCAGCAGATAAAGGTCGCGCTTGATTGATGTTTCCTTCGCCGTGGCGTAACTCGGTCCTGAAGTCACAAGAACGCCGAAGGTATCAGATGTTGGATCTCTGCCCCGACGGCTCCGTCTGACAGAAGCCGTGTGATCCGGGCCTCTTATCGGAGCCTCATCCTGATATTGAAATTGTTTTATAACACGGCAGATTAGAGGAAGTAATTTCATTTTTTCGGCTGAACGTTGCTGTGAACCTTCGGGCCACAGCCAACGCGCAACTTTGTTTCATCAGTTAACACAACAAAGCGCTAGCCTGGGCGGAACGCCTTTGATCCTGTCTGTCTGCGGAGCGGTGTCGTGTTCCTGAGACCAGATTAGAACCTGGCCCAGCTCGTCTCCCTCCGCCGCCGTAAGACGGCTGAGCATCACACCTAGCAGGCAGACGGGCAAATTCAAACACCGAGTGCCAAGATCTTCCTGTGGATTCCCCACTTCCAAAAAGCTTAGGCTAATTCTGCGTCTAAGCTAATACCTGGTGAGGAAGTAAAGCCTGAAGGATGGGATTATTTAATGTGGCATTTCTAATGTGTGACATGCTAATCACATCTCAGAACAGGAAGACTTCACCCGTTTAACTTCCGTCAGGGGAGGAGAGTCGCTTTTGGGGGAGTAAGCCTTCAAAAGAGAACGCTCTTCCCTCCTTCCGCAGAAACCTGCTGCCAAAACCTGGATGACAATGACACATTGTCGTTCACAGTAACCTCCCGAGCGCAGCGGCGAGGCGAGCGTCGCTTCCCGGCTGTTGCGGCGACACGGGCGGTCCCTCCTTAGCGTCCCGCGTCAATCCTGGCCTAGACGGCAGACAGAATTACTCCTCTGCCGAGCCGCCCTGACAATCCTGCACCGGCGCCTCAATCTCCCGCCGGATTTGCGGATCAAGCCGCAGTTTTCTCCTGAATGCAGAAGTTTGCTAAGGTGGTGGCGTCAAACTCGACGCGACCTCTTCGCTCTGGCCCGGCCGCCGCGGCGTCGCCTGTTTGTGGCGCTTCATGGTTGAAGCGTCGCCGCAGTATTAAAGTCATTAAAGCATCGGCGGCCGTCGTGTCTTTAAGGATCACGCTCTGATGGCGGCGAGGAAATCAATGAGCGGCCGCTCTGGCGGGCTTGACACGCCAAAGAGGAAGGTAAATTATCACAACTTTAATTACTTTGATCCGTCATGCAGTGGAGCATTGTGTCAGGGAAGTCAATGGCGTGACAGACGCCGAACAAAGGCCACGCCGCCTTTTCACAACATCTTCACCGCCGCTCCTAACGCCTGATTAAAGCCGGGGGCCGAGGCCCGGCAGCCCCCGGCTCCTGGTTTCTCCTCCTCTTCCTCCTCTGCGCTGATTTAGAAACTCATTTTGAAAGCTCTGTTTACCCGACTCATTACTGACGTGGGGCCTGAATGCTGTCTATTATGGGCCGCCGCCGCTTTACAAACAAGCACAATGCGTCGCCTTATCGCCATTATCACATTGTCTGCCGTAATGTATCGTGCTGGTTTCCTCCCATAAATACGCGTTTGCCTTTTTCAGCTAAATTAAGAAGGATTTTTGCCTCCACAATGACGCCCGTCCTCTTCTGAGTGGACAAAGAAAACCCCACGCGCTAAATGAGCGGGAGCCAAATTCTTTTTTTTTAATCATTAATGGATGTGTAAAATTACTTCCCTTTTTCGCCAATTTCATGAATATTCTGCCACTTAGTGTTGGGATGAATCTGCAGGATTGTTCTGGGAGCTGATAAATGGTCGGCGCGTGTGGTAATTTAGAAGCGAACATTAATCTCCAATCGTGGCCAAAGACGGGAATAAATAGGAAACGGGTAAAAAAAAAAAAAGGTAATTGATATCAGGCAAATGGGCCCTTAAAAAAGTTCCGCAGCTATAGCTAAGGCAATCATCTGCATTATTAATTGCACAAACTGGCGTGGAGGAGCCCATCAGAGGAGGAGGAAGAGCTTTGTTTTAATTCCTCATTCACACGTTTGGTCCGAGGAGCAGAAAGTGGCGTTTTGAGGAGCTGAAGGCAGAAACCATCAGCCGTCGTTAAGAAGAGCCGGTCCTAATTCATTAGCGGATCAGGGATTTGCTAACTTCAGACCTAATCGAGCGCCCAGTTGTTCCGCTGATGGCTCATATTTCTGTTTCTGACTGATTTGTGTTTTATTGTATTTGGCTCTGTGGGATAATCCTGCACAATGTGACCAAATGGGCTTTGAGACACTTTCTGGAGGACAGAGAGGACGCTACACATGCAGCGCAACCACACGCACACGCACACACACGCACACGCACGTGCGCACACACATATTCCTGCTTAAGCCTATTCGATGTATAGATCGATCCAGATGATTTGACAGAATTGTTAGCTTTATAATCCGGCTAGCACGCGAGGGATGCTAACGCTATAGCATTAGCTACAATGAAGAGCTAAAGTTCAGGAAGAGGACAAACCGATCTGAAATGAGGTCTGGAGCGTAAACACTAGCGCGTCTCACTTTAGCGTTGAAAGTTTGGAACGGCTGCGTCGGGCTGAATTTGTGTCTCCTCCAACGCTGCGACGACGCCGGCGGTTCGGCCTCGACGCCTGTTGACGGCTGCTGAAAGCGGCCCGCTTCGCACTTCTTCAGGGGGAGATGTTTAAGTGGAGATTAATTCAAATTTCTGCTTGCTCAGTACTTGTAAAACTAAAGCAATTTATATTCCTTCTCTTAACGATGCCCCTCGCTCTGATTGCAGTAATGTAATCTAATTGTAATTACGATAGTATCTGAATCATGCGGACCCGAACATGATTGGAGCTACTCATTGCATTAAAAACTAATTTTTGAATAATGATGAAAGGAGCACTGGAAAATGTGGAAGTATTACATTTTTTCTTTATCTCAGTTTTGCGGGGGGATCTTGCTCCCCCCTCCCCTCCCCCGCGCCTACAGTCACAGTTCTGGGATAAATGACACGCAGGAGCGGAGGTGGAGGTGGTGGGGGGTTGTGGAGGGGGGGACCACCGCCCTAATTAAACATATCGGCCTCATCAGTGGCTGCAGGATAGCAGCGTACCGGCGCCGCCGTCCCACGAGGTTCTGCTTATCATCCGCCCGAGCCTCCCACGCCATTTGTCAGCCTCGGCCGCGAGGGCAGCGCGGGGGGAGAGCTCCAGTTTCCGGCTGGGGCGATAAGAGTGAAGTAAAACAGTTGTTCTGGCCGTGAAGGCAGCAGAACCGGTGTCAGGCTGACAGTATCGTTAGCACAGGTCTGCTGGACCCCCAGATGACCGGTCCTCTTTGTTCTGGTCTTCCTCACCCAGACTGACGGGTTAGAAGTCCCCCCACCCAGGGGGAGTTAATGGGCTTTTCAGAACCAGAACCAGGATCCTGGTTCCTTAGAAGTTCTGCACAGCAGCATGACCCTGGTTTGGTTCTGGTCTTTGGACTTGAAGCTGGTTTGGTTCTGGTGCTGGTGTCAGACTCGTTGGTCACATCTTTGGGTGGAGAGTGTGAAGTCGCCTTAGCTTCTGTGGATTGGAGCACAAGTGCTGCTGCAGCGACTCGCAGCCGTAAACGGGTCAGGACCGCTGCACCTGCCGGTTGGGTTACGGATAATCGTTATCAGAATGTGACTCCTGGACAATCTGGTTAACGTTAACGCTCGCCGCTGGGTGCTGCTGGGCGCCGCCGGTGGGGAGGGGAGGGGGAGCAGCTTACACGCTGCTGGAGGTAAAGACTTTAGAGGATGAAATGAGCTGGTGCATGTCTGCGCCTCCGCCGGTCACGCAAGTGGGGATAATTCACCTGAGCAGGTGGGGCTGGAACCAATCGGAGGATTCAGGTTCTCTCCCCAGTTTAGAAGGTTGCCGGCCAGAAAAGGAAAGAAAGAGGAAGAAAATAATCAGGTTTTCAGGTGTTTGAACTGGTCGCTCCAGAGGGCAAACAGACTACAGACCAGGGTCACCTGAGGGTCACCTGACTGCAGCCATCTTTGCCATGTCCAACAGACCCACCTCTCCGCTCCCTGTCCAGGATCCTTTTTTTTCCCACTCCAGAATGTTTCTGCATTTCTATGTTTATACAAAAAACAATGAACAATTTCCAAATGTATTAATTTCTTTTAAACGCTACATGCAGCCTCCATTTCACACGCGCTGGAAGAGCGCTGCCCTGAACTTAATCCCCTCCTCCTTCAGCTGAGCCGTCGGTGTCATTTACTGATGCTATCGCTGCCCCCTTTTGTGTTCCTTAACTACTCAGATTTTGTTAGCGAGGAGCCGAGCGGGATGGGGGGTTGACGGGGGAGCGCGGGCCTTGATGAGGAGGGATGATCAGGTTCTGTCTCTCCTAAATCTCCAGGAATTCCTCTCGTCTGGCCACTGAAGACGGGCTGATTGGACTCTGGACACCCTGCAGATGTGAGCAGCTGCCGGTGAGAGCTGCTTTGAAGGAAATCCACTCATAAACGTGGCTGCGTGCACGTGCCTGCTCTCAGAACAGGCGGGGGAGTCTTTCCAGCAAAGGAGGCGCAGAGGAAAAAATGTAAAAATCCCCAAAACTGAGGTTTTTTTTATCCGTCCGAGTTAAAAACGTGGTTTCTGAAATTCCACAATCAGGAGAAACTAATACAGGGAAAAAAGAAGCTGCTCGTCTCCTAGCAACAGACCCATCCCCTTTGCCCTCCCCCTTGGCTTCAGGAGGTGAGCCGAAACCTTCCCTAGGTGTCTTTTACGCCGCCGCCGCCTCTGATTGGCTGAGAGCCTTCGCTGGCTGTCAACAGCCTCCCTGAGGGGAACCTGGTGGATCTTCGGAGTGGAGGAAAAAAAACCAAATCAATTTGAAGCTCCCACGCCCCGCTGGGTGCCAAAGCCACTTTGGGGGTGCTGAAGGATGCCTGAGCTGACAGGATTGGACTGCAGAGGTAGAGAGGTGACAAACGCCATCACGGGTGGAGGACGGCGGCGAGGCCTGGGAGGGCTAACCTGTTCTCAGGGACGGCTGACCTGCCGCCATGTTGAACCAACCATCTGTCTCCTAGGAAGAGGGGTGGGCGGAGGGGGGGGGGGAGGAAAGTTGGCTTAGCAGAGGGAGGCCCGCCCCCCCCCGGAAGGAAGAAAAAAAGTGGCAGAATTCAGGGGTGTAAATGATGAATTACTTTTCATCAAGTGAAGGGAAACATACTCCGGAACAATCCAGAAAAGGGAGCAGGGAGACTCTGACCTCGTGCTTCAGAGCAGCCAATATCTTCATTCAAGAAGACAACCATGAAATTACACAGAAAATGGGATTGTCATGAGCGGGCCCTTGAAAACCGCCGTGTACAGTCATTATAGCGGGAAAGAGCCTTCATCCACACATCATACCCCGTAAGGGAAGGGAAGCGGGGTGTGCGTCCGCCGGGACGGCCGCCTGAAAGCTGAGGGGTCGGGGTTGGTTTAATGAAAAGAAATGTTTCTCGCTTTGAAATATTCCTTAAGCAGCTGCATCTACGAGGAGCATCTTTTTATTCCTCCACGAGTCCTCGCGGCGTAATTAGAGAGGCCGGTGAGATGAGAATCAGAGAAAATATTAAAGGTTTCCGGCACACGCGGAGGCTAATGAGCGCTAACGTTATAATTAGAAAAACAGAAGTGAAAAACAAGGTTTGCAATGTAAAAAGCTCAGGTTGTTTAAGGTACACGCAGAAAGAAGTGTCCTAAATCTATCTGGGACGCTAACGGAGGAGCGGCGGTCGGCGCAAAATAATTTAGTCCTGGTGTGGAACTTCATTTACATGACAAATCATTTCATTAGGGCCACCAGGATGTGCAGCCTTTAAAGAAGAAGTTTAAATTAGCATCTGCAGTTTGAGGGCTAATGGACGACGGAATCGGCTACGTCGACGCATTCCTGCGCGCAGCTAAACGAGCCGACGCGGTTCCGGAGATGAGGGTCAGGGTTGTTTCCTCCAGGTCACCTGACCAGGAATCGCCTTTAATATTATTCTTCGCTTTGATCCATAATCATGAGTCGGTGGTGGATGGCGGGGTTTTCCTCTCCGGGACCTCAGTGTGGAACAAGAGCCGCTTTGTCTGCTGTGTGTTTGGGGTAAAGTTTTGGAATTGGAATTCTCCCCGTCCATGCTGGAATTACCCAGACTGGGAGCGCCGCATTTCTGACGGATCTGTAATTTTTCAAAGTTCTCTGCATTTAAATGTCCCTTTTATCCCTAAACAGCCCTAAGACACTTTTCAAACGGCTCCATTCCCATAATTAGATGGGGCCGACAGATGAGTCGCCGCAGCCACGCAGCCATTAGAAAAGAGGTCATTCTCTCTCACTTGTCGTTAATTTGGCACTTCAAAGGCGGCAACAGCACGCCGCCGCGCCGACAAATGGAATAAGTTGGACTTATCTCGCACCGACTCCGTTACGGACGCAAACTTTCCGCTTTTCTCAGACAGTTTCCTAGGAAACCTCAGAATCGGCCCGAGTCTTTTGGGAAGATAAATGGCCATCGGGTGGCGCAGAAACAGGCTTAACGACAGGAGATTTATTCCAGATGCTCGTTTCTTCTAGTCGCCACTAGGCGTCGCCAAATCTGTCTCGTGCTAAAGCAGCCACAGCCGTTTTAGCCGCTAACAGTTGGCTGCTGCGCTGAGGCTGCTGGTCGGGCGTTTCCCCGCTGAAATCTTTGACAAAGATGCTTTGATGGCTCCACCTTTGCTGTTGCCCCTCCCCCTCGCTGAGCCTTTCATCCGTTTGATCAGGCGTTTGGCAGTCAAAGGTAAACACGTGTGAAAAGGGACATGTGTTTTCCATCCTCTCCTTTTGTCACACATGTTCTCCCTCCCCGTGATTAACATTCCTGCTGCTCCAGGTCGCGGTCTCTTGGCGAAGCGACGTGCCCGTGCACGCGTGCGGCTGCCAAGCCGCTCCCCAGCCACCTGGAGTTCCAGCGCTCAAAGCCCCCACTCTCTGTCGCGCCACGAACCCACCACCGTCCTACTGGATGCTTTCTGATTGACTCTTTGTTGGTGTTCAGAGGCCGGCAGTCAGAAATCCACCATTGCAGCGCCGCTCCAGTTATGAACTTTGACCTCTGACAGTTGTCTTTTCTCACCAGCGGTCGCCATGGCTGCGACGCCCAGGGCTTGGTTTGATCAACATTCCACTCAGCTTCCAGCCCTTCAGGCTGACGGCGGTACTGCAACAGCCCGGCTCTTTCCGAATGTCGGTGGGGGTCTCCTGGTCCTCCTCGCCTGGAACGTTCCGCTTCTCTTCCGAGCTGCTGGGGTCATCATCCGGAACCGCGGCCGCGTTCTCTCCGGTGCGTTTGGAAGCCCCTCCCCCCAGTCCCCGACAACCCCAAGAGCTTACCTCCTCCTACCTTGGCAGCCGCGTTCGGCCATATGGCGCAACTAAGTGTCGATTATCAGGCGATCTCATATATCACACACACATCTGATAAAGCCGGATATTCATCAGTGGCGTAGCACCCCCCCACCCCACCCCCCACGCACCCACTGTTGAGTAGTGACAGATGAACAGCCTACCTACAGCTTCACTCATCCAGAAACATCAAATGTGTTTGAGGGCTGTGCCAATCGTCTGTCTTCTTTGTCATTGAGTCACCCGCGTGAGCGCCAGTAACGCGGTTGACACCTTTCACACAGTTTCCAGTCCATCTTTTCACGGTTAGCGACGGTTAGCGCGAGCTGACGTCCCCCCCTCCAAAAAAAAAAAAGGAAAACGGCTTCTCCTTACTGTTTAGAGACTTTTGCCACATTAAAAAATAGTTACAGGGTTTTTAAGAAAGATAATTTAGCATGGTTAAGTAGCAGAAGGCTGTGCTGCATTCAGGAACCTAAAATATGCATCAGCCTGATCATGCAGATGAGCTCCAACATTATCATATGTCACATCCTGACGATCAAAAAGCCTAATGAGTGACACAGATAGCCTGATTACCTTTGCACACGTCTTGGTACGTAAAACAGAAAGGCTGTCATGGTTATTAATGCCGCACTTAATTAGCCCTAATTTTATACAACTAATTTACTCAGGACGCATTAAATAAACATAGATGTCTAATTAGAATATTGTGTTAAACTTGTTGGATGGCGCGTCAGCTTGTACGCCCCGTGTTCATTATCGGCCGCGTACCTTAGCAACCGGTCCCGCTAGCAGCGTGATCACGGTGTGTTTGATTTACACGCGTTAAAAAGCTCTTGAAGTACACGTTCGGCGCCATAGCTTAGCCTGCGCAGAATTTTACTGCTGTTTGTGGTGCGTCCGTATTAGTTTAATCTCACACTAGTGGCCCTGTCATGTTCGGGTTGACGGCCGTCACGCTGTAGTTCACACGCTCGCATCCACCTTGAGCGAGCAGCATCCATCAGCAACTGCAGCTGGCGGGCGGCGGCGCGGCAGAGCAGCAGGACGCTGCATTAATGAAACATTAATGGCTGAAATGACCACGTCCATCCTGGACTCCCTCCATTAGCATCAGCACGCAGTGTCAACATCCACCCCTCCTGCTAGCACAGCTTCCAGCCAGGGCAGGGACCGTGGGCCGGGGGCACATGCAGGTAAATGGCGTTGGAAGGTGGAGGGGGGGCCACGCCATCTGCCTGAGTTCTGCCCGTTAGCTGCCGGGGAGCGCCAACCAATGATTTCCATTGGATTGACCTTTCAAAGGGCGCCGGTTCAACCACGATCAAGACCTGCTAATTGCGTTGGCGAGCAGATGTGGTCTTACGATGAATAAATCCTCACTTCTCTGATTTGGGGTTTAACTTTAGTGCAAATTGATGCTAAAAGTTGGAACGCTGCAGGAAGCGGTGGCCAAACACCCAAATTAGCATGTTAGCGTTGGGAGCATCCCAGAGCGTCCCTCGGGAGCCATCTGCTGACCTCTGGACGGCTGTCTCTTTAAGAATTCTGGGTGAGGTCAGCGCCGCGGCCCATCCGTCTAAATGAACGGCGCTCCGGATCACTCAGGTCCGATCCTGATCTGCGGTGATTGGATTTACCAGTGTATGAATGCATGTCTTGCTTTGCTGTAATGCTGTTATTCCACATCATGGGAAGTGTAATTGAGACCACACGAGGCATTACGGGCCGGCGTGATGGCCGAGGAGCTGAGGGATGCGTCCTCCGCCCTCCATTCTTAATCACCCACTCGGATGGCGAGTGTCATTGCTCGGTCTGGAGCGCCAAGGCCACTTCCACGATGCCATTGGCCTGGAAAAATCACATGACACGTCTCCCAGCATCCATAATTATGTTACTTATATTATCTGTGCGCCCCCTTCCAAAAGATGTCAGCATCCCACTGTCCATTTAGCTTCTGGAGCAACCTCGCAGAGTGGAAGAGAGGCGGCCATCAGTCTGAGCTGCCAAATGCAAAAACATGTCATATCCGAATAACTCCGGTAACTTCCTGATGGATCCTTTAATGGGAGGATCATCTTCCTTTAGGGATGAGGGTTATTCCAGTAATTCTGGGATGTACATCCACACAGCAGCAGAGTGCGGATATTCAGTGATGAGAAACATTGGGAAGGTTGAACCATCTCCTCTCTCCAAAACCGGCGACGTTCCCGCGGGCAGCGTGGCGCCGAGCAGCTTCCAGGATGCGCCCTACCTGTCAGCACAGCCCTGCACATGGACTCCAGACACTAAAAGCTGCAGGGACGAGCAACCTGTTGCCCAGTGTTTACAACCCTGCTCGTTTCCAGCGGGCAACGTCAAAGAGGAGGCGTTTTGTTGCCTCTATCAGGACGGAAGCAATAAGGGGAAGCAGACAGCGGCGCCGGCGGCTTACATCCGGCTTGGGGACAATGGACGCGGGCCTGAGCAAACCGCCACCCAGGCCAGAGGCTGTTTCCAGATGTACAACCGAGGGGAGCCGCTGCTGGACGACCAGCGGCTTCCCTCTGCCTGCTCTCTGCTCCATCTGGGGACATCTGTGGAGTCAGAACCAACAATAAGTTGCAGCAAAATTGCGAAAGAAATAACGAAGGACGAAAGGAGGGATGAGAAGGCCAGGAGTGACGGCTGCTCAGAGATCTCTGACAATGAAGAATTGAAAGGTAGAGCTTTGGAATCACAGCATTTGCTGAAGCCCAAATATAATAAATGTGATGTGAGTGTTGTCACTGAAAACCGTGCCTATTTTATTTGTTGTGCTGAATCTGTTGGCCACAGTGCTGCGTAACTTGCCTTTGGAAACGGTCCTTTGGTCATTTGACATTTGTATACACACACACACACACACACACACACACACACACACACACACACACACACACACAAACATTAGTATTTTCTGACTTCTTAAACGCAAGCACAGGCGCACCTGTATCTTGGAACTGTCTAAATTTAGTACCAAAAAAATAGAATAAAATAAATAAGCTTTTGTTTGCTATGTTTTTAGTGCACCTATTCACATTTATTATATTCCATAGGCACAACTCTGTAGTCCAACCTATTCTACATTTGTATGCACAATATAGCAGGGTAAAGAACATTTTATTGGTTGTTATGTTTTATTAATTGTAAATAATATCAAAACAGTTTTTAGAAATACAGTTTTTGTCATACTGTCAAATGTGTATTAAAATATGTGCAGAATATTAGTAATATTATTGATACTACTATTATTAATAATATTATTCCTATTAATATTTTGTGTTATAAAATACACCCACCTGCTCTAATTAATTGCTCTTTCATTTCTTTCTAATTTAATTGAAGAAGATAGGAGCGTCGTGTGTGTGTGTGTGTGTGTGTGTGTGTGTGTGTGTGTGTGTGTGTGTGTGTGTGTGTGTGTGTGTGTATGTTATATCTATCTCGTTTTAGTGATTTAAATGTTTTTGTAATGATTAAATGGGAGCCACTGACAGAGCACTCACATTAGGGTAATTATTACTGTAACCTGCCTGGTATATATTAGTCCGCGTGTCCTTACTTGTGTGTGTTCGTGTACACGCTGGCACTATTCCCTAAAGACCACAGAGTAATTATGAAATTAACTGAGGGTCCATTAGCGTGATGCCCCCCTTTTTTATCATAACGCGCATTGTCTAATGTGTTTTTTAATCACGTGGCTGTGGAGATGTCCTTTTGTTCAAGAACGAACCTCAGATATTTTTCCTCCTCTTTTCATTTGACTTCAGCGTGTAAAAGTGAGATTTTGGTAGGGGGGCTGAAGAAAAGAGGAGCCGCTTGCACAGAGGTTGCTACGTTTATTCTCCGAAATTATCACGCAACAGGAATAACAAATGTTAAATTCTGTTTTATTTCAAGGAGAGTAGCCGAGCGTCACACCCAGGTAAACCTGCTCTCAATTTGCATTTGCGTCGGACGCACGGTCAAACTTGTGGATGAGTGTATTCTCTCCGGGTCTCCAGCTAATGACTGTTGTTGTTCTTTTGTTCCTCTAGATGATGCATCCCCAGAAAAGACAACGGGGAACTGGTTAAAAGCCAAGAGTGGAAGAAAGAAGCGGTGCCCCTACACAAAGCACCAGACGCTGGAACTGGAGAAGGAGTTTTTGTTCAACATGTATCTGTCTCGGGAGCGCCGCCTGGAGATCAGCCGGAGTATCAACCTGACCGACAGACAAGTCAAGATCTGGTTCCAAAACAGACGCATGAAGCTGAAAAAGCTCAACAGGGAGAGTCAAGAGAGGGAGCAGAGTTTAGTTTACAACTACTGCTGATTTCTTTTGCAGCCAGCACGCACATGGACATTCCAACATAGCCCAGATTTACGCATGACGCTCAAAACACATTTATGTTATAATGCACAGACATAGACATAGACAAATAAGCACAAATACACACACGTACACACGTACACACACCTCGTGCCTTCCTGTATAAACTCTAAAGCGTTTCACTGCACGGACTGGACGTACCTGCCCTCTTTCATCAGCATTTCAACAATGAGGCGTTGGCTCGATGATCATTATGTGTCCGCCCGGCATATAAACATCTCCGCGGCGGGCTGGAAAAACCAGTGGAGGCTTTGGAGCAGTTTTGCTTCAGTGAATCTTAACAAATGTTTCAATTTGCGTCGCTCTTTTTGTGTGTTGCTGTGGCACGTATAGTCTGCGTGTACGAGCCGGAGCTAGGTGAGGAGCAACCATGTCAAAACAATAAAATGTTTCCTTTCTCTGGTGTTAGACGTGAATGGAGGAGAGAGGCTGCGGATGGAGGAAAGATATCGTGACACAGTAAAGTGAGGGACCATAACGTTGATTTAAATATTATCCAGGTGACCACAGTAAGTCAAGGTCATAAAATCCTAATGTCAGGTTCGCCCTGGAAAGCGTTGGGGGTGGATTTTATGATCTGCAAATATAATGTGCTGCAGCAGTAAAGATGCGTTTAAAGGTGTGTGTGGAGGAGGGCGAATCCACACTGCACAAACTGCGACGTGCATTATCCAGCCGTGGAGCTGGGCTGCAGGGGGAAAGTGTACGGTGTGTTCTTCACCCGGGGATAACGAGAGCAAGCGGAGGAAAAAAAAAGACAAATGGGGGGAAAACGTGGCAGGAAAAAGACGCACGGACAATGACAAGCATCATGGCAAACACGTGGATGGGGACGCGGCGTGGAGAAGTCGTCCACGGGGAAGACCAGGTAGGACTGAAATTTTATATGCAGTATTTTCAAGCTGAATTCTGTTTTGGAATGTATGTCACATCTGTCAGCGGAGCGCGCCTGACAGCCTTTGGTGCACGCCTGCGCACGTCGCGTTCACAGGAGCTGGTCTTGTTATTGTTCAGCGCGCTGCTTTGCCTCTTTCATTTCTTTTCTAAAGCTCTCCGAATTATAGCGACTGTTGTCAACCTTCAAACTCTCAGGGTTTTGCCCTAATTTGGGCAGTAATTAAAAGCAATGGTTCATTTTATCAACATTATCATACAAACCGACGTGATGCTCTGCTTATACGCATCACTGTGCCTTACTGTAGTCTTAATTATGCCTTTTAAGGGTACTCGCCTTTCGATCCTCACTTGGGTTTTGCTTTCATTGTTCTTTCCACGGATTTTAACCTCCTTTGCGGGAAGCTGGAGCGTGGTTTAGGTAGTTTCATGTTGTTGGGGATGGCTTCCTGGCTCGGCAACAAGAAACTGCCTTGATTACGTCAGTTCGTCTTCATCAAGGGCACAATTTCCGCTGAATTACCCGATAGCCACCCGAGGTTGTCGCAAATGGCATTGTAAATGAACTGGGCTGCAATACTTTGGACAGTGGCGCTGCCTCTCTTTGTTGTTTTTTTGTGGTGG
>CAAE01015018.1:336368-365382 GCA_000180735.1 Tetraodon nigroviridis
CCCTGGGGGGTGAGAGGCACATCCACAGACGCAGATGCGACGCATTTCCAGCCTCCAACATTAGTAACATCCATGTAAAGCTCTATATTATAATCCTCGTCCATAATTGCCGATCTTAGTCAATCCAAATCACTAAAATATACATTTGAAATAAGAATGTTATGTACATTCAAAATATTCGTCGTTGTAGCAGTTAGCCTGTTGGTGTTGATCAAATTTAGATAAGATAAAATCACCCGGAAATCAGTAGTAATAATTGTTTCAGTATTTATTTAAAAAAAGAAGTCGGTATTCACTGATGTTTCACAGGCAGAAAAAGTCCCACAGTCAAACGCAGCTGCTCACACAGAGAAACACAGAAGAAATACATTAAAAGCACATTTTGTCATTGCCTTTGAAAATAAGAGTGAACTGCAGACAGACAAACAGACAGGCGCAGAGACAGGCGGACCAAGTGATGAACTTTGAAGATTTCAATAACATTTACCCTAAAAGCAGTATTTTGATATTTAGTAATATTGACACATTTGCTAATCTGATGATTTATCTAAAATAAAAACACAGAAACACAATTTGAAGCATCACTGAAACTCAATCCTTCTTTCTTAACTTGAGCCGTTGAAATGCTTTTTCTTTTTTTAATGTTGATGGTTTCATCTGTAATTATGAAGGATTTCTGTGCATGAGGAGGGCGGATAGCTCTAATTGTTACTCAGCATTCAACATAAAGCCTTTTGCTTTTGTACCAAGCAGGATTTAGCCTCTGCACATGCCTGCAGTGGCCTTGTGTGCTAAATTAGAGGACGGTGTTGGGACTGCGACTTTGGTCTTTCATGCAGTCTTTTGAGTCCTTTTACGTCGTTGCTTTCGGCAGCAAAACCTATTTTTGACCTCCTCTTTATGGTCACTTCTGAGAGAGAAAAAGTCCGTCTCATCAGTTTTATGAGAGTAATGAATTAGAAGCTTTTTTGTCACCTGGGAGAATAAAAATTAAGATACATTTTTAACAAATACCAGCACAAGGCAGGAAAAACTAAGAAAAATGCTTATAAACATAAACACTTACGGATGAATATGATGTAGAATAATCTACTAAAGTCAGAGACAGAAGTAAAGGTTAATGGTTTAGCAGTTAAAGTAGAATAAAATCTTAATACTTATTTTAATAAGCATTGCTAACAACGAGTTTAGGAAAAAAAAAACCGTTTTATCCCTTTGTTCAGTCGTCTCTGAATGCTTTGTTTAAAATAAATTTAGCATTTTTGTATTTCTCTCGTTACTCACACGTGTGCACGTCTTACCTTCTTTTAAAACGGTGGCAGCAACAGAACTTAATCGATGAAGACAAATAAGGAATTAAAAAAAAGGCAGAACTCTTGAGGAGGAATCCTTGATTTTCATCTTTTTCGCTGCTTTTGCATCAGGAAGCAACATGGATTTCCCACCGGTGCATTCATCACCATTTTTGGAGGTTGACAAGTCAACACTTAGATCACCAAAAAGCTTCATTTAAGGGCCACTCTCTCTTGGAAATACCCGCTGTGGCAGCTATCCTTTGTTTCCTCTGCTGCAGGCCCGCTGTCCTGACCCACAGACGGTCGCAAGGTGGCGCTCTTGCTCCGTCTAAAAGGCAGAGGACTTTCTAACTTGACCGCGCTGACGTCATGTCGGTCTGGAGCGCCAAGGCCACTTCCACGATGCCATTGGCCTGGAAAAATCACATGACACGTCTCCCAGCATCCATAATTATGTTACTTATATTATCTGTGCGCCCCCTTCCAAAAGATGTCAGCATCCCACTGTCCATTTAGCTTCTGGAGCAACCTCGCAGAGTGGAAGAGAGGCGGCCATCAGTCTGAGCTGCCAAATGCAAAAACATGTCATATCCGAATAACTCCGGTAACTTCCTGATGGATCCTTTAATGGGAGGATCATCTTCCTTTAGGGATGAGGGTTATTCCAGTAATTCTGGGATGTACATCCACACAGCAGCAGAGTGCGGATATTCAGTGATGAGAAACATTGGGAAGGTTGAACCATCTCCTCTCTCCAAAACCGGCGACGTTCCCGCGGGCAGCGTGGCGCCGAGCAGCTTCCAGGATGCGCCCTACCTGTCAGCACAGCCCTGCACATGGACTCCAGACACTAAAAGCTGCAGGGACGAGCAACCTGTTGCCCAGTGTTTACAACCCTGCTCGTTTCCAGCGGGCAACGTCAAAGAGGAGGCGTTTTGTTGCCTCTATCAGGACGGAAGCAATAAGGGGAAGCAGACAGCGGCGCCGGCGGCTTACATCCGGCTTGGGGACAATGGACGCGGGCCTGAGCAAACCGCCACCCAGGCCAGAGGCTGTTTCCAGATGTACAACCGAGGGGAGCCGCTGCTGGACGACCAGCGGCTTCCCTCTGCCTGCTCTCTGCTCCATCTGGGGACATCTGTGGAGTCAGAACCAACAATAAGTTGCAGCAAAATTGCGAAAGAAATAACGAAGGACGAAAGGAGGGATGAGAAGGCCAGGAGTGACGGCTGCTCAGAGATCTCTGACAATGAAGAATTGAAAGGTAGAGCTTTGGAATCACAGCATTTGCTGAAGCCCAAATATAATAAATGTGATGTGAGTGTTGTCACTGAAAACCGTGCCTATTTTATTTGTTGTGCTGAATCTGTTGGCCACAGTGCTGCGTAACTTGCCTTTGGAAACGGTCCTTTTTTCATTTGACATTTGTATATATATATACATATACACACACACACACACACAAACATTAGTATGTTCTGACTTCTTAAACGCAAGCACAGGCGCACCTGTATCTTGGAACTGTCTAAATTTAGTACCAAAAAAATAGAATAAAATAAATAAGCTTTTGTTTGCTATGTTTTTAGTGCACCTATTCACATTTATTATATTCCATAGGCACAACTCTGTAGTCCAACCTATTCTACATTTGTATACACAATATAGCAGGGTAAAGAACATTTTATTGGTTGTTATGTTTTATTAATTGTAAATAATATCAAAACAGTTTTTAGAAATACAGTTTTTGTCATACTGTCAAATGTGTATTAAAATATGTGCAGAATATTAGTAATATTATTGATACTACTATTATTAATAATATTATTCCTATTAATATTTTGTGTTATAAAATACACCCACCTGCTCTAATTAATTGCTCTTTCATTTCTTTCTAATTTAATTGAAGAAGATAGGAGCGTCGTGTGTGTGTGTGTGTGTGTGTGTGTGTGTGTGTGTGTGCGTGTGTGTGTGTGTACATGGTCTGCTTATCTCGTTTTAGTGATTTAAATGTTTTTGTAATGATTAAATGGGAGCCACTGACAGAGCACTCACATTAGGGTAATTATTACTGTAACCTGCCTGGTATATATTAGTCCGCGTGTCCTTACTTGTGTGTGTTCGTGTACACGCTGGCACTATTCCCTAAAGACCACAGAGTAATTATGAAATTAACTGAGGGTCCATTAGCGTGATGCCCCCCTTTTTTATCATAACGCGCATTGTCTAATGTGTTTTTTAATCACGTGGCTGTGGAGATGTCCTTTTGTTCAAGAACGAACCTCAGATATTTTTCCTCCTCTTTTCATTTGACTTCAGCGTGTAAAAGTGAGATTTTGGTAGGGGGGCTGAAGAAAAGAGGAGCCGCTTGCACAGAGGTTGCTACGTTTATTCTCCGAAATTATCACGCAACAGGAATAACAAATGTTAAATTCTGTTTTATTTCAAGGAGAGTAGCCGAGCGTCACACCCAGGTAAACCTGCTCTCAATTTGCATTTGCGTCGGACGCACGGTCACACTTGTGGATGAGTGTATTCTCTCCGGGTCTCCAGCTAATGACTGTTGTTGTTCTTTTGTTCCTCTAGATGATGCATCCCCAGAAAAGACAACGGGGGAACTGGTTAAAAGCCAAGAGTGGAAGAAAGAAGCGGTGCCCCTACACAAAGCACCAGACGCTGGAACTGGAGAAGGAGTTTTTGTTCAACATGTATCTGTCTCGGGAGCGCCGCCTGGAGATCAGCCGGAGTATCAACCTGACCGACAGACAAGTCAAGATCTGGTTCCAAAACAGACGCATGAAGCTGAAAAAGCTCAACAGGGAGAGTCAAGAGAGGGAGCAGAGTTTAGTTTACAACTACTGCTGATTTCTTTTGCAGCCGGCACGCACATGGACATTCCAACATAGCCCAGATTTACGCATGACGCTCAAAACACATTTATGTTATAATGCACAGACATAGACATAGACAAATAAGCACAAATACACACACGTACACACGTACACACACCTCGTGCCTTCCTGTATAAACTCTAAATGCGTTTCACTGCACTGACTGGACGTACCTGCCCTCTTTCATCAGCATTTCAACAATGAGGCGTTGGCTCGATGATCATTATGTGTCCGCCCGGCATATAAACATCTCCGCGGCGGGCTGGAAAAACCAGTGGAGGCTTTGGAGCAGTTTTGCTTCAGTGAATCTTAACAAATGTTTCAATTTGCGTCGCTCTTTTTGTGTGTTGCTGTGGCACGTATAGTCTGCGTGTACGAGCCGGAGCTAGGTGAGGAGCAACCATGTCAAAACAATAAAATGTTTCCTTTCTCTGGTGTTAGACGTGAATGGAGGAGAGAGGCTGCGGATGGAGGAAAGATATCGTGACACAGTAAAGTGAGGGACCATAACGTTGATTTAAATATTATCCAGGTGACCACAGTAAGTCAAGGTCATAAAATCCTAATGTCAGGTTCGCCCTGGAAAGCGTTGGGGGTGGATTTTATGATCTGCAAATATAATGTGCTGCAGCAGTAAAGATGCGTTTAAAGGTGTGTGTGGAGGAGGGCGAATCCACACTGCACAAACTGCGACGTGCATTATCCAGCCGTGGAGCTGGGCGTGCAGGGGGAAAGTGTACGGTGTGTTCTTCACCCGGGGATAACGAGAGCAAGCGGAGGAAAAAAAAGACAAATGGGGGGAAAACGTGGCAGGAAAAAGACGCACGGACAATGACAAGCATCATGGCAAACACGTGGATGGGGACGCGGCGTGGAGAAGTCGTCCACGGGGAAGACGAGGTAGGACTGAAATTTTATATGCAGTATTTTCAAGCTGAATTCTGTTTTGGAATGTATGTCACATCTGTCAGCGGAGCGCGCCTGACAGCCTTTGGTGCACGCCTGCGCACGTCGCGTTCACAGGAGCTGGTCTTGTTATTGTTCAGCGCGCTGCTTTGCCTCTTTCATTTCTTTTCTAAAGCTCTCCGAATTATAGCGACTGTTGTCAACCTTCAAACTCTCAGGGTTTTGCCCTAATTTGGGCAGTAATTAAAAGCAATGGTTCATTTTATCAACATTATCATACAAACCGACGTGATGCTCTGCTTATACGCATCACTATGCCTCACTGTAGTCTTAATTATGCCTTTTAAGGGTACTCGCCTTTCGATCCTCACTTGGGTTTTGCTTTCATTGTTCTTTCCACGGATTTTAACCTCCTTTGCGGGAAGCTGGAGCGTGGTTTAGGTAGTTTCATGTTGTTGGGGATGGCTTCCTGGCTCGGCAACAAGAAACTGCCTTGATTACGTCAGTTCGTCTTCATCAAGGGCACAATTTCCGCTGAATTACCCGATAGCCACCCGAGGTTGTCGCAAATGGCATTGTAAATGAACTGGGCTGCAATACTTTGGACAGTGGCGCTGCCTCTCTTTGTTGTTTTTTTGTGGTGGGCTGTAAAGTCATCTGTGACTGGCGGAAGCAGAATGAGTTGTAAAGACCGCGATTTTGGTGAAGTTTTAGACTGAGGTGGCATCTGCTGGCTGTTAGTGATGATCTGGATCTTTAGGAGATTCATTTGTTTGCTGCGCTTTTCTGGGATTTTACATGCTTATTCAAAAACACATTTTGATTTCTGAAATCTTGCTTACAAGATGTAACAACCCGATGTCAATAGTATTATCGACTACTATTAGACCGTTGAGAAACAGACTGTTGACCTCCAGCATTCTATTCTATTCTGTTCTATTCTATTCTATTCTATTCTATTCTATTCTAGTCTACAGCTTACCGAAACGAAATTAAGAGTTAACATATATTAATATAGTATATTTTTATTGTGTCGAGAATGTGTGACACACTAACTCTATCATGATTTGGATATCAGAGCCCATGTACCTATTGTATAAATGGCACCCCAGAAATCATTAATTAATCGTATTGAGCGTAATATTTGGTATGATTTGATAGTCCTTTTAATTGTACAGCAGCGGAAATGATTCAAAATGCATTTATTACATCTTATATTGAAAATATAAACGTCAATATCCTGATTACGCGCATGATTGGATGGTTTTGGATTTGTTTGTTGTGGTGGTGCCGTTAGTCCAGCAAGACACGCCATTGTTTATAGTAGTCAGCATGCCCCCTTGTCTCCCCCACCCCAGCCACACAACTGGCAGAGACAGTCTGGAATCCAAAGTCACTTTCATTCAGCTGGGTGAAAGAACGTTTTCCGTGGAATGCACCGGTGACAAAGACTTTACAGCAGTGGAAACAGCCCCGAGAACAGCCCGAATTCACCCGAAAACCCTATACACATAAAACTATGTCCAGGAACTGGATCTTCATCGTGGGGGAGCTGCGTTAGTGCCACTGACAGGATGAGACACGAACCAAAATTTCCTAAGGAGTTTTTTTCTCCTTCCCTTTGTATTCGATGTTTTATTTGGGAAATTTTTAAAACATTTTAGCAACTCTGTAGATGAAAGACTGGGGGGCAAAAGGTGTTTTTTTTTTCAATTATGATAATATGTATATATAAACATGTCAAATCTGACATGCCTGAGGTGGCAGTTCTCAATTATTCGTGTCACGCAAAAATAAATGTTGTCCTATATAAAAATTACATAGAATATGATCGTTCATAATTTTTGTTTTTTAATGAAGTGAACCAGACGACGCCAAGCATGTGTGCAGCGTGAGTATTAGAGGAGTGGCTAAATAAGTCAAGAACTGGAACTCTTTTGCGTGTGTGCATTACCTGAAAGTGTGATTTTGCAGTTATTGTGGTCAGAGACCACTGTGGTAAGTGTCTGCTAGAAGGACCTTGGTTACGTTGCGCCTTCTGCACAGCACATAGCACATGGGGTTAGATGTAGGCATTTTACGCATGGAGAACATCACCAAAACATTACAACAACAGTCGTGCCGAGCTGCAAACAGTGGATCAGATATTAGCAAGCAGAAGATTTCTAAAAGATATCTAAGATCAGAAAGTCCTATTACAAGTTTACAAGCATTTACAGACCCCAGACTGCACTAAAAGAAGACGAGGCTAATTTGCTTTTCTTTTTTTTAAAGATGATGCGCGTTGCCAGAACTAATCCCCAGTTATATTCTGTTTATTCCATCGATACAGTTCGTGATCTCCAGCCTGGCGGGGTTTTTTGTTTGTTTGTTTGTTTTGTTTTGTTGTTTTGTTTTTTTTTGTCTTTTAAGGTTTGAAACTTTTGATAATTTGTTTCACGGTTTTACAAAAGCAATGTTCAGTTTGGAGTCGGCGTCATTAAAAAAGACACCGCCCAGTTATACCATACCGGCGTGAAAATCAAAATAAACTCAAGTCGGCCTAAAAGGACACGTTAGCATAGATCTTCAGTTAAGCTTTGCTGGCAAAAATGTGGTGTATAAAACCGACCATAACTGTTTTAGTCTATGTTCAAACTGCTGCACACAGAGTCCAGTTGCGCTTCACGCTGTCCACATACCTGACGTGGATTTCAATGCGCGTTTCTCCTTCTGTTTTTAGAACAGACTCGGTAGCGAAAGGCGTGCACGTCTAACCCTTGCACTAGTTACTGAAGAATATTCTTATATGTATTATCGAGGGTCATGTAATTAGAAACAAACAGTCTATGCATGTTTCGTCTGTCAGCGGGTTTTGTGGTTTTGTATGTGATTATTATGGTGTGATTAGCTTTTTACACAATCATTATATCTATCTTTAACTTGTTCTCTTTTTCTTCTCTCTCTTCTATCTTTCATTTTGTGTAGTGGAAAACCAGCGCGATTAGCTGAAAGATAGAGATTAAAATGCCTTGCAGAACTTTTCTGAACTGTTAGTGCCATAACCAAAAGCACCCTGTTTAGTTGTTTCATCCAAATGGTGAATAATCTTTAATGCTGATCTCGTATTTTACATTTTTATATATGTGGGAGGTTTGTTAAACTCAAACAACGTAGCCACTTTTTTGTCTTATCTCTTTTGTTCAGTGGGTTAATGTAAATATGCACGACACAGCACAGGTCTGCATTCATGAAATTTATTTTATTTCACATGTTTCATTATATTTATATTATATATAAAAAATGGGGCAAAGTAACAAGTCATGAGTTTTTTAAATAACTAAATTGTACTTTTACTGTTTTACTATGTACGAGCGAAATCTGATACAATGAACACACACACACACACACACACACACACCCCCCCCCACGGGGGGTTTGTTGGGTTTTTAGGTGTTAAAAAACAGGGTTTGGGTGGGCGTTAAAAGTTTTTTAAGGGGTTCAAAACAGGGGGGGGGGAAACTTTAATTTAAATTGGGTTTTTAAATAAAAAAAAGCGCTTTTTTAAATTTTCATTTTTTTTGGGGGGTACAACAGGGAAGGGGAAAAGTTTAAAATTAATTTTTTTTTTTAAAAAAGAAAAGTTTTTTTTTTTTTTGGACCAAACCCTTTATTTTAAAATTTTGTTGGTTGGGGTTTAGGAAAAAAACCCTCCCCTGGGGTTGGTTTGGGTTTTTTTGGGCCCCCCCCCCCCGCACCCCCCCCCCCCCCCCCCCGCACGCCCCTCCTCTCCTCGGGTCTGGGACAGATGTTCACATCTGGAGATCAATGAGGGCGTCATTTCACTCTGTTCCCGTCTGTTCACCGCTGCACTCCCAATAACTCAGGGAATGAAGTCATGCCGGGCACGAGCACGCCCACGTGCACGGACCAGATCCAGGACCCGAGTCCGGAGCGGGTGTGCGGTTCTGTTGCTGCTCCTGTCTGAGCTGTCCCCTCTGTTCTTTTCTAGTTTCCACCTCATCTGATGAAAGATGTGTTGCTATGGTGACGCGCTCCGGCGCTCCGAACCTCTCTGGACTTGAGGTGCGTCCCTCCGCCCGGACCGATGCATCACCCCCCCAGTGGCGACATCTTTGCGCATCCGACCGGCTCCGCTGGCCCTTCTGAGGTCAGTCTCCTAAATGAGATTTCAGCGCGCCGACCTGTGTTCTGACCTCCTGACCTTTCTGCCAGGAGAAGAAGAATGACCTCTGACCTCTCCGAGGCAGGAGCAGCCACCGTCTTCCTCTGAGTGGCAACAATTCGGCTGCAGCCAAGCGTGCTTCGGCCGGAACGCGGAGCGGAGAGGTCAGCCTCTGTGTGTGTGTGTGTGTGCGTGTGTGTGAGCAGACGTAATATCTGACCATCTCTGAATGCTCTCCAAGCGTCTGCGCTAACTGCGTTAGTCTGCGGACCAGCTAGCATCTCTGAGTGAGAATGAACTTCCTGGTTGACATCTTGAGTCACACGCGGAGCTTTCTGGAGGTTTTTGTCTGTTTCGCAGGCGGATAATCCGCAGGAACATAAAGGCGTTCCCAGAGGCCGGCCTTAGCCTACATACTGAACTGGATGATATGCGTGCACGCACACACACACACACACACACACACACACACACACACACACACACACACACACACCCCGTACAGACCAGCCTTTAATGTGCATATGTGCATTTGTGTTTCTTTCTTCCTGATGTCGAGCTGCTTCTGCATGTATGTCATTACCAGAGTCTCCAGCTCCCTGGAGTGGTTAGCTCTGCTAACGCAGGGAGCGTGGAGGGGGAGGCGCGCGCGTGCGTGTGTGTGTGTGTGTTCACACACACACTGATCGCCTTATGATTATGCTTGATCAGTGTCAAACAAACCGCTGCAGCACTCTGAAAAAGGAATATTTAGCACTCGGGCCCTTCCAGGCCGTGCTTGTGTTTTTCCAGAGCGCATCGGTTTGTTCAGTTCACCCACATCTGCAGGAACATCTTCTCTCTTTGATTTGTTTTTGTGAAGCAGACAACACAGGCCTCGTATCCAGCATCAGTTTCCAGTCACAAAAAGGAATCAGACGATCAAAAGGCATCAAAGTTTGCATCGCTGCTGCTCGTTCACGCTCACCTGCTGCATGAGCGTTAAGCGGAACAAACAGAGGGTCAATAAAACTTGCTCTGTGGTGATGACCACTTTCTGCCCTGAACTCTGGAGTTTGAGCATCGTCCCAAACCACCTCGAGCGGGTTGTCCCTTCTGTCTGAACATTATTTTCAACGCTGTTTTAGCGTAGCTAACGTAGCGTTCAGCTGGTGTTCACGACTCGGTTGTGAGGTGAGTCGGGCTGAGGGGGGCGGCGGTGAAAGCAGCTGTGTGAGAAGAGCGAGCGGCTGCGGCTGCTTCTGCCTCGCAGGGGGAGAGAAGTGAGCCGCATTAGCCGGGCTGCCATGTTTGATTGGGCTTCTATTAGCGCCGACTCCATTGTTCCCGCTCGGCAACAGACTTCCAGGTAATGTGGTGATAATTGTTGCCGAAGCCTCCATCTGCTCAATTTGTGTGAGGGGGGAAAGGCAGGGAAGGGGGGGGGGGGGGGGCTCGTTTCAAATCCATTTTCACAGGTGCTGATGGGAGGCCGCGGCGGTGAAGGGGGCGGAGTCGAGCGCACGGGCTCCTTTGATGTACGCAGGAGCGTGGGGCTCTCCGCTTGCAGCGGCCGATGCTCCCAACGCAGCTGCTCGCCGGGATGCTGGAGAGAGGCGGTTCTGGGCACGTGTAATTACACGTCTTTAATTGATAATGTGGAAAAAGAGCATTGATTTGGTGTCCCGACGACCTGTGATCACCTTCCTGGGCCGCGTCAGGGCTTTGCTTTCTGCTGTCATGTCACACAACTGAGCTCAATCACACCTGTCACCTGTCTTTATGTCGCCACGGCAACCATCAGTCATAAACAAGCTCCGCCCACTTTACAGGGCAGAGAGAATCATAGTTTATATTTACAACTTCTGGCCAGATTTTGTTTCCTGCAAATGACCCAACGTCACACTCTGCATGTGTGTGTGTGTGTGTGTGTGCGTGTGTGTGTGTGTGTGTGTGTGTGTGAGAGAGAAAGAGATAAAGAAAGAGAAAGAGAGACAGAGAGAGAAGGGGCACAGCAGTGGCCTGTAGATGGAGCTACACTCTACACCTCTGTTATTTTTCCTTCATCTGCATATAATTAATGTACCCCTCTCTCTCTCTCTCTCTCTCTCTCTCTCACACACACACACACACACACACACACACACAGACACAGACACGCTGTAAGGCTCTGTGGAGCTCTTCTGTGTGTGTTTGGCAGTACAAACCAACAGTAAATAATATTGATCTAATATTGAAATCCCTTCTGATGTATTTACTGTCCTTCATTTTACAAACTCCGTGTTGGTATCAATGATTTGATTATTGGTAATAATTCATAGTTTTGGCTGTGACGGCGCCTGGGCTCACTGGGCGGAGCCATCCCTCCATGTGTGACAAGGCTCGTATTCTCCGCTCCGCATTGGTCGGAAACCGTGAGGACGCTCGGATCAGCGAACGTGTCGTAAATCTCAGCTGATCTGGAGTCAGACGTCGTCTCTGAAAGTTCGTTTGAGTTTTTCTGGCGGCGACCACATCAAACTCGTTAAATCATTGGCAAACTAATTATTTCCATCTCGTCTTTGTTGTGAATGGTGCTTTGATGTTTGCTTTAAAGGTCTGCCGAACTGTCATTGTCTCCTTCGTTTGTTCTCCTCCAGAGCGTTCTTTCCCCTGTTTGTTTGGGATTTTCTTGACTTTTTTCCGCCTGTTTTCCTCCTGGTGACGTTTTAGCTGTTTGCTAAACGTCTTAAATGATTCAAAAATTACCCGAAATATTACGACCTAATTAAAATGCAAATGGGAAGTTTGCATCAAAGTGTGCATCTTCAGCTAGCGCGTCTTTGCTTTAATTATTTATTCGACCTTTTCGACGATTGTCAGGTTTTCTGTGTTGTTTTTTTTAGTTGTAGCTCAGCAAACGCTGCAAACGCAGCATTCAGTCAGAAATCCCTTTATTGCTCGCCTTTATTTTCCGTTAGCTTCTCTTTAATCATTTCATTTTCGGGCGGTGCAGCGTGCAGAGGTGCTGGTGCTACAGCGCCTGCTTTCCTGGCCTCTGATTGGCTGCGTGAGAGAGCGCTCCGCCCAGGTCGTTGCTGATCTCCGCCTCTAATAGATGAATCTATCTTCTGATAGCCCCGCCCCCTCGTCTACCTGCCTCGCTGCGGCTGGAGCCGGAATCTTATCGGCTGCGATGAGCCGCCCCCGAACCCTCCACCTTTAAGACAATGGTATCTTTCCACCTCGTCAGTCACACACGTGCTCGTGTGGAGCGCTCACAGAAGGAGGATTAACACTATCTGCTTACACACTTGTGATAAACTCTTATCTGCGCTCCCCCCGAGCGCTCTGTGGGTGCACGTTGACCTGCTTTTCTGCGCTGGCTGCCTCGCCCGTTGAATCGCGTCTCGGTGCAGAATCTGGGCCTGTTCCCTCGTTCTCGCGTCTGCGGGAGGTTGAGGTGAGCGGGAGGTGAGGCTGAGACGGACGGAGGTTTATAAACGTGTCAGCGCAGGTACGCTCGGCCGCCGCGCACAGATGAAAGGAGGAGCAGGAAACGGTGTAAACACGGCCCGCGTGTGTGTTTACACGTGTGTGTGTGTGTGTGTGTACCTGGTTTACATTCAGCAGGAGAGCTCTCGGCAGCTGCGGCGTCCCCTGCGCTCTACTGTCGTTTACCCAACATAAACGCATGGCTCCCAGCTGATTCAGCGGCGTGTAAACGCAGTGTTGGCCCACCGGACGGGCGGCCTCGCCCCACCTTCGGGCCCCCGGCTCTCTGGGTGGCAGCGCCGCCCCGGGATTAGCGCGCTGACAGCTTGTATCCATTAGAGTTTCAACGGAATCTTTCAAGTGTCCACATCCTGCCGGAGGCCCCGTCCCTCCACGCAGGTGAGAGGCGTCTCCGTGTAAACACTCTTAGCAGGCGGAGGCGCCGCCGTCCACGGTCACACGCTCCTCCACGCCACGCCGCATTTACGTTTGCTGCATTTACATACCCACCTGGAGAAAACAGCTTGGGAACGGAGGCGGGAGACACGTCAGGCGTCCTTGCATGTTTCCCGCCAGGTGTCGTCCTCACTAACACCTCGGCTTTCTGTCGCGGGTGACGCTGGAATCACGTGCTCAAATCCGCCAGAATTGCGCCAGAATTCCGATTTTCATATTTTCCCCCTAATTTACTTACAGGATACGTGAAAGATGCAGTTTCAATGTTCATTAAAGTGTAAAGAAATGCTGCTATTTCAGCATCAATTGTTGCTGCTCATTAAACTGTCTCCCGGGGAGCGAAGCTATGCTAATATTTATTCTTATTTTCCTGAAATCTGAATGTGAGCGGTTAGCTAATGAAGCTCTCTTACTTGAACACACACAACGTTCGTCTGTAGCAGCGCAACAGAGGCATCTTTTCATTCCATTTGTTGTTTCAGCTCATTTTTATTCTCCTGAAATGCAGCGTTACGCTAAAGGTCTCTTACCCAAATTTAGCCGAAGCCAATCAGGGCCGACAGGACTAGCGTAAAGCGTAAAAAAATAGGGAAAATGGCAAAATGAAGGAGTGAAGCAGCGTGGCTGTGAATGAAAGCCTGTTTTTGTTGCCGCTGCGCCTGCTGAACACGTGACCGCGGTTGAACAGGTGCCAACTTCTTTACAAAAACAGCAAAAGCGGCTTTGACCTCAGAAAGGTCAGAAACAGCTGGAGGAAAAAAGCGGCTGTATTTTTAGTTAGCGAGAATTAGTTTGTTTTCCAGTCATTATCATAACCAGCCCGGATGGAAATATGTAAATATAAAATATTCTAGCGCCAGGCTTTACGTCAAGGCGAGGAGCACGGCGTGGCGTGGCGTGGCGCGGGTGGGGTGGGGGGATACACCTCTGTCTGCGCCAGTGTGGGAAGCGGCAGATGCGTGTAACCTCATTCCACATCCGACACCCGGGTGACAAATACATAGTTTGGGGCAAATTTCCATTTCATGTTCGACTACACCGCACATCTCAAATTAAGAGCGCGGCATTATCATCGACAAGGAAAATGCATCGCCTTAATATTCCCGCTGCACAGTTGCCAAAGAATTAGTTCAGATCTGCGCATAAATTAACGGTGGCACAGTTTAAGAAACAGTCGCTCAAGGCTTCGCTCGCAGAACAAGGCGCGCCGTAATTCACCGTTTGTTTTGATGTCTGCGTTTGAAGAGTTCCTTTCCGCCGCGTTACGGATGCTTTTCCTGCGCCTTCGCTGCGAGGAGGAGAAATCTCATTACCTGCAGCTCATCTGCTGCATCTCAGGGGCGTTCAACCGACAACCGGCGTTAGCCGCCGCTCCGCTCCCTCCCGCGTTATCAATCATCTGAAGGTGTCAAGGAAGGACACTCCTGCCTCCTGCCGATCTTGCCGCGGTCGGGCCGGGTACGCCCTAAATGTGACGCAGGAACAGGAAATGCATTACCAAAACAAAAAAAAAAATTCCAGATAAAAAAACGCCGAATCAGCAGATCTGGCCCGCTGACTCGGCCCGGATCCGCTGCCAGAGTCCAGTTCAGGCTTTGTTATCTGCTGCCTCACAACAACATGTGATGCAACTTTCTGTGTGTGTGTGTGTGTGTGTGTGTGTGTGTGTGTGTGTGTGTAGGTGTGCATGAGGCTGGTCTGTCTGAGGGTTCAGTCTTGGTTTAAAGGTTGGCTTTTTGGTTTGGGTTTTGGTTTGGTCAGGGTCGCATGACCCCTTCCTCCTCAAGCAATCGGCCAATCATTGCCTTCTTGTTCCTTTGGGACAAACCTGTGTGCACGTCAGACGTGCACGTGTTCGTCTGCCCTCCTGCTGCGACTTTGCGGCCTTTGACTCGCTGTCACGGCCTAATTACCCCCGTCTGAGGTGCGCCCTCAGGAAGGCGAGCATTGAGGTGGGCTCGATGGGCGGGGCCTCGTTTCAAACTGATGCGCTCTTGTGTGACAGGAGCTCCGCCTCCGACGGCGCTCTACAACGGGAAGTTTGATCGGCTTTTGTCACGGCGTCAGAGAGGCGGGGGAGGTGGCGATAAGGTGGGGTGAGGAAATTATAGAAGTGTCACCCCTCTTTCAGGAGCGCTCCTCACTTTGAGTGGTCGGGGCACATTTTCATGCAAATAACAGCGTCGCAATTTTTCCCCAGCGTTTCCTCTAATAGCTTCTTACAAATGATGTGCCATTACAAGGAGGTTTATTTAAACAAATTTAATACGTCTTTAATCAACCCGCGCCGAGCGCCTTCAAAAGGTCACGCGCCACATCAGGATGGGCTCCGCGACCCCCCCCCCCCACACACACACACACACACCCCTCTCATTACAAGGGCGGAGCGGGGGTTGGGCGGCGAGAGAATTATCTGGTGGACAACTCATTTAAAGCAAATCTTTATTTACATTTTCATCTAGTTATTACATTTTACAGAACACACACACACACACACACACACGCGCTAAGGGTTTGACATGTTTTTTCACTGATGCCTACGTGATTCTTGCGTAGATTTGCTGGTCGTTTGTACTGTTTCTGTTTTCACCCACACATGGGTTTGGAAGTTGGGATTCCGGACTCAACCGGAACGCTAACGCCTAACTTTGGTCTCCTAGCAACCACGGGTGAGCTAGGACACACGACGTCAACCACAGAAGTGAGTGATGATGACTCAGCGGAGGAACTTTATTCATTAACCTGTTTGAGGAGCCATCCCATAATTGCCCCTGACTGCTGCTCACGGCTGCAGCTAAAGGTGCTGGGATTTGTCGGAAGTGACACGCGGCCTTTAAACGGCGCCTGGACAGCTCGTCCTTGCTCTTGTTGTGTTGTTGTTTTCATTAGCGCTGGCACACGCGCGACCCCGACCAAAGTCAATAAACAAGCCCATTTGAATACGGAGCCGACGGCGAGACGCCGATATTTCACCGCGCGGGGTTGGGACTCGTGTCCCATTACCTCGCCGCTGCTCGCCGCGCCCCAGAAGGTGAACGCCACTTCCAGCTCAGCCCCCCTCCCGCCTCTCTGCACATACATCCTGCGAGCGCCGCTGCAGACGTGTTTAATACAGCGTTTCTGCCCTGCGCGCGGCGCCATTTCAATCCGCCCTCGCTGTATTTCTCTGTTAATGCTGCCAGAGTTTGACGGTCATCAATACGCGCTAACGGTTCTCCGAGTACGGGAATAATCTGATTCCAGGGGGCTGTTTTTCAGGATAAAGTTATTCAGGGGCCCGAGTGGAGGGTTAACCCTTTCAGCGGCACTTCCTTTTTCTCAGGGTGGCATTTACACAAAATGAATTGCTTGCTTAGACACAGCTAACTAAATAAAAGACAGCGGGGGCCGATACTATGAAAAATGGATTTTCATTACAGTTTCATTGATTCTAGTAAATAAGGGCCCGGGGCCCCCAGCGCCAAAGCTGCGAAACGGTAATAATTTAATCTGAGGTGACACAGACCAAAATGTATGTGGACAAAAAAAATCATCCCTGAATATTAAACAGGAGCCTGGAGACAGGAGGGGGGTGGCGCGGGGGGGTGCAGGCACATTCAAATGTATGCAGATTGCCGTCCAACCTATTTAAAAACAGGAATTAGGTATTCCTGTCATAAATCATGTTTGCCGCCGTGGATATGCCTTGTTATGTCGGTGTTTAACGGAAACCTGAAAGGTTAAAGCAGCCGGTGCATTAAATTGTACAAGGATAATTAATACTTTTCTCCTGGCTATTTATAAAAGATGGAAAATAGAGTCGACTGAACTGTGACAACGCACTCGTCTGGGAGGGGGGACAAAAAGAGAGAACCAGCGCAGCGCCGCCGCCCCGAGAGGACAAGTGTCTGCTCTGCCGGGACCCCGTGACGCTAGCACCAAGTCCAAGGAACGCTGGGATTCCGTTCTGGGGCTGCTGACATGTTTAGACCCTCAAAAACCACCTGACCTGAGAACTTGCTGTCTGACTTCTCAGACGCTAACGCTACCTCGCTAATTAGCGCCTGTTAGCGCCGCGCTACTTCCAGCCCTCCGATCTGACAAGTGCGTTCTGGAGGTGTTGACCCCTCAGTCGCGCAGGTGGCAGATCTCACCTCGTCTACCTTCACCGCGCTTCCGCTTGCCAGGCTCTGGAGAGCCAACGTGAGAACGCAAACGCAGCAGAGGAGGTCACTGTGTGAGCCAAAGGCGACTTGACAAGTGTCCGCACCCATTACGCCGTTAGCCCACTTGCTCCAGTGGTTGAGAATGGCGCCTTTAACGTGCGCCGAGATAATAGCCTGTGGAGCGAGAGGCTGGAGGTACGAGCCTAATAGCCCAGATTATGTAGGATGCACGCTTGGTGCACATTCCGTCACCTTAAAGCGTTCAGGTTGAGTCACCCTTTAATCTGGGCCGCTCCGAACGACCACGGTCCGACTCGGAGAGGAAACTGCGAGGAATCGTTAAACTGATGAAGGCGCTCTGAGCGATGTTTCAGTGAAGCGTCAAAGCTGCTTAGATCTGCCCCGGCCCTCCCTCTTCCACCATGACCTTTTCCACATCTGCCAGCGTCTTGAGTGCCAGGATGCGTCTGGATCATCCCGAGCGTCTGGACGGATGCGGCTCTTCCCGCCTCCTGAAAAACGTCGCTAACCCCGGCTGGAAACGGACCAAAAGCGTTTGCAGATTCAGGCCTAATGAGGGAGAGAGTCCAGGATGTTCACTGGCTCCGCTCCGCCGCTCGCTAGCGTGAACCCGTGATGCGTGCAGGCTAGCATGCAGCCGCACAAACGTGTGCGCTGGAGCACGTCCACATTTACAGAATGGTGTCAGCACGTACACGGACTCTCCAGCAGGTTTGGCCCTGGGAACGACGCTCGCCACCGCGCTCCTCACCCAAAAGCTAAACTTGGCTAACCCGAGTCGACCCGAGTCGTCGCGTAATGACTTGTAATTACCCATCGCGGCTCCTAGGGGGCAGGAATTTAAGTCCAGAATGTTAAATTTGACTGGCAACAGCACCTCTTTAGCAAAGAATTTCCTCAGCCGCTAGTTATTTTTGTTAAACTTGAAACTGTTTTGCTGCCAAGCTGCCTTCCAGTGAGAGGCAACCGCGCTCGCTCAGGTGGTCGCAGGTCGATCTTGTAGCTAAAATATGGTCCTGGAGTGGCTGAAATATTTTGCAGTTGCTCACAACAGTTAGCTGATGATAATCACCAGCTAAAATGTTCTTGTTTCTGCTAATGCAGCTAGCCTCTGGCCATGCTATAATTATTCCTATTAGCAAATGAAGTTGTTACCTTCCTCTCTCTTTTTATCAAGCGGCAGGAATTGCTAGAAAATGAACCGCGCGCCGCCGCTCATTTGTCCGTGCAGCTCCTGGCGTGTGGAGAGGTTTTTAAGTGATGGATGCAGGTAATCAAAGTGCGGCTGTGAGATTTCTCCACCAAACAGCGGCTAATCTGCGCCATCGAGACAAACGCTCCGGATTCACACCTTCGCTGCCGGAGCTGCTTTTCGGGAACATTCGTCCCCAAGTTGAGGCCCCTCCTTACTGGATTAAGGGAAAGGAGCGCCGCGCGTGCCTGGGCAACGGGTGTCCGTTTCTTTGACTCTCTGTGCAGTTTGTGGTGCGGTTGCATCAGAGCGGGGGCAGAGCTGCCTCCCCGGCGGAGTATCCTCTTATGTCACAACCGGTGGGATATCTGCCGACCACAAGTCTGACGTTGAGCAACTGGAGCGCCAACAGGAGGACGCACACCTTCCTCACAACGGTCGCATCTATTCAAAGCTGCGGTGGAAACACCTTTGCTTGATTTACGGGACAGATTCACAACTCTGCACACCTCTCCTGCAGCTCGGGCCTCCGACAGCGCCGATGAGGGTTTCCATGACGACCCCTCAGAGAGAGAGAGAGAGAGAGAGAGAGAGAGAGAGAGAGTGAGAGAGAGAGAGTGAAAATGATCTTAAATCTATTATCTTTACCTGCGGCACAGACGGTTTGGTCAGGAAAAGGGAGTGTGAATGAAATGAGGTCGGTGTTCTTGTGGGGAACAGCGATTCGCTTCTGGTTCGACAGGTTTGCTTTGATCCTGACCCATGTGACCTGCTGACCTTCTCTCTGCTAAGCTGGGTCCTTGCTGCTGCAGCCCTGCGAGTCCCCACCTGCTTCCCTCTCTGCTCTCGGCTCATTTTCTCTTCCTCCAGACTGTTTTCACTCCCAGCAGTCCCCCTGCTGCTGGCCTGGGATGAAAAGGCGTTCTCACCTGGCCAAACAGAGCAGCGCTTCCGGGGCGTGAACTCTGGCGTGCCGGTGACAGGCTGGACTTGCACCAGCACCGGCTGCCTGCTGATCCACCGTCTTGGGCTGCACGTGTGGCGCGCTGAGAAGCCTCGCGCCGCCGGTGGGAAGACACCTGCGTGATTGATGCGCGCTATTTAGCAGCAGGAAGGAACAAGTGCAGCTCGGCTCTGGGGAGCGTTTGTCTGCACGGAGCAGAACAGCTGCGGGTGGCCGGTGGGAGAGTCCAAACAAGAGCCGCTTGGGAAGACGGCAGAGAGCAAGAGGCAGAAAAAGAGGCAGAAGCGTGTTTGAGAGAGAGGGATTTCAGCGGATGTGTGAGTGGAATCACCCAACACGCTACATCTGCTCCTCATTATCCTCCCGGCCTTTCAGCTAATGGCTCCGTCTGACGGCGCTCAGAGCCGACCTCGCTGGGACGACAGATGGGCTTCGAGGGAGAGGCCGGAGAGTCATCTGAGGCCAAGGTGGACGGAGGAACCTCCCCCGCCCTCCATGCTGGGACCTTCTCCTGGCGGCGCTGAGAAGTTCAATGTGGCGGCGCCCAAGAGGTCAGGAAACAGCGAGGTGCCACAGGTGACCGGGAAAGGTCCCGATACGAGCTGTTCCTCCCAGAGCGTTGCCATGGTAACGCTGGAAGCAGGGAGAGCGAACTCTGTTTGCTGCCAGCCGAGTCTGAAGGTAATTACGTCTCTGCTCCTCCACCAGATGTTTGAAAGGAGACTCGCAAACAAACCCGCAACTTTCCCGACGACTCGGATGCAAATGACAGACGGGGACCAAGGGCGGGTTCTTCTAATCAGATTCTCCTGAGTGTCGGACACATCGTGGAGTGGAGGACCTGCACAGGCTGCGACGCCGCTGTCTGCTCTTAATCACGCCGTCTTGAAATGAGATCCGCCGATGCTCCTCTGAGGGGCTCCCGGAGGGGCGGCGGCCCACTCGTGGTCTGGCGAAGGTCAGAGCCCCGTTGTGCTCCTCGCTGCTTGAGTGCTCTTCTCTAATCACGGAGCTGCTCCACTCTGAGCGCTGCAATCATACAATTACGGCGGCGCCATTGTGAGAGAGGCTGATCTAAAGAGCTTCTGCTGAAGGTTGGCAGGTGAAGTCCACCATCAGGACCCGTCACATGACTCCTCCACATCAAGTGGTGGAGTCGGGTTTGACCAGGACCAGGCCAAGAACCGTGGTAGTCCAGCGCCCCAGCTCCTCAGCGTGAGATCTTCCAGGCCAGATCTGGACCGTGGCTCCAGGTGAGCGCACACCTTCACCGCTTTCATCAAAACCCCGTTTGCTCCGGCTGACCAGACGGAGGAATCGACTTCTGCAGGAAAGATGGATGCAGCGAGGATCTGCCGTGTTAAATATCCTCCCGAGGACCTACGATGGTTCAGTTCACGTCCATCACGTCTCATCTGGATCATCTTCAGATTGAATCCTGGGCCCAGAGAAGACGAGCAGGCCTGAGGCTCAGCTCCTCACGCTTTAGCAGACCAGATCCTCCAACACTCAATTAAATTAGCACAAACCAGTTGGCGACCCCCCAGCTCCCCTCTAGGCCACGCCCCTTTTGCCTGGTTGATAATCCAGCCCAGTTTGGGGACTGGGGGGTGAAGTTGGATCAGAGGTCAGCAAAGTTTAGCAGAGTTCATCGTCACGGTAACGCAGGAGGCCCGGCTTCAGCGGAGGCCGGTTCGGTTTTTTTATGGCTGAAAAAGAATTTGTGCTCCTGGTGCTGAAAGGCCTCTGGGAGGGTGGAGGAGGGTGGAGGAGGGTCCTTCAGCCTCCCTCTGCTGTGGTCCTGAGCTCACGTAAGCCAACATTTCCTCCCTGTTTGGGTTTGTTTTCCTTCAGCTTTGGAGTCCCACGCTGGTGAAACCGAAGCTGCCTCAGACCTGGACCAGTTGCGTCGTCCTCGCTGACCTCCACCTCCAGGTCCCCCGAGCCCTGATGCCTCCCCTGAAGAACACAGGAAGCGCACACAACAGCGAGAGATGGACGTGTATGAATTAGCACTTCACCGGTTCACACGGCAGGAAATCTGACCAGGGAGCTAAAAATACCAGCGAGGGAACGGAGGACGTTGGGGAACAGTTCTGGCTCCTGATCCTTTCAACTTCCAGGGAATGCAAACATCACCACCGTCTTTAATGAATTCATCACGCTCACGTGCAGGAGCCCGTCAGCTGGCCAGTGATTGGTTTGACGCTTCGACTTTCATTAAAAAGACATCAGAATTTTACTTTAATCTCACGATCGAGATGATTTAAGACGATCCTTAAATTCTTCCTTTGATCTCAGATTTCCGATCATGTTTCAGAGCTTTTAAGCCAGCGTGTTCCTGCGGAAGCAGCCATTTGTCATTTTTATTGTCATTTCTGAAGGGTTAGCTCCCTTTTCGCGTGAAACCTGGACGCAAACTCTGATTGGTGCTTTCAGGCGGCTCAAACTTCAAAGAGCACCTTGACTCCGGTGGATGTAACCTGGGAACAGCGTGGGCGCAACTTCATGTACACGTCTGTGTTTTCCTTTTTCTTTTTCCTGTTGCTGAGGAAAATAAATGAGCGCGGAGCCCCTCTGGCCCTCAGGCGCTCTCCCACGTTTAGCCTCTTATCCTCCACATCTGGAATAATAAGGGGTCATTTGTTGTGATTACCGCTTTTATCTGCAACCTGCATCTCTGCTACACCTTCCCTCCCCTGTGCAGCCGTGTTTGCCCTCCCCGCCATAAACACCGCTTAATTCCCGGAAATACGCGTATGCAAACATCCAATAATAATCAGCAGGGAGGGGGCGGAGCCTGGGGCTGTGAATTTATTCTGCTGCTCTTCAAAGAGGAAACGTTAGCGAGCGACTGCTGTTGCTACAGATGCCGACTCGCGGCTACGGCTAACGCCAATGCTAGGTCATCGACTGGTTCCTCATCCGTTCACTGCCAGGAAGGCTCTTTTAGGGCTGACCTTTGACCTAGCCTAAAAGACGGGAGCCAGCCAGATGTGACGTTCTTGTCCCAGGTTTAGCAGCTCGTTTGTCGTTTTAGTTTCACTCTGTGCACACATCCTGGATAATGTCTGCGTTCCCTTTTCTTGGCTGATTTAACGGGAAACCTTGGGTGCAGCGGCGGCGCTCCTATCTCCTCCAATCTCCATTATCCCTTCTTCCACACCTTAGAACAGATTAGAGCGCCGTGCGCTCCTCATCCAGATCTAACAGGATTAAGGGGATAAAAAGACACACTTTTACGTTTCCAGACAATTACCTTTTAAAAACCCACTTCAGTGTTTTTGTCCTCCGTCGAAGAAAAGAATCTCCCACCTTCCTCCCCAGATAGGGATCGCTGGGAATAGCTGAGGCGGAAGGTGGCTGAATCAGAGCAGTAATCATCACTTAAACAACCATCAGTGGGAATATAGGTGGATTAGATTTTAAGCTTTTATTTACCCCTCAGGAAGCGCCGTGGCCCGAAGGCTCGCTTCACCCAAATTACAAATAAAAAGTAGATTTTCTGTCTGGCTGCTGCTGCGGCAGCGGCGAAACATTCCAAGGTCGGTTTAGATGATTCGCCTCAGGGATGTTTGCCTCCACCTCAGCGTCACCGCTACGTCTGTGTTATCACTGGAAAACGTCTTTTTGTCCTCCCAACGCCACAGTTTAGGGCGGTTTTCCCGTATTCAGCTCACACGAAGGTGGAGAAACGATGGCTTCACCTTTCCGTTGATACCAAAGGAGGTTTTCTTTGGACAAACAGACACTTGTCCTCTTTCTAAAACTGTATTTCCATTTTTTTCTCCTTTGCTAATAAACAGTCTTGTGCAGAAGTGGAGCGGCCGACCTGAGCCGGCCTCACGCCGCCTTTCTTCACGTGCACACGGCGGCGTTAGCAGTGAACCTCTGCGAGAGTTCCGCAGCGCCCACAGTCTGACGACTGGTGCCACATCAAATTAAGTCAGCAAGGCGTTTTTTTGCCCTCCCGCTGCTGCTTCCACACCAGCACAACCGTGCTGCCCTGGAACCAGCCTGGCGTCGCTTCCCCACAGCCCCACAACCACCCCGGTGCAGGCGCTCGCCCCTTCATTAAATCCCAGCCCTAGGTCAACGCCGTCTTGGCTCAGGCCGCCGCCTCCTTCAGCAGCGGTGTGGAGGTGATGATGGTGTGGAGGCATCTGCTTGTTTTCCAACGTTGGGACAAACACGTGAGTTTATCTGCAGAAACATGCAGGATTAGCTCCACTTCCAACGAAAAACTTTTGTTTCCCAACAAAGGTTTTCCCGTTTCTTTACGGCCCAGCGGCTCGCAAATGATGTCAGAGCGCTGCAGAACGACGCTTAGAAGATGTCTGAAACCGCCAAGCTGTGACCGTCCGGCTGCAATTTCCACCAGCGAGAGGCCAGATTTGGAGCCTCGGGGTTCCCATCTCCTCAACGTGCTCCTGCATCATCATCGGAGACACATAACGCTCAGGCAGTGATGGCGCCTCTTTGTCAAAAGCGTCTGCAGGAAAATGGCAGCGGTAATATCACTCCGACTATCGCCGCACGATGGGGGAAATAAAAAGGTAATCAGACCAACACGGAGTCGTCTGAATTACAGCATCAGCTTCACGCTCCAGACAACATGAGATGTTTCACCTCGTTGCTGTACTTAGTGATAATCGGCTGGAGCGCCTGCTTGGGCCACCAGGTGGTGCTATAACGGGTTTAAGGTCTCGAACAAAAACATCGACGTCACTGCGCGACATTTGGAGATAAATGATTATTCTTGTTGTCGTCGTCATTTAATGCTGAGCAAGGGTGAATATTACACATAATTTAGAAAATGAGCAGGAACTTTGTTAATGAAAGAAAGGAAGCGAAGAGAGCGCCAGCAGACGGAGCGTTAGCGTTAGCGTTTGAAGTAAGTTTGAAAAGTGAAAAAGTAGACAAGCAGCACATCAATACAGCGAGTTCAGCAAAGTGAAGAAAATACAAACACAATGAGTGTGGAGTTCACAGCAGGTGGTCCTTGTTTCTTGTCTTTTTCCTACAGGCATAAGAAACTGCACAAGTGTGTGTGTGTGTGTGTGTGTGTGTGTGTGTGTGTGAGAGAGAGAGAGAGAGCGAGTGATCCTTATCTTTCTTGTATTTTCTTCTCTGTGTGTTAGTAGAACGTATCGACATGCATCTGTGCATGTCAGGCTTTCCGTGTGTTTTATCCTCTCAGGCGCTAACGTTTTATTTTGTGTGCGTGTGTGTGTGTGTGCGTGTGTGTGTGTGCGTGTGTGTGTGTGTGTGTGCATCTCTGAAGAGCATTTTGTTCCAGCTTTGGATGAGTTTCTTGGAAGTGTGTGAAAAGCGACCGGGTTTCAGAGGTAGTGACTCTCGGAGATTCTGCTCTGACAAACGACAGGAAGTCTAGATCCTCAGTATTAAAACTCAGGTTCTAAATGAACCCCAGCAGCAAAATACCACACACACACGTCACCATGACAGTCAGTCCCCCACCTGACCCCGTTTGAGCTCTTAGACTGTGACGTTGATTCAGAATCCACCCCTCTGCTCAGAGGAAGATGGTGTCACCACCACCACCTAGCGCCGTCCTAGCTGGCGGCTTGAGCTGCTCCGGTTGGAGCTCTAAAAGAGCCGAGCACCGCAAGGTAACTGGTGGTAGACCAAAGATAGCCAGAATTATCCCAATCGGTCAGTTCAGGTTAGCTTAACCTGCTACAGCAGCTACACCTGTGTCAAACCCTCCATTATTTTGTTCTCTGCTTTGTTCTTTGGGCTTGTTTGTGCAGAACCACAGGGCTAACGTTAGCGTACCCTCTGTAAAAGTGCTCAGACTGACGTTTGCTTTGACTCCGAGGGTCGACACCAAACCTGTAAATTCATCCCTTCATTTGTGGGCTCCTAGTCATGTGACTCGCCTGGATCCACAGAGAACAAATGAGCGAGTAGCCAGATTGCTGAACCACAATGTAGCTCATCACTTCTGCCACCATCTGCTCTCGTCACAAACACCTCAACTCGCTGCGAACAGCGCCCCCCTCCTGTCCTGCTCGGCGCTGCGGCCCAGCAGGGTTCCCTCCAAATCGGAACAGGTGGCTGGTGGTGGAGAAGGAGTGTGCACAGCCTGCTGGCTTTGTTGTAATGTTCTCCTAACGGGCCAGAAAGCCTTTCCTGTAAAGGCTTATTAATATTAAAATGATGGTACTTAATGTGGCGTCTAGTTTCAGGTAGACTGAGAGCAGCTCTGGCAGTGGTGCAGCAGCTTAAACACACAGACACAGACACACACACACACACACACACACACACGCAGGCTTCAAAGTGTTGCCATAGAGTTTGCATTGAGTGGTGTGTTTGAGAGCAGAGGGGGACTTTAGCACACCAGATGGACTCTGTCACGCTCCGGCTCGAGGCCTATCTGTCGGCCTCAGAATTTCATTAGTAGCTTGGCCCCGGCCGCAAGTTTGAAGAGCAGAAGAGGTTCGATCAAAGGATTAGCAGCACATCTGAAGCAACAAATGGTCCACTTTTTTTCCTTTTCTTCCTCCTTTTTTTCCCTTTTTTGCAGCCTCCCACCTCCACAAAGTGCCCAGACGTGGCCAAAAACACAGGAGTGGGGGGTGGGAGGGTGAGACACTGGGCCTCTTTGGAAGGAAAGAAATAAAAGCACTGAGCAGAAGGCAAATTCATGTTTCTGTTCCTCTCATCTTCGTCCTCATCCTCCTCAGCGATATCCTTTCTCACCTGGATCCTACAGATCCAAACCCTCCGCAGTTTAACGTAACCTTTGATGTGGAGCTGCAGAACTGGTGTAAACCCTCTGCGTTGATAACCGGATTAGCCAGATTAGATCCAGCCATGTTTGCATGCAGTAAAGGTGAGGACTCCTGCGTGTCCGGGTCACCTGAACGCACTGTTAGCTAACAGCACGTTTGCTATTTTTATCTGATTTCCTCGTCTCTCTCTCCCTCGCTCTCTCCGCTGTTTGATCAATGAACTCAATTATAGCCGTGTCCTGAGGTTTCCTCTCACTACGGCGCTCTCCCTCTCCCATGATGCATCACATGAGTCACACCTGACACCTCCGCCCACCCCTTTAAAAGAAGCTCTTCAATAAATAAGAGGGTCCTGGCTGGAGCAGCCGTGATGCCGCTGCGCCCTCGCACCGTGGCCGCGGAGCTGCAGCCTCCGTCTGATTCCTCTCTGCAACGGTAGCCTCTAATAGATTCCCCCAGCTCCCATGTATTATTAATGCTCACTGCTCTCCAAGGTGGCAGTGACAAATAGGGAGCAGAATTCACCGACTAGCAGTGAATGTACTTTTTAGTCATGCTTGAGCTTCCTTTAGTCCATACTGCTGCCAGTTGGAAGCTTTCTCTCTCACTCTTCATCTTTATTCTGCTGTGGTTTTTTTCTTTTCTTTCATGCGGCTGTGAACTAGTCGTTGACCACAAAAGAAACATCTCGCTCAGGAAAAGCTCGCGGTTGTTCGGCGCACCAGCGGAATGCGGCCGCAAAGCTGAAGGCAAATGTTGCGAGGTCGGATCAGGAAAGGTTTTGAACCATTTTAGACCTGAAAGTCGGCCAGCAGGTGGCGGTGTGGAGCACCAACAAGGTGTCGAAAGCGGATGGGCTTGAGTCACATGCACATGTGCGTGCAGCAGGCGCTGCAGCTAGCGCCACCGCCCTGGAGGGACAGCGTCTGCGGAGGCTAACCCAGATCAGCGTGTCTCTCCTGGCCGTCACCTCCTGCTGATCTCCTACCTGAATGTGACAGGAGGCGGCGAGCAGCCCGACGCGTCGCTGACCTGTCAGGCTGTTTTCACCGACGAGACGCCTCACCTGAGGACGTTGCCAGAATCTGTTTCCGTGTCTCATTGAGCGGAAGCTAAAGGAAACAAACATATGTCCGAGTCAACACCTTTTTTCCCTCGCTCCCGGCGAACTGCCGAGTTCATTCCTCTTTAGTATCTCCCTTTAGCGGCAAGCTAGCGCTTCCTCGCCGACCCGCTCTTGGCTTCAGCCGGGTAATTACAGCAGCGGGCCGAACCTTTCCTCAACGGTTTGGAGGTTGATGGGCTCAAAGAAGCCCTTCATCTCCATCCTCCTCCTCCTCCTCCTCCTCCCTCTCGCTTCATTCGGCGAGCGCTGCGACGCGAGAACCGTCTCTACAGCTGTTCCCCTGTTGATCAATTAAAAAGACGCTTTGGTGAAATAATTAGCTGACATTTGCTCCTACTTAACAGATGTTTCTGTGGATTCTGCCTGTGAAAAGAGTGCAGAGGTGGTGGGGGGGGCACATCATCCGCACCAAATAAAACAGGTTCTTCCGCTTGCATTTCAAAGTTGCGAACATCTTCTAATGCAATTATGAGAGGTGGGCCCTCCGCTGAAACCATCTGAATGCTAATTTGAGCTCCGATCATCATAGTTAACCATCGTTTACATAATTACCCTGTAATTAGCATCACATTACAGCAATATTATTGGCATTAAGCAATTAATTAAAGCCAAACGTGGATTGTTGCGCTGCATTGTTTGCGTGTTTGGGGCCTTGGTTTTTTTATTTGATGCAGAATTTTCACTTGGACACTTTTGGCTGCTTCCGAAGGTTCCTGGAGTCAGAATATTGATTGGAGCACAATTGGAAGACAAACCCAGTGTGTGTGTGTGTGTGTGTGTGTGTGTGTGTGTGTGTGTGTGTGTGTGTGTGTGTGTTTCCTCATCATCTGGCCTACATGGCATCTCCCTTCTCATCATCCTCACCATCAGCAGCTTTAATCAGATAAATATTCTTCATCTTGGGCACCAGGATGGATGGACTCCTCCTCTTCTTCCACACAGAATGAGGAGGTGAGGTGGAGGGTGGGGGGCGGGGGTGGGGGGCTCTCTAATGGCGGACAGCTTGTCAGGATTAGGCCGACGGGGGCTGTAAAATCTGCGCCTGATGAGGTGACTTGCTCTCCCTCTCAGCTCTAGCGCCTTACAGATTTGCCCACCTCTGCGGAACTTTTCTCCCCCCTCGCTGCCTCCGCCGCGCTCGGCTGCAGCTCCCCCGCCTACGCCTCCTCTTTCGCTCTCTGCCGTTTTTAAAGTCCACTTTTGAGTGCATGCTTCGATGCCGTCCATCCGAGCCAGCCCGACTTTATGTTCCCGGCTAAATTGGCTGATTTCATTACCATTCAGGTGAAGATGGTGGTGGGGGTGGGGGGGGTGGGGGGGGTGGGGGGGGGGGGGGGGGCAGGTTAAAAACTTTTACCCGTTGTTACCCGACCCCCCGACACCCCCCCCCTCTTTATTCCTTTCCCTTTTTAAATAAATGTTTGTCCTGCGTTTTTATAAACCCTTTTAAAACCCCCCCCCACTTTAAAATTTTAAAAACCCCCCCATCATTAAAAACCCCCCCATTTTCCCCCTCCCAATTTCGCAAACCCCCCCGGGACCCCCCCTCCAAGGGATCAAACCCCCCGGGCCCCCCCCCCACAGGGGAAAAACCCCCGGGACCAAAAACCCCCCGCCCCCAAACCCAAAGGACCCAACGCCC
>CAAE01015018.1:388541-407721 GCA_000180735.1 Tetraodon nigroviridis
CTAAGTACCATTTCTGGCTGGTAGTTGTCTCATGTGGTGAGGGTGAACCCTCTGAAGTACGAGCCCATCTAGGTGTGTGAACTTCTGATGGTTGTGTCCGACGCTAAATCGATGCTCTAGTGCCTTTAAGTCTGCACAGTGTGTTTGTGGAGGACCGTGGTGCTTCCAGAGCCTCCATCAAAGACAACGTCTGAAGAAGGTCGTCTGCTGTCTGCTCAATTACAAGCTGTTTCTTTGCTGGCTGTCGCGCTGCTGCGAGGAGGGATCTGTGCTCCATTATGCGGGTCTGTGCCTGCGTTGTCTGTTGCCGCTTTTTCTCAGCTCAACTATTGCCTTTTTTACACATTCTGGGAGGCACAAAACCCCCTCACACCTCCAGTATGCAGAGCGAGGTGACCTTTGACCACCTCTACCTTCCCCCTGCCAAGGTGTGAGGCTAAGAGGTAGCTAGCTCGCTCTGCAGCCCTGAGGCCTCGCAGACACCTTGGAAAGGACGGGAAAAGCGCTCGTGGGATCCAGGCTGTGTGGGCGAAGCTGCAGTTCTGCTGGAACGGATGCTTGGAGCTGTTAGAGAAACGCCTGGAGGACACCTGCATGTGTGCGGGGGTCAAAGTGCCAAACGGTGGATGTGTGATTCACCTGTGTGCTGCCTGAAAAACAAACAGAAGCAAGATGGCGGATCTGAAACGGATTATCTGACTTTGGACCGAATGCCGCCACTAGTCCCAAAGCTCAGCGATAGCAAACCTGCTGCTAGGACGATCTTCACCACAACCACCACCACCACCACCACCATCACCACCACCATCGCTACCACCACCACCACCATCACCACCACCACCATCGCTACCACCACCACCACCATTACCACCACCATCGCTACCACCACCACCACCATCACCAACCCCACCATCACCACCACCACCACCACCACCACCATCACCACCACCATCGCTACCACCACCACCACCACCACCATCACTACCACCACCACCACCATCACCACCACCATCGCTACCACCACTACACCACCACCATCACTACCACCACCACCACCATCACCACCACCACCATCGCTACCACCACCACCACCATTACCACCACCATCGCTACCACCACCACCACCATCACCACCACCATCACCACCACCACCACCACCACCACCATCACCACCACCACCGCTACCACCATCACCACCACCATCGCTACCATCACCACCACTATCGCTTGACCACCACTATCGCTACCATCACCATCACCACCACCATCGCTACCACCATCACCACCACCACCACCATCGCTACCACCATCACCACCACCACCACCACCACACATCACCACCACCCACCACCATTCGCTAACACCATCACCACCACCACCACCACCATCGCTACCACCACCACCACCACCACCACCACCACCACCATCGCTACCACCATCACCACGGCGCTTCATGCTGATATTTACTCGGCCAGTTTTCACGTCCGCAGCGATCTGAGTGGAACCGCTGCAGGAGCTCCTATGAGACGCACTCAAGTTGCGAGCACACACAGCGTGTTCCCACAACAGCAGCGACCAGGAAATGAAAGTCGACATTGACCAGCCGGCCCACTTCCAAACCCACTCAGCAGGAGCGCCGCTGCTCCGACCCCCTTCAGCTCCCAGCCCTGGTATGAATAATACATGCCCCTCCCCCCTACCTGCATCTATGTGCACATGTGGGGTCACACAGGCCGAGCTCACACACCGAGGAAAACACACACGCACACACACACACACACACACACACACACACATCCACACATCCACACACACACACACACACATGCTCACATGCTCACACACACACACACACACACACACACACACACACACAGAGCGTGTACCTTGGAGGCAAGGTTGGGGGTTAAAGCGAGCCCTGCTGGCTATAAGGTGAGCAGCTGCGCAGGGCTGTGGATAAAAGAGGAGCATCAGGAGGCCCACGCTCGACGTCTGCGTTCAGCTTCAGACACAATCGGAGAGAAGATGAGCAGATGAGCAGCAGAGCAGATGTGTGTGGATGTGTGGATGTGTGGATGTGTGGATGTGTGTTCCACTGCTAATTCTGTCTAACTACAACCTTAACGGTGGTTTAGCCCTTTACTGAGCTAAAAGCCCAGACAGAAGTTCTCCATCATCACCACCCTGATGAATCCACCTCGGAGCAGCTTGGAGGTGGAGGCCTCGCTGTGTTGATCGGTGGGAGGGAAGAGGCCGGGCTCCTGGCTCAGGTCACGTGGTTAGCAAATACCCAGCTCGACCTCTGACCTCAGGAATGTGATGATGTCATTCACAGACATAGAAACATGGAATTTCAGCATTTGACATGTGACATCGAACCCTGCCGCTGGCTGTTTGCTGCGTGGGACACGTGCACGTGGGGGGGTCTGATGTTTGGAACGAGGAGTTTGGACTGCTTCATCACACAAATAATGCGAATGTCCACGCTGCACAATTATTAACACAAATCAATCTGATCGGATTCTCTGGCGGCGGCGGAGGCCAGGTGTTCCATCAGTAATCAGCCTGAACACGGAGCCCGTCAGCCTGCACGTCTCCCCGGCGCCTGCTTTCTTCCCTTTCTGAGTCGGTCCTGGCGGCCGCGCTCCCCACACAGGAGGCGACCTGTGCAACGCCTTCCCCGGGCCAGATGGCGGCGTGGAAGGCGTCGGGAGCGGCAGAAACCTGCCAGAACAATCTGCTGCGGCAGGTGTCGGCTAATTGTCTTTGCGAGCCAAGACGGTGGCAGTGGCGCGTGCCAGCGCTACCTGAGAGGAAACAAATATCTTCATTCTGTGAGGGCCGTGTCGGGGGACCGGCCCTGAAACACGACAGGACCGGAAGAGGGCGGCCAGGCGGAGCCAGCAGACGACAACCGAGGAGAGATGGCTGCTGCTGCAGCTACAGCCGACTGGCGCCATGTTTGGCGGTAACTCTTGCCTTGGTTTGCTCCTAGCTGCTGTTCATTTAAAAGGGAACAAATGCTGATTTATGCAGGTGCTGGCTGGCTGCTTCACAGACTCTGAGGTTCCTGTTGTGTATTTAGAAGAAAAGAGGATTCTGGGACGGATGTTTGGTTTTGTCAGGAGATTTTTGGAGCGTTACGTGCCTCCGTTTCACAAAGAAACAAGTTGTCTGTGTTTTCAACTAATTATCCCTTTACTTCAAAACTACAATGGGCCTTGACTCCTAACATTTGTAGAAACGCCCCCTGGTGGTCGTTTTTATCTCTTAAAATGCTGAAAATGTCGTCGCTTTAGCTCTGATCCTGAGGCTCCCACAGAGATCACTCAGGGTCCAGTCCCCCTGAAACCACCAGACCTGGGCAGGAGACAGCTAACCTTTCATTCAGCGCCATGGACCCACCGGGGCTGCTGCTGCAGCCTGGGTGCAGATGCTCCCCCGACCGGCTGTAGTTTCACATCTCAAATTAGAGTTGAGTCTTTAAAAGCTTCCCACGGTACCGATTGATCCCTGACCCGACTCCTCAGGCTCCCCCTCCTGGTTCCATTAAGAGCTGTGTCACCAGAGGAGTTATAGCATTAGCGTAAGTATTAGTATCCTACCCCCAACACACACACACACACACACTCAGACTTCCTGCTGCTCGGAGCGCCTGGGCTCGCCTGTCCGGGTCAGAGCCCCACATCCTCTCTGCTCTGTCTCTCCATCTCTGGAAAGTTTTCTTTTTTTTTGTAATTTGTTCCCACTAGAGTATTAAAACTGTTGCTAGTGTTTCAGGATCGTTGCTGCAACTGTGAGGTGGTCGGTGATTTTAGTCAAACTTTAGCCGTTAGCTGTTTTTTCCTCTGTGTCAAGCTTGTTTCTGCTGCTCGATGCGTCGCTGAAGTCCTTCCCACAGTCGTTTGTGGTTTATTGACAATTATTCAATCAGCTTTGGCAATAATCAAACAAACAAAGCTGGACTCTGATCAGCGTTGATGTAAACGCTCAAACCTAAGTTTCATTTTAAGACCTGAATCCAACTGATGACAAGATTACAGCATAACACTGAAAATGCCGCAGACAGAGTGAGATTTCTGGAGTCCACGCCCCTTTGATCAGCCCTCAGCGCCTCAGGCTGGTTCCTTCTTTTTCTTTTGACTTTTTCAGTCGTGTTTCTCCTCATAATTAAAAAAGGATGGCGGCGCCATAAGCTCGTTGGCCGCGGCAGCTGCGTGTGCCAGCGCGCTCGGCTGGAGATGAATCAGTGTGTTTAACTGTTTGTCCTCACATTACCTTCGCCGCATCAGAGCAAGTCAAGTGCACCAATCCAATATGGTGTCATCTGCCGCGCGCTCGGCACAGGTGCTGCAGGAGGAAGCGTCGCCGCGTTCGGAAAATGCGTAGGGATGGGAGTCATTGGGGAGGAAAATAGCTGTGGAAAAGGTCCGCGGAAGTCACTGTACGGATACAAATGAAGGCCTGGGTCCGCTAAGGCTGGTTTACCTGGTTTACCTGGTTTCAGGTGGATCCACAGACCAATGAGGAGCCAGAGATGAGATGAGAAGTTAGTCTAAAGCAGAAGAAGCTAAAACTACCAAAGCCTAAAATCTGTCCTTGAAGGGAGCTTTGCGGCCCCCCCCCCACCCCAGCCCCCCACTTGTGCTAAGTCCCTGCACTTCCTGTGAACGGCTGCAGCTTCCTCTGGCCTCTGCAGGACCAAGGAGTTTGCTTAGACATGACCTCACAGTTGTCTGAGGGTCTCTGTGAGCCTGGAGATTGAAGGACGGACTCATTTCGCTCTCCGCTGACTCTCTGCCCTCTTTCCTTTTTCAAACTCCTGCATTTTCTTCCCTTTTGGGAGGGCGGAAGAGAACCGGGTTGGCTCGGAGCAGCTGGAGGCTTCGTTACAGACCTGCTGGATCTGGAGGTTGGTGGTTAGCATCCGCTTTAGCCAATAGCAGAGCCAGTTTCAGATGGTGTCATCATCTCAGGCACTGAAGTTGTTGAAGTTAAAGTCGTGGTTGCTTCTCCTATCCTCATAAAACACAGATTCACAGAGTTAAAGGCAGATAAAAGACAACTTCCTGTGGTTTTTGCCACCACCGCATTCATCTTCCAGGGTGTTGCGGTGGAGCTTTGGATGCTTCATAGATTTCTGCGACTCTTGTTTAGCAGCAGTTTGCAACTGCAACAATTACAGATGCACCTGAGATACCTCATCTGACATCGCTTCGCCTTCTGAAAATGATTTCTCATCGATTCCTAGCGGTCGTTTCTGCGCCACCGCCATTTAAAACGGGAGTTGCGTTACCCGCCAGCGTCACCCATTGACCCTGAGGTGCTGCGGGGAATTCGCAGGACTCGATTGTTTAGACAAAGGTGAAATGTTTATTCCTATTAGCTGCCTTCACACCAGATACGGTATTGACCCGGGGAGAGGTCTGATCGGCGATCACAAATTGCTGCTGCGGCGTGGACGCCCCGAGGCCCTCCTCCGATGCTGCCGAGGCGTCAGCGGACGGCGGCAGGACATGCAAACACAACTGAGAAAGGAGAAAAAAATCAATGGAGTCTAGTCAGATGTTAGGTAAGTCGTCCCCAACGTTTGCTTCGGGGACGGTCGCAGTTGTTTAATAAGACCCAGAGCATCTCGGATCAATGAGACGCTTCCATTCGCCACTTTTGAAATCAATGCGCCCGCTTGATGCGACGCCTCCGACCGTGTGAGAGGTGTCTTCATCTCCAGGCCAGAGAAGCACAAATACGTCTGTGATCTGTGGTTGAGATATTTTACCTCTTAAAAGAAGCTAGCTGGCTAATTTACCGCTCATGTTCTGGTGTCTTTGACCTCTGGGCGGAGCACGTGTAACCAAACTCGGTCTTCTTCCCCCGGTGCAGCAGGTAGTTGATCTGAAGTTAGAAAAAACACGTTGACATAAAGATGATATTCTCCTTCCAGAACATCATAAATCTGTGCTCCTTCCCTCTCCTCCCTCTCCTCCTCCCTCTCCTCCCTCTCCTCCTCCCTCTCCTCCCTCCCTCCTCCTCCCTCTTCCCTCCTCTCCTGCTGTATTGACGCGTCCCCCTGCCCCCCCGGCAGGTAGGCCTAACTGCGGCCCTGCTCCTGTGACTCTTTTGTCATTTATCTTGCTCTGCTATGCCAACCGGCCGACCGCACAGCACGACAACGTGTGCTGACAATAATTTGCGCTGATGGGACCCTCTGCCTGCCCTGCTGCTGCAAATGGCGATCGATTATCATGCGGTAGTTCTATCGACTGTTCGACACTCGGATGCGTTTGTGTGTGTGTGTGCGTGTGTGTGTGTGTGTGTGTGTGTGTGTGTGTGTGTGTGTGGGGGGGGGGGGGCAGCACGCACTTACGCTATCAGCAGACTCATCTTTTACTCCTTCAGCTCGTCAGTTCTTATTTTACCTGCTGTAAATACCAACCTCCACCTGCCAGTGCAGATGGCATCAGTCAGTCAGTTGGTCAATCAGTCAGTCAGTCAGTCAGTCAGTCACGTAAAATGACAAACTGTAAATTTAGAAGCTACCTTTTTTTTTTTTTACAAGCTTTTTTTAAAAAAAATTAATTACCAAATAGTAAGGATATCAAGTCTTTGCAAAGGTGAAAGTCTGCAGGGTAAAAAAAAAATACCCATCAGCTTAGCCGCTAAGTAGAAGCTCATTACATGCGAAAAGTATGTCAAAAAGTCAGGAAAAAGAGTTTGAGTACGTGTGAACAGTCTGAGATGTTAATTTTTTAGATCAAACTTCATCTTCGTCGTGCCTTCAGGTATCTCTGGTCTGTGATTGGCCGCCTGTCGCGTGATGATTGACAGCAAACTAACGATTTTCTCAAATGCTTCCTGAGCGCGTCTCTTCCAGCTGCTCCGCATTTGCCCTGCGCATCCCTTTCAGCAGCGGCGCAGCCTCTACGTGTGCGTCCCACAGACAGAGTGCACGTAATATTGGCAAATGTATACGTGCCGTTTAATCAGCGCCATCGACCGGCACAGCACCGGCGCCTTGTTCGCCGAGGCTGCAGGAGTGCTTAAAACAAGAGGCAGAGCTTGATTCCCCTGTCAGAGCTACATTAAGGACGTCGGGCCCCTCCCCCATCAGCCCCCCCACCACCTCCCCCATTGTGCTTCAGCTCAATCGATACCTTGCTGCAATTGCTCAAATTAAAAGGAAAAAGTAGGTTTGCTGCATGGATGTGGAGCTGGCGGCTTCCTGCGGCCTCCTGCCAGGCGGCCGAGCACTTACAGTAGGTGGGGGAGGGGGAGGAGGGGAGGGAGGTGTGGGATGGGCTGATTGACGGCTCGTCGCAGCAGAAACACCTTCGCCCTGCAAATTAATGGCAGACAGTCCAGACACACCTGGACTCCAAAGATCAGTCCGGTGTGGAAGTTTAGAAGGTTTGGAGCAGCCAGGCCGCCACCACCGCTGCTGCTGCTGCTGCTGCCGCCACCACCGCCGCCGCTGACCTGTTTGCGTTGCGGTCGTTTATGTAATTGGTGGCGTCCTGCATCCAGGCGGAGCTGAAGCAGCACCGCCTTTATTAATACATCACCAGCAGGTTTGGCTCATCGGTGATAATGGCTTCCAGGCACTGCAAACACACACACACGCACACACACGCACACATGCACGCACACACTTGGTGCATCAAACAGACAGTGTCAAATCACCGATGGGTGGGTGTTTGGCTCAGAAATGCAATTACTGTGAGGAGCGCTGCGCACACAGGAAGCACATTTGGTGCAATAAGGTGAGGCGGCATGCGTTGCTGTAGGTCTGCAGGCGCAACGTTTGATGCACGCGAGCGGCAGAAAACGTAACCGAATCGGGCCAAACATGCACAAACTGTTTACAGTATCGTGTTTCGGCGCCATTACTGCGGCGCTGCAAACGTAGCAGCAGACAAAAGATGGCTGATAGCTTTCATGTGTGCTGGCACACACGTCAGACGTTAGCGTGCAGATTTTGAGGTTGGTGGATTTATGTTGCTGTCAAGCTGCAATTTACAGGAATGGTGAAGAAGTGAGACAGGGAGAAGGTGGTTGCAATATTTGTGGAGCGCTGTGGCGCATTTGGAGCAACGTTGGCTGAGTCTGAGGCGCTGACAGCTCAGCAGGTAGCAGCAAACGCGTGCAGGTGGACCGAGCAGTCGGTGTGGTCCGACGTGGAGCTGCAGGTGCAGACGTGTGCTGCAGCTGGACGGCCCCAGCGGGATCGTGGATGAAGCTGGAAACCAGTTAGCCTGGGAGGGTTAGTTTGTTTGGAAGAGGAGGCTGCAGACGCAGGACGTGTCCTCCTCCAGCTGGTGGACAATAGCCACTCTCAGCCCTGCAGACGAGCATCCGGAGATCACCAGTGCAGAGGTCCTTCCCAGCCGCAGAAATTGCACCTAACTTCGTTAGAATGAGACGATTATACCTTATTAGCAGGGGTATTATGGCGTCTCCTTACTGGGCCTCATTATAAAGACTCGCATCTGCAGGCCCTTCCTGTCTGCACGTGTGACCTCCATTACTGGAGCAGGGAGGGTGAGTTCACAGACTCAGGGATTTTTCAGTTCCCTCAGACCTCTGAGAGCGGATTAACCCGTGAAGGTGCAGCACAAGAGCAGACGTTTGATTCTGACTTGTTTTGTTTAAGGCCTGATGTCTTTGTTGGAGGCAGACGTGTGGATGTTCTCCAACCGCAGGTGAAGCTCTCAGACGCATGCTTCATCATCCAAAAATGCCTGCTCAACCAGCTGGAAACAGCAAGATGCACACACACACACACACACACACACACAAACACACACGCATCCACACAGAGGCGCTTGGCCATGCAGCCCTCTGATGGGCGCATATGTGCTGTGCAACTGCCGTGTGGCCAGCAACAACAGCGTTTTGCTGCACGTCAGCTGCCAGAATGAGAGCAACTGCCACATAATCTGTTTTTAATAGATGCTAATGCAGGAACACCTGTCGTCGCCACGGCAGCGTTTTTCCACCAATATAATCCTAAAAAGATTACACATGTTGGGAGCAGGTAGTCCTGGATTCATTACTGACAGGCAGTGAATTATGCATTATACCCAAATGTGTTTTGGAAGCATGTGCGCACGTGTGTGTGTGTGTGTGTGCGTGCTCATAATGGGCTCCTGAAGCAACAACAGACTCACCTCATTTGACTTTAATTTGCAAACACGGGCTTGGTTGCGATAAAGCTGCACCAAGCTGCACCTTTCTCATCTCTCTCTGGAAATGTAGCACGACTCGTGCGGTTGCCTCCTCGGTTTGTGTCTCTTTTTTACTAAGAATCGGCAGCGGCACCACCACCCGAAGTCCCACCCTCCAAAACCGCCAGAGGTACCACTGACCGCATTAGCATGCTCCATGCTAATGCACGAAAGACAGCGGGCTTGGCTTTGAGGCAGTTTTGTGAATTTGCACACATTTGCAAATTTCATTTGTTCCTGCGTTTGGTCCTCGTCGTGTCCACGGCAGCAGGAGATGAAACAGCAGCAGGAGACGCAGCACCCGAGCAGACGGATCACATCCGTTCCACGGAAGCATGCGACGCTGCACCTGCAATTGGAAACAACTGCAGGTCCTGCTGGACAGGTTGATCACAGAGAAGGAGCGCCAAGGACGGTCAGCCTGGGTGGGAACATCCCCAACTGGCGGAGGTGCAAAAACACACTCGCCACACGCGCAACAAGTGGAGCTGATCTGAGATCAGCTCTGACGTTTGACTTCACGTCTCACCTGATCCTTGACGCCGTCGTCATCAGGAAGTCAGAGTCTCAACTTTGTCAACTGCTCCCACCCCCCACGGAGGAGACTGACGGGGGGGGGGCAGGCCATGGGGGGGGGGGGGGGGGTAGAAGCTATTTTGGTCGTCCTAAGGAGCTCATTAGGTGGAGGTGTGAGCTGCAGCCTTCGCTCAGGTGATGCAACCGGCTTTCACACATTCGCCACATGGCGAACCACTCAATTTTATTCACTGTTAAAGCAGCGGGAAGAGATCCGTGTGTGTGTGTGTGGCAGGTGGAAAGCAGCGCTCCTACCAAACTCCCCCTCCCCTCCTCTCCCAGAAGGCCCACCTCCACTTCCAATTGTCAGACTTGTTAGCGAGGCTGTCTGACATCGCAGCCGTCAACTTAGCGGCTGGATTGCACTTTCTGACGGCTGCTATGATACTCTACCTTTTACACCCACTGGAGGGGGCGTGGCTCTGTAATTCCCCGCTGTCCCGACCCCCCTCTCCTTCACCTCGTCCGTGGATTTTTCATATTTGGATTGAGAATTGACTCTGGGCTCGCTTCGCCGTCCTTATTCCCAGCTGCGCGGGAATCATGCGCCAAGGAGACGTTGACGGATGTCTTCTTCCACCCACTGGAGAGCCTTCGCCTCAAACGACGCCGAGGTTGACGAGGAGCCTCTGACACACTCCCGTCTCCTGACACGAGCCTCCTGCCGCTGCCAAAGCCGCCGCCACCAGGGAGGATGCTGGGATACGCTGCAGTGATTCACCTATTACATCCGGCTTTGCCTGTCTCTCTCACACACACACACACACACACACACACACACACCTGTCTGTGTTGTACACACACCTCGCGGATAAGCTGCAGAGGGGGCCTCAGGAGCGCACGGCAGATGTAGCAGACGGGAGGAAGGAAATGAAAAAGAGGCGGCGAGCGCGTTCTCCGACCGACAGCTGAGAAAAACACGCCGATGTCTAAATCTACCGTCCTCCCTCTGGCACAATGGAGAGATTAGCTGCAACCTGCCAGGTAGACAAGGAGAGGTGAGCCGTCAAAGCCCTGGAAGCTAGCTGCTCCAGCGCTAATCAGGTTGGAAGCACACCCAGGTATGTCTTCTCGACATTAATCTGACCTAAGCCTCCCCAGCCATTGTAATCTAATTACTGAGCCTGCAGCAGCTAGAAGATCCCAACACAAACGCTAAAGATCAGCTGTTCTCAGATCTGCTTTCACTGGATTCCACTCCTTCCTTTCAACAAAAAAGAAACCAAAAGAGTACAAAGCAAGTGCGATGTCATTGTAGAACCCAGACAGAAAGAGGCCTTCCTCTGCTGGGTCTGTTATTACCTATTTTGTGTCCACAAAGCTAAACCCAAGCCGTTAGCTAGGAGATGTTTGTGGGTTCCAGTTCAGTCTTCAAATAAAGCCAAGCTAATTTCCCACCAGACACCTTCTCAGGCCTCAACCAGGCTCTCAATTCAGCACCGAGAGACTAAAAATACAATTAAAGTCAGAAGGTTTCTTTATGCTAACCGCCACTGAAGCGGTCCCGATCTTCAGCCATCTCTGGCGCATGTGAGCGCGCCGTGCTAATTTCAAGCCCCAGAGCCAGAGGGGCTCCTCCTGCTGTAAGCACCAGGCATCAGTTGTGCTGTAAATATCAATAATTCAGCACATTCAGATTAGGTTATGTACCTTTAGCATGAAGCTCTGAATATTTCATTAAAACCTGCGTTTCTGCCAAATTAGCTGCAGCCTTCCTGGACCGTAAATCATGAACGAGCACCAGGTTGTTGCAGTTTACAACCTTGTTTATCTGCTTTCCTTACATAAGTCATGAATGTGGCTGTCTGGCTGTTATCTGGGGCTGGAGAACCTCGCTGCTTTGTTTTGGGTGGCTGAGGAGAACCCAGGTCTGGGAGCCGGTTAGCAGCCGGTGTTACCGCAGGTTGGACTCCTCCTCAGGGTCCTCCCGAGGCCTCGGCCAGGGCAGAGCATTTGCACGCAATCGCCACGTCCTTCCCGCCACGTCCTTCCCGCCAAGCCTCTGACGCCTCCGATGTCGAGACTTTGCACGTTTGAAGGGGAACACTTTTGTTGTGTTCCAGAAAGTGTCACCGTGGGCTGAAGTGGAACACCACAGAATGGCTTTCCAGTCCAGGCGTGTGCGGTTAGCCCCGGCAGGCCCCTCCCCCTCCACCAATTTCCACTAACATTTTCTCTCAGCTCTGTGTGGAATAAATCAGGAAAAACACACAATTATCTCTAAAAACTGGAACAGATTTTTATTAAATTAACCTTATTAGTGCATTACGGTAAGCAAATGCCAAAAAAAGGAGTTCCTCATTTGCATTAAGATAGATTTTTCAGGTTGGCTGCACAATTTAATTAAAGAAAAGATTAAGAATCATTAACCAAGCTGCTGTACCTTGCAGTAACGACGGGCTCACATCTGACTCAGGTTAACAGAAGCCCCAGATGGCGGCTCGCTAACTGTTGAATCTCCGTAACCGAATCAGAATGATCCCATTAGTCTCCAGCGGTGGGGGAGGAGGGAGAAAAGTGAGGGAATTTTGGAAATTTGCAACACTGGCACACGATGCAGACCGGCGCTCCCCGACAACGTTCCCATTTTCCTGGTGTCGGAGGAGGGGGCGGGGTCAGGGGTGACTCAGGTGGCCAGGGTGCATTCAGGTCCCCAAGATCCAAATGGAATTTCCGCACATGTGAAACCTCATTAGTTACGCCGAGGGTCCATTTCTGCGAGGGGAAAGCATCACCTGTGTAAGCAAATTCAACACCGTCGGAGCCGGACAGGGACCCTGATCCTTAGCGGAGAACGGCTAAGGCTAAAGTTTGGCCAAAGTCTTTGTTTGTACTTGAGCCAGACGACTGTGCCTTCCTTTCTTCGTTTTCACGGTGTGAGGACGGATATCATCCCCCGTTTGAACGGTTTCAGTTTCTGAGGAAACAACCTGCACAGGCTGGTACACAGATACGTCAGCTCTGAATATTGCAGCGGCCAGGCGACGACATGCTAGCTGTGGAAGACGGAGGTTATTGCCACAAAACGCTGCTGGCAGCGACGCAGATTTGTGTCCCTGTGAACGATTATACAGCAGCGGCAGAGAAGAGCAGAAGAAAGAGGAAGAAAAGCTGGTTTAACCTCTTTCATCCCTCCCCCCGACCCCCCCAACACATCTGCCATGATGGAACTAAGTCAGCGGTCGCAGGTCGGATGCACACGGCGCAGCGGGTGGAGAGGATTTGGCGGTCCGCTCTGACCACCGTAGGGTTAAAGAATTTCCTATGCAAATTATTCGGGAAGGATGTTGTTAAAAAGAGTTAGAGAGGAAAAGACGGAGAGAAGGGGGAGGCAGAAAAAGGAGGTACACATCCAAACCCCCTAATCCTCTTGCTTTCGCCAAAATGACAAATGCAGGAACTGAGGCATAAAAGAATCACTCATGTATGCGCGCACTTGAGTTTCACTGCGAGGCACCTGCATTGGAATGAACAGACACAAATAAATACAAAATAACGCGGGAGGGGAGGGGAGGGAGGGGGAGAGGGAGGGGGAGGCGCTAAGAAGCTTAAAAGAGTGGCGTGTGTTTGAATGCAATCAGGCGCCATTGAGAGGAGAGCAGGTGCCTGGCAGGTGGAGGGAAACAGATGCGGCGGCGTTGGCAGGCTCGGCGGAGTACAGGTGTGAATCTGCGCGCCGGCTCGCTAATTACCGATGCAAAGGCTTCATTTCTGCATTTCAATATTGATTGCTCGCCGACCTGACCTGGGGAGGCCTCGCCGCCGCCGGCCCCTCCTCCTTTCACTCTTTCCCTCCTTTTCTTTCCGATAATACCTCAGCAAACAGACCTCTGCCGGGGCTGGACGCCACCCAGGAGAGCCGCTGCGCCGCTCCCGCTAACGGGACGCACAATCGGTGGCCCCGCCCCTCCGCCAGCCGCTTTCAGGGGATCCAGATGGATCTTTATCTGGTGCGTGTTGATGAAGAGGCTCCTCTCCCTCCTTCCTTCCCCTCAACCCACACAGCCGTCTACCTGCGCCTGCTCGCGCAGGCTCTCACCACCTGCTGCGCCGCAGAACGTGCATGTGGGTGCTGATGCTGGCGGGATGAGGAGCGCAGGGACCCACACACGGATGGCGTGTGTGTATGTGTGTGCGTGTGTGTGTGTGTGTGTGTGTGTGAAGACCTGCTCTACACTGCAAAAAAGACAACTTTCAAAATGAAAAAAAAAAAAATCACAAAAATTAGAAGAAATTTAGTGAAATTAAGGAAAATTATCTGCTAACAGAAGAAAATGATTTTTGAAAAGAAGTTGATGTATCTGACCTCACTAATCCCTGGATTATTTCAAAATGTGGATATCCTCACTAAAAACAACATTTCCTGATATGACTTTTTTTCTCCATTTTTTGAAGTCTGGAGCATCATCGCTCCCTTTACGGATCCGCTCACCTAACAGTGCTTGTGGACTGTGGGAGGGAAGCGGAGTGCCTGGAGAAAAGCCACACGTGCACAGGGAGAACATGCAAAAAAAAAACACAGAAAGGCCAGATTCCAACCTCCGACCTTCTGCTGTGAGGCGGAGGTGCTAACCACCCCTCCGCCGCTCCACCGCTCCACCGCTCCACCACCTTATCTGGTTAGATTTGAAATGTTGTGAAGGGGTCTGTGTGGGAAGGCTACTGGACCTATTATTATTGGTATTTTCTGTTGTTTGGCTTTTGTGTTTTAATGATGTGAAGAGATCAGATTGTGTCAAAGTCATGATTTAGTATTTTATGCTTGAAAGAAAGTATTTTTAACTTTCAAAGAGGTTTTGATACTTGTGAGTGTTGATGAAACAGCTTTGTAACTGTTGACGTTATAGTTTCAAGCAAGCGTGACTCAGAATAGGTCATCACATCTGAGGAACAAGGTGGGGCTGCTCACTGAGATAATTTAGAACTGTCTAAAATTAGAAAACGTTCCCCCAGTCTCCGTCGTATTCTGGTAACCAACGGCGACGCCTCGTGTCCCTGAGGGTCTGTGTCCAACGCCTCGACCAGGGTCTGAAGATCCAGACCCTTGGCACCTTCCTTCACCGTTAGCCGTATCTAACCATGGCGGCGGCGGCGGCGGGGCCGTGCATGCTGGGAGCGGTGCGGCCGTGGCGGCGGCTCCCGTTGCAGGCCGACAGATGCCTTTCCCAGGTGGCCTGACATTTGAGTCGCAGAGGGCCAGATCAGATGGAAGGTGTACGAGGGGGGACAGAAGGCGGTGGGGGGGTGTTGGGGGGGGGCGATTAACTTAGTGCCAGGTTCCTGCGTGTGAGGCAGGCGGGCGGGGCCCAGGGGACAACCTGAGCCCCTGGATTTCAGTCCAGATGGCTGGCCAGGGCATCCCAGAGGAGCGCCGCTATTGATTTAGGAGGGAGCAGAGAGAGCCCGGCTTTGCCGGGGTGCCGCGGCGAGCACCCGGCTGAACCGGCCCGGAGCCGCATGGCTGCCCGCCTCCTCCGTCCTCGCCGCTGCTGCCTCCTCAGCCTCGTCTCTGGTTATCTGGGGGACGCCACCGATGCCAGTCCACTGATTTAGCGCCCTTTTTTCCTGGGTCTAATCCCCTTTTCTCGGCGGTCAAATTGTGCGTCGGCAGCGTGGAAGCAAATAGAGCCTGAACGCTGCAGCTGTGTGTATTAACACACACACAGCTGCCGCGTTCAGGCAGCCTCAGCCCAGAGGAGATGTGCAAGATAAGATTTGTAGGAAGACATGAAAGGGGACCTGGCTATAAATATGTATGCACCCCTTGGAGTGGAGCCCTTTTTGTCCGCCCATTAGTGCCTTTTTTTGTGTTGCGCTCTTTCTATTGTCAACACGCTAACACGTACACCTTCACCGCCAGTCAATTATATTCCCGCCATCACAATAGAAAGTGCAGCTGATGGAACGGGCAAGCGGCGCCGCATACGATGAATAATTCACGCCACATCATAGAGACATCATGTCTATAGGTTTAGACGACAAATGAAAGGAAATTGAGGGACATCTGCGCTGTTTTACACCAAATAACAGCAGAAAAGCGGGAATACTCAGGCTTTGGGGGTGAGATATCGTCCGTCCTGATGTTTACCTCCTTTCCTGGCGGCGTGTCGGACTTTGATTGTCAGAAAACGGCGAGTTCTGATCGTTTGTGAGGATAAAGGCCGTCGTCAGAGGAAACAGAGCGGAAATGAGTCCGAGAGCGAGGAGAGAAAGGCCAGATATCTTTCTTCTCTGAGCCTCTTTTGATGCCCGTACAGGCAGCGCCGCGCTCGGACCATATGATATTTGTCGATATTGTCGATTGGCTGGGAAACAGATCCCCCGGAGCGAGGGGCCGGAGGTGGGGGGGCATCTGTAACCGGACGCCCACGCGTCTCAGGGGCTATTGACCCACCAGGTGGACCTGCCTGTTTGCCGTTTTGCTGTTTGGTCCTCGCCAGTGCTAACGAGCCTAATGAGCTTCCGCTGCCGCGTCTGTGCTCCTCTGGTAAACACCCCAGCCACGGAGGCGTGTGCACGTGGAACGCAAATCCATACCTCCGTCTGCCTGCAAAGTTCTTGCCTCTACACCAAAACCACCAAAGCTGGAACATGAGAATGGAACACTGGCTGCTTTTAGACGCTCAACCAGGGGAGTGGCTCTCTGCTCCCCCCCATGCTAACATCAGCTTGGGATGCTAACATGAGCTTGTAATGCTAACGTCCCCGTCTGTCTGAATGCTTATGTTCGGGTCCCAGCTTTAGTTTTGTTTGCATTAAAACTGGAAAGTGTTCCTTTTCCTCTGATTAGGATCCAAACATCACGTGAGATGATATTTTTGTCGACATGCTGGTGTCAGTAGCTCTGTGGAAGCCTCCAGTGTGTGTGTGTGTGTGTGTGTATGTGTGTGTGTGTGTGTGTGTGTGTGTGTGGTGATAATTGAAGCCCACTTGCTCCAGTGGGAGAGGGCTGATGGGAGCTCTGGCTGCGCTGTGGTTTCATGCTGAAAGGTGTGTATTGTTTTATCACTCTGAGCGTTGACTGTGCTAAAGCGGGTGTGACAGTGCTGCTAAAACCTGAACCCAGTTCAGACCTGTTTGTGGACCTCTTGGGGGGCTCCCACAACAACCGTGGCTTCTATTTTCTCTTCTCTTTTCACACCTTTTACCCACCCATTGTCTTGTTCCTCCAACAATCTGCTCCGGAGAGCCGAAGCTAAAGACGCTCGACGGCCACGCTCATCTTTGGAATATTCAAACTTGCATCTGAATTACAAATATTTTCTTTCCAACATTCCTAGTTTGTCATTTTGCCTCTGTCACATTTGCACAATCTGTCATTAGAAACATTGAAATCTATAGCAATGACCTTCTGCGCCTAGCATGATAGCATCTAGCTGTGTTTTGTTGCAGTATTGTGTGTTTGCCTGAAGAGGGGACACTGAGTGGACGGGCGGCTGGTAGCTGCGTGTAGCCTTTAAAGTTAGCATGTTGTTTGTGCTGTGGTCCCCGTGTCTCTTTTCTCTGCCAGTTTGTTTCAGAGGCGAGGGAAATCTCTTTGGTCGCCGCTGTGGCGTGGCCCCTCCCTCATCGTTGGGCGGAAGGCTGATGGCAATGCGGCGGTTAGTTCAGATAGAGGATTTGTAGGTCACAGCTGCAAACACAGCTCAGGGCCATGCGCCATTGTTGTGTGTACAAGGTGTATTAAACACACATATGCTCCTGAATGAATATTTAGATGACTAGCCTTTATTAGTCTGTCCTGGAAACATTTGAATATCACCTCCAGCATTGTTTTGCTTATCTCTGCCGCCACCGCCACAACCCGCCCATGCGCCCCTGTTTATCTGGAGGGAGGGCCGTGCGCGGTGTGCTCAGTGAAGTATAATCACCTTGAAATTAATTAATTGCAACACAACAACGGCAGCGATAGCATCGCGCTCGCGCGGCTCCCTCTTTTGTCTGGCCACCCGCTCCGTCGTCAGGTTGCTGAGGTTGCCGAGCCGGACGCCATCCAGCTAAAATAGCTGCTATCTCTGAGCCTCGGCGGCGTCTTGGTGAGTAATTAATCTCAATGAGGCTCATAGCTGAGGTTGGGTACGAAGGCCCCTAGAATTCAATTATCCTCCGCCACCGCCGCCGCACGCCGACACTTCAGCGGAGGGAATATTCTCCAGGTTAATATGAGCCACCTGAGCCTGAGCGTCATTTAACCAGCACGGAGATATTGGGGCTCCTTCTACCAGCGCGTCATTAGTGGCCTTCAACGCCTTTTCAGTTACAGCTCAAATAACACTTTGGCTTTTGGAGGAAATGAAGGTTTGCGTGACGCGTTGGCGAGGGGGGGAATGCCTTTCTCTGCCCTGTTCCTTCTGGCGAGAATGAAGCCAGAGGGAGGAAAGTCCGACTTTAACAATCACACCCGCAAACCTGTTGGCTTTTGATGTGGCGTGGAGTAGTCTTGGCCACGCCCACAGGAAGCCGCCACACCTCGCCTCGTTTTCTGCTTTCCAAAAACCCTCCGCTGTGGTTGAGCCTTGCACAACAGCTATCGGCTATTGATGGAGGTTTTCCTCCTGATTGATTCCTGTTTGCCGGTCAGCCGGATTTTCACGCTAATTATTTGCATGGCTGCTTTGTGCCGCTGTAACCACTAAAAGGACGGAAGTAGGAAATCGACAGCATGGCCACTCCGAGCCGAGAGCTGCATCATCGAGTAGTAGTTAAAACTGGGAAACATGCTACTCCACACCAATTAAAGCTGCTTTGATCTGGTACATCTATGTGAGCTTGAGGCCAATTGGCCCGGAGGGTCACCTGATGCAGACAGGCCCCTGATGTTGAGCTTGTCTTTAAAGTTGTGTCAGAACTCTGAAGGAATGTCCGTGGGTGAGGCGGCGATGAGGAACGTGAATGCGATGATTTCTTTGTTGCGTTCGAAACGTCCGTTGCTCCAGCGCCGCTTCCTGCTGTAGTCAGAGGCCAATCAGGTTCCAGCGTGAAGGAAACAATCTGGTTGGCAGGACGGCAGCCAAACACCTACGCAGGGGTCAATGAGGGGAACCGCCGACCTGCCATGCTCTCGCTTTAACCTCCGAAATCCCAGCCGGTTTTTGCATAAATAAGGTAAAATGGAGGCAGAAGGGTTGTTTCAGATAGCGTGTGCGCACGCGTGCGTGTGTGTGTGTGTGTGTGTGTGTGTGTGTGTGTGGGCGGGACCGGAGGTCACATGTCTCCATATCAGTTTTATTCTAAACAAAAGCTTAATGTAAGCAGTGAGCGTGGCGACGGCGCTTTACCTTCACACGGACCAAAGCTTTAATCCTACCTGTCTCACCCCGTCTTTGGTAACCTCTCTCCATATCTCTCTCTCTCTCTCTCTCTCTCTCCCTCTCTCTCTC
>CAAE01015018.1:408579-508803 GCA_000180735.1 Tetraodon nigroviridis
CTCTCTCTCTCTCTCTCTCTCTCTCTCTCTCCCTCTCTCTCTCTCTCTCTCTCTCTCTCTCTCCCTCTCTCTCCCTCTCTCCCTCTCTCTCTCTCTCTCTCTCTCTCTCTCTCCCTCTCTCTCTCTCCCTCTCTCTCCCTCTCTCTCTCTCTCTCTCTCCCTCTCTCTCTCTCTCTCTCTCTCTCTCTCCCTCTCTCTCTCTCTTGCACTCAATTATCTTGCAGCTCTTTTCGTGTTTATTTATTTATCCAAAGTTCATGTACAGTATGCATGCACAAATTTTCTCCTGGGGGAGCGAGAGAGCAGCTCAGCGGAGCGTGGCGGCTAACCACACCGGCAACACAGAACGAGGAGGAGGGGGAGAAGGTGGGGGAGGAGGGACAGATTAAAGGTTTAGGGAAATTTTCTTAAAGACAGATCTAAAGGTTGTTGGCTTGTTTCCCTGCAGCCTCAGGGGAAATATCAGTCCTCATTCACTCATCATTGATTAGTTGCCTTTGAACAACTTAGCAACTTCCTGTAATTTATAGCACTTTGATTAGTTGATCAATAGAAAATTAGCTGCCGCTGTAATTGTAACAGTCACTGATGGTTGTGCAACAAAAGAACCTAATTTAAAGCCAAATGCTGCCCAGCTTCAACGTCAAAACGAGCGGCGAACCCGCCAATATTTAGCGGTTGAGCTGAACGTCAGAATTTAGCAGCAGTATTACATCATCAACAACACTGAGCAGAAGTTCAGAGCAGAAGAGGCAGTAACAGGAAGGTTTCAGGGCGCTGGAACAAAAAAGGTCCCCCGAAACAATGAAGGGGGGGCGAGTAAGGACGAGAAGGGAGGTGCAGGGATTTAGCGGGGAGAAGCTAGCTTTGTGTAAACATGAGAGGAGGCAGGAGAGCTTCCACGGAGGCAGCGGCAGGTGAAGGCTTCCTGGAAGCTAATTAGCGGCCGTATCGCAGCGGCAGCAGGGCCTGAGCCACTTTCAGTCAGCGGCGGCGAGGTAAACAAAGCGCTCGGCGGCGCGTTGCTGTTGCAGGCCAGATAAAGTGCTGTTTACCTTTCAGTGGTGAGTTTCTTTTACTGCGAGTGTGCTCAGCGTATTTGCGGGCATTTGTTGCGTCAACAGAGAGGAGAAGTAAATGAGAGCAGAAAAAAGAGATTCCCAGTGCGGCGGGAAGGGAGTCAAGGTGGGAGAGGAGCGATACTAACGCTGGTGTTTGCTCTGGACTAATCTCACCTGGGGACGAGCGCTGTCCCACGGAAACGAAACCACCCATGGTCAAAAAACTGCCCTCAGATCTGAGCTAAGGGCGGCTAGCGCTCGAGCCCCATGCTCTCTTTGCCTCATCTTGGTTCGCTTTACCAATTAAAGCTTTTTTATAAGTCTGATGGCACATTTTCCTCACATTTACCTGTCAGCTCAGTCAGCGTCTGTACTTTAATTATCTCCGTGGCCGCTAATGGCGCTGAAGTGGCTCTGGGCGACATCAGAACAGCCCCGTCAGGCAGTGGCGTAAACCATGTCAGAGCCGGCGGCGGCACCTATCCGCTCTGCAAAACAACGACTCCCCGCAATTAACGAGGCCTTTCCCCACCTCCTCCTTTTCCCCTTTTATTCCGACAATTTCCAGCAACTGTAGCAGACACCTTAAGTGGCACTAAGTGATCAAAGAGAGGAGTGCCTATTGGATAACACAATTAGGCTCCTGAGGAGAGAGCGACTCTGAGCAGATAATGGCTTGTAAACACAAGACATTACTTTACACTGAGATTATTCAGATCTGGACCCGACACCGGATGCACCGCGGTCTATTAGCAGAGTCGCGCCCCAGAGGGAGGACCGGGACTACATCACTTTGGCTTGGAAATGGGAGAAAATGGCTAAAAAGTTGATTCTTAGGCTCATCTAATTGGTGGTATTGAAACCAACACAGTGGTATTTTTTAAAGGACTGCCAGGACTCACATTTCCTCCTCCCTGCCTGTCGCTGGTGTACTTAACCAGAGCACATAAGTGGCTCCTCATCATAATGGAGATCAGTGAATACAAAGAGAGAGTGTGTGTGTGTGTGTGTGTGTGTGTGTGTGTGTGTGTGTGTTGCTGTAAAGAAAGGAAGTGGTGGTTTCCTCCACGTGTTAAATGAGTCGGGTCAAACGGTCAGAACGTAATTACGGCAGCGATCTGCAATCAACCTGCTTACCTGACATTAACCCCAGCCTGAGCTAACAGGAGGCCCCAGGCGCCTCAGGGAGCCGCATGCTAATTCCAAGCAGCGACTGAGGTCGCGGGTGGTGGGGGGGTTCAGGTTGGGCCCACTGTGGGGATGTGACGGGGATCAGAGCGGCGGGAGCTCTTCATACATCTGCCGTCTGGCTAAGACCCGCCGCACCTGAGACTCGCAGGCTTGGCTGCGCTCGCCCGCCCCTGTAGGCTTTGAAGCCTGACAGATGCAGCACGGCGCCACTGCTGGCACGACCCGGCCCGTGTGTGTGTGTGCCACTGATTTGATTGGAGCTTGCAGTAAAACCGTCCTGCTGCCAGAGCTGCAGCTTCCAGGTTCGGATCCTCTCGCTCTTCTAAAGGCTTTGACCTTTGACCGTTGTGGAACCACGGCGGATTAGCCGAGTGAGCAGGAGCAGCAGCCACCAGGGTCGCGGCTCTCTTGTACTGCCGCTCACCTTTGGACTGGCTCATTTTTTTCCTCCGTGACAAGTGGAAGGAAAAAAAAAGGTGCATGAAGGCCTCCCGGTCATCTTTAATTCATGTCATTAAAAATGCAGCAGAAGCCTCCTCGTAGCAGCTGCTCGACGCCTTAGCGAGCCGTAATTCAGAAGTTAAAACGGGAACAAATTGGGGGCGAGGTGGTCGGGAGCGTAGAGGTCTTGGGCTCCAGCAGAGAGGCCGGCGGCTTCAGTCAGGTGAAGCTTGTTAATCCTCACGGCTGCTGAGGAAGCGGCGCCCTTTCACACGTGCGCACCAGCGAGCGGGTGAGGGGGCGCGCCGGTCCGTTAAATCCTCGCTGTCTTGCGGTGATACAGAGAGCATAATCGCCTCTGCTGCTGTCTTTAACCTTTGACCCCAGAAACCATCCCCCCACACACACGTGCGCGTCTGATGCGCAGCAGCCGTGCAGGTCAGGACGTTCCTCTCCCCACACCGTCGTCCGTCTTTGTCAGGCTGTGAAAGAGGGCAGCGCCGCACCTGCGCGGGCTGTATGTGAGTTATATAACACAGGCACAAACGTGCGCCTGATCGCTGCATGTGCGCGTGCACGTGCAGGAAATCACCATTTCAATATAGCTCTGATTAAACTTCCCATTTAGCGTTGTGAAAGTACACAGGAACCTTTTCTTGGCAGGTTGCCTCCCGCTGCAGGCCGCTGCCAAGCGCGTTTGGAAGCCAATCAGCTCTCAGATCGCTGTCCGCTCCTCCGCCTCTGCTCCCTCCATCCTCCTGCATCAGCAGCTCACATGCAAAGAAAGAGAGAGACGGGGGGAGAGGAAGAAAGAGGCCGATGGTTGGTCATCCATCAAGCCGCCAGCTGGCGCCTGATCAACCCACCAAGTCCAGCAGGCACCTGTTGAGGCAGCGAGGTGCAAAACACACAGGAGCAAAGCTGCGGCTGCCGCCACGGCGCAGCGCAATCACCTCTGACAACAGCCTCCTGCCTGAGCCGGTCAGCTGATGAGTTAGCCCCCACAGCTTGTCTGATCTCGCTCACGTTGATCGAGTCTCCCTTGAGGCTAGCTAACGCAAGCTAACATCTGCAGGAGGCGCAGGGCCGAGGCTCTCCGCTAGTTTGAACGTGGCGGCCAGCGGAATGGTGCTGATCCCTGCCGCCGTATCAACGCGTTCAAGCCCAGAGCTCCATTTCAACCTTGGGAACCTGCCGTCCAATCCATCAAAACACGAATCCCATCGACACGTGTACCTCCCCCCCCCCCCCCTGTATTTGTCTTCCTAATTAATTACTGCACATGCGGCAGTATGTTTTTCCAATGATAGATGATGGGAAATTATAGCTGCGGCACAGCCGGCGGTAGATTTGTGCCGTCAGCTTGCAGCCTGCATTACCTGAGTGGCTCTGGCAGGATGCCTGAGCGCGCCGACAGGACCGGCAGATTTGATTTTTGGCCCATAAGAGGCTTAAAAAATGTTTCTAATGCCGGATTTAGTAGGTAAGCACAATCTGTCGTGTTCACCTACGTGACATCAGATTCAGGTCGCCGCTCCTGGGATCGGCTTTGTCCGAGGTGAATCGGCAGCTTTCTGGATTTATGGAAACCGCGAGGAAATATTCATGATGGCGTTCGCTGCAAATCAAAGCCGCTTCTTTAATCTGCGCAAATAGGAATGTTTGACCCGACGCTCCTCTGTTTGCCTTCGCCGGCTAAATATTTGCTTTTTTCTCTGCGTGTTTCTGTTGTGATTCCACCAGTTTCTGCTTCCTCCTTCATCACCTTCTCCTCCTGAATATTCATTTCTTTGCATCAGAACGTCCATTGTTTCAGTCACTGCCGATCTCAGTCATCAGCTACATCACCCTTGCTAACGCTAGGGTCTTTGTGTAAATATGTCACTGTGGTTTTTTTTTTGCCAGAGTTATTTGAGGCCTCGTCATCGGTCATCTAAGGCTTGTTAGCGGTAACCAAACGGTTGTGCTTTTCCTCACGTTTCTGTTAGCTCTCTGCGCTAACGTTGCGAGGTCATAAACAAAACTACGGCAGCGTCACTCTTCTTTCCGGGTTTTCGGTAGTCGTAGCGCCTCAGGCCAGCTCCTCAAATCGGATTCCAGGGCTTTGATTCGCGGCCTGTCCGGTTTTAATAATGCAGGCCTGTTCAGGGGTGCTGGGCCCCCCGCTGCCTCGGGGCCCGTCTGCCCCGGCCCCCCCCCACAAACCGGGAGGTCCGAACGGCCAGACGGGAAACGCTTTACCGCGGTGGGAAGACTGGGAAACGGAGGGAGGAGGGCTGGGGCAGAGGAAGAGGAGGATGAGAGAAAAGTTCTTCATGCTGGGAGCACAAAAGAGCATATTAAACACTAAAGTTTATCAGTCCAGATGAAGTCTTGCATTTGCAGCTTCTTTAATCTCCCCGTCTGAAACATTTCCTCCTCCCTCCACGCCGCCGCAGCCACGTTTCCTCCTGTTAACATGCTGGAATGAAATCCTGCGCTTGACTCTCAACGTGTTCAAAAACACCGACACATCATGAAAAATTAATTACTCCTCCAGCTCCCCCCTCCCGCTCATTTCCATGAGATTCTTTTAAAAATATGCAAAATTCATTTAAAGTAAGTGGTGACGTTGTCTTTGAAGATCAGGACAACTAAGACGGATCAAAGGCGAGCGGCGTGCAGATGAGGGCCTGATTAGCATAATGAAATTAACTCGCAGACAAGAATCTCTAATAGGTGCAACAAAAAAACACATTAACAATCTTTAACAAAGTGCTGTTTGTGCTTGTAATACAACAATTATTGAACTTGTCTTTAATTAACAGTGTTGATTAACTTCCCCTCCACTGGCGCTCGCCCTGCCCTCAGGTTCACGCTCCTCTTCCTCCCTCAATCCGGCCGCAAAATCCCCCGTTTGCATATCGGCGCCGATACCGAGAATTCGTGACACGTTGACGCCATCAGCTACAAAGGTACCTGAGCGGTCGAAGCGGCGCAAACAGGATCGACCACGAGACGCAGAGACGCAGGGCCGAAGGGCCGAAGGCGGCCGCAGCATGGCGACGCCTCTGCCTGTTCTTCATCGTTTGCGCTCGTAAACAGGATTTACGGCCTTTGTTCACGCCACTGGGACAATCTTGGCAAATTAGAACCTGCTTTGATGCTCTGATGAATCTCATATTGTAAACACGTGTCAAAGCAACCGGCCGGACATTAAAGACATCAAAGTTTGCTGCTGCGAGAGGAGGCAGCAGCTTCAAATACGAAGTTTGCAGGCAAAAATGCAATTTCAATCACAAATGTTGGGCTAAATGAGATAAGGTTGTAGTTTTTATCAATCATGTGACCTGTTAGTACCTCCAAACTCAAATTATTCGATGCATAATAACACAATTTCTCTTGTAACGTCGAAGCTGATTTGAATTAACTTGAAAACTATCCCTGAAAAACAAGCTGGAAATAGTTTCTTCCCATTCAGGCTGGAACTCCAGCGGACTTAAACACCTGACCAGAACAAAGCTGCCACCTTCCCGACAAGCTTCCGTCTGCGAGGTGACTGATTCCAGCACGCTGGGCCACATCTGGGCTCTCAGTGCTGGTCGCCCATGTGAGCGTCCTCCTCTGTGGGGGCGCCGCTGATAGAAGGAGCCTTGTCCTCTTTTAGCAGCGACGTAATTGAAATAAATGAGCAGATCGCAGCCTCGTTGTTATCTGTGCTTAGTTAACGGCGCCTCCCTCCCTGTCAGGCAGCGCTGGGACCCAAGGAAGAGGAGGAGGAAGACGGAAAGGTTCCAATGACCCAGATTTAGTCTCACAACATAAATAAATGATCAGCCCCCTCCTCTCACACACACACACACACACACACACACACACACACACACACACACACACACATACACACACTCTCTCACACACTCACACAGGTCTTTGTACTTGTGTCTTTGTGAGGACTTTCATAGGTGTAATGTATTAGCCAGCTCCTAACCCTAACGTGACCCTTGACCCCTGACCAAACCCCAGCCTTCAAACCAAGTCTGGACCCTCAAACGGGCCTTGAAAGTTGTGAGGACCAGCAAAATGTCCCAACTTGGCCAGTAAAAAAAGGATTTTTCCACTCAGTACAAGAACACACACACACACACACACACACACACACACACACACACACACACGTCCCTTCATGCTCAGACGTCACCTTCAAAGTTGTAAATGGAATTTAGCCTCACTGAAATTGAGATTTACTCACAATTTTGAAAGCACAAGCGCTGTCCTGTCGACAGTTAGAGCGCGTGTGTGTGTGCGTGTGTGTGTGTGTGTTGGCGTGGGGACAGAGTGTGGTAAGTGAATCCTGGGTCAGGTGTGTGTGTTTTTTTAGGTCAGAACTCACCAAAAACCCGTCAGTCTGCAGCAGGTGTGATTAGCGTACGCATGCTATATGTTAACGTGCTGCTTTGGCTTCCCCGGAGGCGTGGATCTGGGGATCCATGTACGTGGGATCGTTCCCCAGACGGGGGACGTTGACGGGGGTCTATCGCAGGTCCTGGAAGACTGATGTGTTTCTGCAGGAACCCGGCCTGAGACGTCTGTGTCCCATCTGTCTGGTGGACGCTAGGACGAAGCTCCGCGGAGGCCAGAGGCCAAACTCTGACCACACTTGGCAGCTTCTGCACTTTCCCACCGCTCAGCTCTCCTTCGCCAGGTTCTGTGTTGCTCTGGTTATTTTTATCCAGCAGCGGGAACGCCGCCGCTTATGGAAAAAAGACCCTGTTTCTCTCACTGCAGAAACAGCTCGGGGTCGTGTGTTTGGTGGCCAGAAGCATCCGTTTTTCATCTTTAGACCTTCTCTGAACGGATGGGATGGTTGTTGCACGTTCTGTCGGGGGGTCAGCTCAGGTAGGTGGACGTTAAAGTCCCGCTCGTCGTTTTCCAGCTGCGCTTTGTTGCGCGGCCCCTGAGGACGCATGGAAGGAGGCAGCAGTAAATAAGCTCTTTCTTGGTTTGTTTGGAGAAGTTCTTGAGAAAACCGCCTTCCCGTCCTTGAAAAACAGAGTCATAAAAAGAGGAGAAGCTGAGCCTGAGCAGGAGTGACGGCGTCTTTAAGCAGACCCGTCTGTTGTGGCGGCGTTTTAAGAGTGTTCTCTGGCGACTGCCGTGACACTGCCATTCCCATGCCCCGCTGAATTCCTTCCTCAGATCCCAGGCATTTCAGGCGCTCGCTCCCTCCCCGACGCTGCTCAGGATGCAGCCAAAAGTCCACTGACCTGTGTGGGAGTGGATATTTTGGAAGACGGCCCTGGCTCTTTCACTCTCTATTCCTGTCCTCGCACGTTCATTAGCCCGGCCTCCAGAGTCACACTGTTTACATGCTGCTATCATTCCTCTCCTATCATTTTTCTTCCCTGTTTTCTCTCTCTCTCTCTCCCTTTGCTGAGGGATCTTTTCTCCCTAGGTGGGGTCATCGCTAATAAATTCATGGCAGTCGCTTTAGAATCACTGCGATCAGCGCGTCGCCTTAAATATACATGTGTTTATCCTCTTCAGGATGTTGCAGATGCTCTTTGAAAAACCTGGAAAAACTCCACGTTTTTCGCTACACAACAGCTTTTACATCAGAAACGACATTTTTCCTGGCAAAAGAAAACGTAAATGATGAAACCGGGTCTGAGGAAGGTTCCCGGGATGGCCGCCGCCGCCCTCAGATTCCCGGCAAGAGAAGTAGGACAATTTGCTTGAACGGTATTAATATTCAGAGCGCAGGTCTGCACGCCTCTTTCAAGTATTTCCCAGGATTCTTTGCACTCCCATCTTTGTGCTTCATTAATCCAAAACATTTAATTTTTTAATTCTGTGTGTGTGAGTAAACATGCCTCAGAGTCAGAGCAAAGGATAAAAAAAAGGTTTTTATCTCTTTTACAGATCAGGATGAGTTTGTTGTTGATTCTGTAAAACCAACAAAGCTACATGCTAACAAATTAGCCGCGGTGTTTGATCCCGACCGCGTTGGTGTGGCTCCGGCCAGAAAACGGGGTTTGTCGACGCGTTTGTGTGTTTTCAGCTGCGGTAAAGAGACACAGTAATGACCTGATGCCAGACGTGTTTTCTGGCTGCTTTGACGCGGAAGCGCATCAAACGAGCGCGTTCAGATGGATGTTGCCTCGTTTCCAGAGGTCAAGGTACGGCAGCCAGTCATTACTTACTGTTGATTCAGGCACCAGTTTCCGAGGAGCCCACGCCGCTCTCGCAGGAAATAATGACCCGTAGTCGCTCGGCGGCTGCAGAGAAATTGGTGTTTCTTTTGGTTTTTGGCGTTATTAGCCGCCCCCTCAAGGGGGGGCACCGGGCCCCCCTCCCCCCTGAGATTTTCATCGGAGGTCAGCTAGACGCCGTCCCTCCGAAACGTTGACTTCTGTCACATCCTCTCCGTCGTCCGGACGCAGAAACTGGCACTAAAGTTCCTGCAGAACTTTGTTCAAACAGGACGTAGCAACAGAATGGTTGTCATGGCGACAAAAAGGCCATGCGAAGGGGAGGAGTCACACCGGGTCACAGTGCAAACCGGCCTGGGAGGCTTCAGCCGAAGCTTAGACACGTTGATGCCATCGGGTCCAGATTGGAAGGCGCCATTCTTCCGTTCTCTAACCTGGAACTCTCATCGCTCCGTCTTTATTCCAAAGCTTCCTTTGTGTTCCTCCAGCGGCCGGTGGAGGTTTGTGAGGGAAGAAGAAAGGATCCGAGCGTCTGCTGGAAGCACAGAGGACTCGGGGGCCCCAGGCAACTAATCAACGTATTACTGGTGTCACAGCAGCTAAATCAACTCTCCTTGAAGCGGCTGGTATTCCTCCGCGCTCTTTGAACGGCGCCCTGCGAGACCCCTGAAATATTCAGACTGTGTCAGTTACCTGCTGTTTTAGTAGGTATAAAGCAGGAAGAAATCGGGAAGTTTGTCTTTCATGTGATTCTGACAGACTGTCACTCGTGCAGCGGCGGCGGCGGCGGCGGTGCGCCGGGCGCACGGCCGCCGTCGTTTCATCGCGCTTAATCAAAATGAATAAACATGCATAATTGCGCAGAGCAGGGAGAAGTTAGGGGGATTCAGAGGGAATTTTCAATGCCGTATGAAGTATTAAAACCCTGCTTGGCCTGGATTTTTTTCCCACCGTTTTCGTTCCCACCTAAACGCACCTCCTCACCTCGCTGCTCGCCGTCCGTCTGTCCGCCGTCCGGACGAAGTGTTTACTATTTCAGACGCATTCCGCCGCTCCTACAAGCTTTGATATTCCCTTTGATTCCCTTTTTTCCCCTTTTCACACATGTAGAAGTTTAAAATATCTGTGGGTCTGATGCGATTTTTCCCGTCTTTGTACATCACAGGCAAACATGAAAATAATCAAAAAAAGTGTGCTAACAGACGAGCAACAGCACGGGCAACGTTGGGGAGCGAAGATTGACATGTTTTTTTATTTTGACAGCGCTCTCCCTCCCCGGCTCTGCTTTACAGTCATAAATAGTGCATGTTGCTTATTAGGAAGCTGCTGCCACGTTCCAGCTAGCGAGCGTGTTGCTCACCGGTGTTAGCAGACAATTTGCAGTACACATGTGAGATTATTAGCGTTTCCCTTTCATCCTCCCTCTCTCCCTCTGTTTGTTCTCCTCCTGCAGTCCTGTGCACGAGGCGCGCTGGGATAGGTCACACACCGATTCTGCACACTCGTCACGGAGCTAAATTTGATGGGAAAAGCGCATAATTTGCCTCTTCTTAGATCAAATCTAGCTAATGTGATTATGTGGCACAGACACAGGAGTGTATGCGAGCACACAAAAGTCAGTATGATGACAGAATTTCAAGATGTTTCACATGGCTGAGAGGGGGAATAAAGAGCGGTGCGTTAAATGCTGCATGGAGCAACATCTGGCTCCAATTACCCGCTGTGACTGAGGTAGGTGCTCTATTAAACAAGGCAACTCAGGACGGATTTCCTCTCTTGGAATACACGTTATCCCTTAATTCCAGGCTAAATTGCCACTCAAGCGAGGCCTGTAATTCCTAAACCCCGGTAGTCTGGGTGCACGTCCAAAATAAACTCCCCTGTTTCACCTTGACCGTGGAGGTAGCCGCGGCGGAGCTGTCAGAGCGGCCGTGGCACCTCCTCGCCTCAGATCACACCGGAGAGGTGAGGAGGGGCGTGATGGCCCATGGAGCCCCTAAAAGGATGTTGTTGCAGAGGTGGGAGAGGAGGCAGAGCTGGTGCGAGGCCTCCGGGGCCTCCAGGGATGGATTTGCAAGTGGAGATAGTCCGACTCACCTCTCCCTGACACTGACGCGGGGCCCCGGGGTGAGCAGTCAGCCGCTGGTCAGGAGGAGGGTCTGGACGGGGGCCACTCCAAGACAGGCCTGCTGGGCTCATAGGACACCAAAGCACCAGGGAGAGGCTTCCCAGAAGAGCACGAGCGTCCCCGTGCCGTCCGATCGCCCCAACCACCTGTGCCGGGGGTGCGGTACAAGCGTTAGCACGTCCACCAGTGTTCTCTGTTGGCTGGCGCTCAGCAGCGGCCTCGCAAAGGAACGACGCCACCAGAATGGTGGTGAAGAAGAAGAATGTGGCTCTTGTGATGGTTAAAAATAGCCCAACAGCTCCGAGGCATCTTCCCATTAAAGCAAAGAAGTGACACGCATCGACCAGGCTGAACCGGACGGACCGCAGCGAAAGCCAGAAATGAAGCGAGGATAACACATCCTGCCCGGGTTTATCACACTAGCATGAAATGTTAAATATGTCGTGCTGCTAATGCACATCTGAGGGGATTTTCCTGCTAAACTTTACAGTGACCTCATTCCCCCCCCCCAAATTAAAAATAGAGCGTTCAGGAATGTCGCCACCGTCCACCGATGCTCAGATAACTAAACGCTGCCGATTCCGAACTTTTAGCAAAGTTGAATATGAAAGATTTGTCTCCCAGAGCGACACCAAAGTGTTTGATGACTTCTTTTCCTTCAGCGAGTGTGAGGAAGGCGAATGCAGCATAACGGTGGCGCGCCGCGCTCTCCCCGTCACGACTGCCCTCGTTTTCCTCAAACCAGAAAGTGGCAACGATTTTCCAACCTGGAATTTTAGCCACCCAGGAGTCTGACTGGGCAGGTACTGGTGCACCGCAAGCTGATGTCACCAGGTTTCGGGTTGATTTTTAATATGCGGAAAGAGCAGCGTGAAGCTGGAGTCCAGCAACCACCAGGGAACGCCGTCTCCAGCCATCTGCCCCAACCCTGTTATTAGGCGGAAATTCAAACGGCTCACTCGTTCGGGACGGAAGAAAAGAGTCGATTCTTGGAGTGTTTGTGCCTATTTCAGAGTGAGGCGGCTCCGGTTAAACCATCAGAACTAAAATCTACAGTCAGTCTGACAGAAGGAGCGTAGAAAGACAGATCAGGCTCTGAACAAACGCTAAGCTAGCCTGTTTCACCCTAATGACAGAAACATTGGCCTGGAAATTAGTCAGCGCTGCTGCAACCTGAAAATATATGTTGGCTTTCGTGTCCTGATGCCTCTAAAGTTTGTTTTCCTGCAGATTTTCACATCTTTGTGTTTTATGCTAATTTGGCTCCACCAGAGCTACTTTTTTCTAGGTTTGATATGCAAAAGGAAAGTTTGGGCCTGACTGGCGCTTGCGTTCACCTTTCTCCGGCTCAGCGTGTCGTCGGCGCGATGGCGTCCCGTCTAATGAGCAGCGAGGACGGTGCAGGTCTCTGGGATTCTTTTTGGGCGATTTAACCCAAACAGAGCGAGTGGAGGCAGACTATTTCTGACGCTCCTCATCCATCAGACACTGAGGAGAATGTCCAGTTGGTGGCTCCAGCAGGCTTAGAATAGCCTTTTGTTCAAACACCTTTAATAATTAAACACCTACTCAGCCCCTCAGGCTTCACAAGATTGAGGAGTTTCGCAGGGGAGGGACCCAAAACGGCCCTTCCCCTCCCGGTGCTGCCGTAACCTGCCGCTCGGCAGAGACGAGGTGCGCCACCGTATCAGCTAATGCCTTTTCCGTGCTCAGAGCGAAGCCCGTCTGCCGCCTTCAGCAGGCTCATAAAAGACGAACTCCTCAACCGCATCTGTCCGCAGCTGCGTTTGCGCGGCTCCTGCGTCTGAAAGCGGAGCCGTTTCAATGTCCGAAAGCTGAAACTTGCGTGAATATTTGACCCTTTTGCTGTTCAAAGCCAAAAATGTAGCGTATTTGATTAGCCACTTTCATTCGCGGCTGGCGCACACGTCATGGGTTTTTCCCCCGGGCGCTGGTGCAGGCGCTGCGGCCTGGCAGCGCGGGACAGCTGCTAATTTCCTCATGACAAACCCGGGATGAGCAGAAATGTCGGAATTTGATCTTTTATTGTTGATGGTTTCACCTCCGCTAAAAACCCGGGTGAGGGGGTGAAGAGACCCAACCCAGAGAATTAAAAACCACTTTTCCTGCGCCTCTGCTGCTGAAGATGTTTTTGCTGTTGCACGTTGCTGCAGGATTGAGATTCTTGATTATTTTGGCGTCTATGTTCGTAACAACAAGAGAAAAACATGTGACTTTAAAGGCTGCCGCGTCCCTTTTCCACTGCTGCCTGTAACTCCGTGACTCTGTTGCATCACTTGCGACGTGTTTACGCGTAGAACCTCAACCTAGTGCGTTACCGGGCGGCCGGGTTTCGTCACCGCGGCCCCTCCGCGTCGCAACAACAATTAATTACCATTCTGCAGCAGAGAGCCGCACACTGGTGCAGCCTCAGGGGGTTAAGGTAGCGTTCAAGGTTCCTGTCTGGTTCCTGGGAAGTCGGGGACCTTTTGTGTTGCACATCCTCCCTCCCTTCCCGTCGGAGCTCTAATGAAGGCATGAAACTCCCCAGAAACACGTAAAACACATAAACAAAGGGGCTGGTTTCACAAGGCCTCCGTGCCTCTAATGTTAGTCTCAGCCCATTAAAATCATTTAGCGACAGCTCCGAGTCCAGAGGTGATTGATTAAACACGCCCAGCTTGTTGCTCGACGGGTCACATGCTTCTCCGAGTGTGCACTTCAGCTTCCTGCCACATGAAACGTTGACCCGCGGCCTGTTGCTCATCCCCCGGGACCAAATAATGACTAATGCAGGAAAAAAAAGAAGCGCATGAGAACGAGCACCTGAGAGAGAACAGCTGTCTCCGAAAGGTCAGCCTCCCACTGTTGCTGGGGCTCTTGCGCCATTTCCGGCCCATCTCCCCTCGCCTTCCCACCCGTTTGACTCCAAAGTCACGTATTTTCTCACGCGCGCTGCTCTCACTCCCTCCTGGCTGCACCTAGAGGATTCTTGGCAGGGCCCGACCACCTTGTAATCCCAGGCAGGGGAAGGAAAAAAATCGAGTGGGTGGATAAATGCACTGCAGTCTGGTTTATAAAACTTCCCCGCCAGTGGATATATGGCTCTCTTGAGGTGTTTGTTTTCCTGGAGTGGAGTGTAGCTATCATTGTTACGCACATGTGGACCCCCACCACACCAACACGCACACCAGCACTTTTAAACATTGACAAACAGTCTCAAAAAGGCAAAAAAAAAAAAAACAAACATAAATCCAGTTGGTTACATTCAGGCTGTTTTGGGGAGCGATTTCTCACGGTGAAAGAGGCCGCTGCAGTTTTGCAGGCAAACAAACAATGTTTGGAGCGATCGCTTTCAATAAATGCCCCGCTCACATATTTGAGTGCTAATATTTATCATGAAATCGGTGAAGCCGCCAGAGCGGCTAAACAAACCCGGCGCTCCGGAGACCGGACCGCCCCGGCAAAACCCAACAACAACAACGCAGTCGGACGCAGCTCTTCTCTGTTAGCATGACGAGCTAACAGTGTCATGAAGTCGTGTGCATCCCAGAGGTCGTCCAGGGGCGTCTGCGCCGTCTGAGGGGGGCGTGGCTGCAGCCAGCTCTCACTGGGGTGAATCTGCGTCTCACCCGAGGCGTTTCTCACCCGAGCGGACCTGAAGTCATCCTTCGGCATTCTCTGGATCCGGATCCTGGGAATTCCCTCCCAACCTTCACACAAAGCCGAGCTGATTCTTCTCCAGGAGTGGGGCTGGATCTTCCACCAATCAGCAGTCAGAGATCCATCCGTAGCGTCCGCCCAGCTCGTGTCACCTTCTGATGGACATGTGACCCAGAAGTCATGCGGCCGTGGCGTTCTCTCCCAAAACACGTCATTAAAACTGCTCCAGCTTCCCTCCTCCTTTCATCCCTGTGGCGAGCCTGCGCGCTGCGCTCCAGTGTGTGTGTGTGTGTGTGTGTGTGTGTGTGTGTGTGTGTGTGTGAATATCAAAAGGCTGCTAGGAGCCCCCGGGGGGGCGGGCCAAGAGCAGGTCTCAGAGCCTGAACTTGATGAGGGACTTGGTGGCGTCCCCCTTCTCTCCGCCCGTCTTATCATCTTCATGCAGAGATGCTGGTGCGTGCACGGCTGCCGAGGGGCTGGTGGGTACGGGCGCGCCCACCGGGAACTGCCGGGGTCACTCACGGTCAGCGCGCCCGTCTGGGACGCTGCCTCCTGATTGTATTTGCGAGTATTTTCAAGTAATAAAGTGTTTGTGTCAAAGTTTTTGGTGAAAATGAAACAAATCGGCTAATAAAAGGAGCTAATGATGAACGCGGCGGGGGAGGGGTCCCGGCGGGGCCGAGCTGCTTGTCAAGACCGGCGGCGGCAACGTGCATGACAGCTCTGACAAGTTGGTGGAGGTCCTTGAGTTTGGTCTGACAAGGAGAGGCGAGTGGGGAGGGCGGCGCCGCCGCCGAGGTCGTGCCCGCCGCGTTCGAACTGGCCTGCTGTCGCTCACGCGTCTTGCTCTGTCTACCTCAGAGCAGACGAAAGGTGCCGCAGGTGAGGGGGCGTCGGCGGTACATGTGACCGGCGTGTAGCAACAAACAGGCGCCTGCGGCCGTCAGACAGCCTGAAAGCAACGCGGCCTTCTGCCGGAGCAGCTGATCAGCCTACTCGTTGGTTTGCGGTTAGCGTGCGGCTATCAGCACTCTCCACCTGCTCTACAGCCTCCACGCTCCTTGTCTCTGCTGCACTTCTGCGTGAGACTTCTCCTCGCCGCCGCCCGCTGTTGTCTTCCTGCAGCCCTTTAACCGGCCGGCAGCTGCAACCAAACAGTCGCAGGCAGATTCCTGCTTGAATATGCATGTTCATCTCTGACTGTCGGCCCTCCAAAAAGAAAAAGTTTTCATCCAATTATACTTCTAAATCAGCAACAATTACAACCTTATACATCATCTGCATATTTCAATTATTATTTAAATCTTGTCTCGGCTTTTGCATGCAGATGTATAATATATTCAGGATTAGGTATATTACAATTAAATCTATCTCCACCTTGCTTCTCCTTAATAAGCCGTGTTCCCGTAACGTTCCTGAACTTATTAGAACACCGTATGCTCAGGCATGAGAATCCCACGTCCTTAAAATTATGTCTTGCAATTAACACAGCGCCGAAAATACAGACGGCTCCTCTAATTTGCTCGCATACGATGCGACGCAGAGGAGTAAACAGGTCCCGTCCGACCTCCGCACGCTCTCGCCAGACTCAGTCAAGTGTTGCAAATCTAATTTAAATATATGAATCTTTTGTCCGTTTCCAACAACTTGACGCGCTGCCTCTCCGGCCAATGGGAACTGCTGCTGCTCAGTGTGGCTGCGCCGCTGCCAGATGAGGAAAAAGGCAACGTAAGACATTTGTCAATACTCGGTGCATCTGCGATCTGTCCAATTTATGTGTTTGGCGCCGCCGGATCCTCGGGGGGCCTCAATTAGACAAGTACCTGGATGCGCCGTTGCGCTCTACGGCTCCCGGGAGCCTCGGCGCGCTCATGGTGAATCATGGAAGGACGGTTAATATTGCGCTAGAAGACGGGATCTATAAAGTTGCAGCCGTAAAGCAGACGGGGGCCGTGGAAACCTCAGGGGCAGGAGCAGTAAATAAACAGCTTACACCTGTACGGCGAAGGCTAGCCACTCACACGCTAGCTGTGGTAGCGCGGAGGTGCATCTGTCAGCACGCAGGCCGCTCAGAAGCAGCGCTAACAATAATAAAAAGGGCTCGGCTTAAAGGTGACATTCCCTATTTACGATTATTTGTGCCTATAAAGTGTATTCCTCCCCTCCTGACTCATCCTGAGCACGCCGGGGGGAGGCGGCGGCGAGGGCAAATGGAAATTCCATCCATTTCATCAAAGCGACAGGCTCCGCTCTACCTGAGACTTTCAATTTAGCCGCTGTGACCTCCAAGGAGACGTCTCGGTCCACCTTCGCCTCCTGAAATTCCCGGTGAGCTGCGAGCGTCCCGGCGAAGACCCCGAGGGTCCGGCGAGCTGTTACGGACGAGCCCAGAGGCAATTTGAGAGAGCGAAGATCTGCTCCTCTTCAGACAGATTTACCCCGGCGCTGCAGGATGGATGAAATCAGCCTCCGCATCGCTGCCAGTGATTGTTTTTCCTTCCCTCCCGTTTGTGTCCGTTAGAGAACGCTAACGGAGACGTGATGGATCCACAAGCCAGAGATCAAAGCAAAGCTAACGGCGGCGCGGTGAGATGAGGCGCTAACCTGAGGAAGGGTGTGCTCGGAGCCGGCGGGTCCTGACCTCGGCCAAGGTTCCGGCTCAGACGCTCAAACCAGGCAGCAGGTCGTGGATCAACATCCCAGCGCCCTTATCCGGCAGGAAGGCGCTCCCTGCGGCGCCGCTCCATCCATCCTTTAGTTTACCATCGTGGTTGTTGGATGTTCTGCCAACAGGCGGGCAGAGGGACAACTGATGGTCCAGGAGGGCCAAGCAGGGCCAGAACTTTTATCAGATCCACCAGAGCCTCTTCCTGCTGACTGATGACCGTTTCCAGGAGCTCGGCCCACGGATCTGTGTCCGAACGGCAGTGGTGCTGAGCGGCGCCGTCAGTGTCCGCCGCGTCGCTGATGGTGCTGCAGCCGTGGATAATTGTACGACTGAACCCTCGGCGGGATGAGCGGCGCGGCGGGAATAGAGCAGCGGCAGGTTTTGACAGTGACGGTTCACGGCCTGACAAACAAACGCCACAGAGGATCAATGCGACGAGGTCCGTCCTCGGAGAGCCGCCGGGCGGCAAAACGGATCTTCATTGACAAGCGGATACGGCCGAGGGGGGCGGGGGGACAAAACTAATGAAAAAGAGAGATCTGTCGTTTCTTTAGCAGATGAAAAGTTTGGCTTAAAAGCGGCGAAGACACACGGTTTCAACCCGAACTTTACAAACAGGCAGAGCGGCGCTAAAGTTTGGTGCAAATCTGCATTTTTTTCCTTCTTTGGTTTCTTTCCCCAAATGTTCTAAAACAATATTTGAAAAAAAGAGAATAATCCTCTATTCTGACTCCGAGTCGGTTAAAACTATCACCAGCCGCTGGACCGTCCCTGCGACGGCGCCACCGCGTCTAATTACCGGAGAAAAACTGCGACTTTGTGCTGTTTGCTGATTACATCAATAAGATTGTCTTCTGCAGGAGGCGTCATTACATCAGTTGCAGCAGTAATTTTACTCATTTATATGGATTTTATAATGCAATATTTCCAGCAAAGTAAACATTTGGACGTGTGGGAAGAAAGAAACAAATGCGTGCATATGAAAGTAAAGAAAATATGAAGTTTCTCACGGAACCAAATTGGCAATCACCATCCTTCTAGCCCATGGTCATAATGAAATTGCGTTAGCAATGTTTGAAATAAATGATATAATTCTTCGTACGCACAATTAAAGGGTTGAACTCCGTCGCACATTCAGCTCAGAGTTAGTTTATGATAGCACAAAGAAAAAGCCAACCTATAAATAATGAATACGTCCATAATTATTCCATCTCAGATTTGCATAATTATTGTTTTCCGTTCTTTTTCCTTTTTCCATAGAAGCATCTGTTAGCGTTGCCGTTGTGTCTCTGTTGCCATGCAGGCTGCCGTACCTTCACGCAAAAGAAATATACACGCGGATGAGAATAAATTGCCATTATAAGGAAACGTTCCTCATTTATAATTGATACGGTGGTCACAGCGACACCGCGATATTGCTGCAAATGCACCGCTATTGCTCTAAATGAGCGTTGCTGTTGCATCGCTAATGCTCGGCAGGCTGTTATGTAGCTGAAAGACTTTTAATTCCATCCTCTGCTTTGAGAGCTTGTGCAAGGATCCGTGCACGGAACCTGATGCACCAGAACAGGGTTCCCCAGGTTTGGCGCTGAGGTGGGAAAGAACCGAAAGTTAGGCTAGATTGGAAATTTCGTTTTCCCAGGTTAGTGTTAGCAATATCCGGATGTGTTGATCCGGTTTTACCTGGAGGCCGCCGCGGCCTCGTCACCGCGCTGCGGCCCCGGAGTCATGTGTAAGCAAAGAAAACATTAACCAGGTGACTTATCGTGGAAGTCTGTGGCTGACCTTTTAATGCGCCTGTCATTGATTGGTTAGCGCGGTGCGCTGTGTCCATCCCAAGGTGATAGATTATTCAATTAACTATTGACCTTTCCCGCAGACTCATTTGTCGATGGAAATGCTTTTATGACAGCGGTGCATTTAGGAGCCGAGGACGGCGAGTTTTGATTCCAGGATTTACGGCGCGCGTTATGACTCGCCTCCTTCTCCCGCTGGCTTTTTGATTTACATCACAGTGTGATGAAGTTTGGCCCCGGCGTTGCTCCTGCCGCCATGGCGACGCTCGACGAGAAGCTTTCGCACGTCCTGACGAGGCGACACGGCCGTCGCAATTTATCCTACCTACTTCTATTTACGCTGACGCGTTTCATGAGCGATTGCGGCTCGTTAATGTAGCCACGAGCTATTTGTCGGAGCGCCGACATGTGCATTTGTAGCTGTCGTGGCTTGAAAAACGCCGTGAATCAGCGTCTACGAGGTGCCAGTTTGGCTGCACCACCGCCGTCTTCATGGTTGCCCAAATGACTCAGTGCTGCTGGAAACCAGGCTCGCAGGTCCTGGGCGCATTTTCACGTTCGGCAGCAGTAACTTTGTGGACGAACGTGATAAACTGGGCGATTTACCGCCTGTTTTTTGGGGGGATACGGCAATTAAAGCTTCAATCTGTGAGCAAAGTCTCGGGGCTAACTCTGGAACGTGACAGTCTCGGCGGAACCGGAGCGGATGCGGATGCGGTTGTCATGGATTCGCAGTGTCTGGTGCTGCAGCATCTGTTGGGGTGACGCTGCCGCTCCAACTTTGACTCTTCGGATCGGTTGTGGACTCTCAGACGCCCACAGGAACCACGTCTGCTTTCAGATGTTCCTGCTCTTCCGGACGACCTGACAGTAAAAGCAGCCACTTGGGCTGGCCCCGCCCCCTGTGCTGCGACCCCACCCCTTGTCAGCTGGTTAAAACAAGCGCAGTAGCTGCGGGAGGCCCCTGGCCTCAGGTTAAATATCAGCGGTGACTTGATGGCGTGTGACATGTGTAGCCTGCGCTAGTTGAAGCACCTCCACCTTTTCCCTCCTCCTCCTCCTGCTCCTCCTCCTCCTCCTCCACCGTGCTCATTGTTGTTAAAGAGGATGTGACAAAGAGCGATATGGGTAGAATGAATATTTAATCCCCTCCTCCGCCTGACTTATTCATGCTCCTGCGGCGGTTCCGCGCCTCTCTACCTGTCACATCCCCTCTCAGCCGAGAAGCATCGAGCGGCCGAGTAATAACTTCCCTTCCAGCCGCTGCAGAAGTGCAGAGGAGACGTCTTGATCAAGTGATGTTTGAGGAACGATGTGAGCTCGCCGAGGTGATGGATATCAGTTATCCGCTGCTCACCGGCCCCACCCCCTCTGAACGGTTTTGACAGGAGCTGCTTTCCTCGCTGTCAGAGCCAATTGGCTGAGGGGTCGAGGGATTGGACGTCCACGGGAGGACAGGAACGCCACAATTACCGACAAAAGGAGGGATGAGGGGGATCTGTTAGTGGTGTTTGATGTGATTTATCCGACAGCGCCGGGAGTGCCTTTAAACGGGCCCCCTGACGCTGATGGAGTCCTGTTATCAACAGGACGAGTGTGTGAGGAAGCTGCTGCTGTTTGAGTGACAGTTCATCATAACCACCTCATCTGGCTGACCCCCACCCCGCCTCCCCCGTCTTGGTGGGGAGGAGGAGGAGGAGGAGGTGCTTCAGGAGCGGAGGAGCCACATGAATCACCTCAGCGTGAAGGAAGGTCGGCCGGATTCACAAAGCTGCAGCCAAATCAGCCCAGCTGCTTCTTTAAGGAGTCCAGCTTCAGAACCAGAAGGTGACGCTCATTTTACAGTGTCAGGCCTGAAGGGCCAAAGGAGATCCAGGAGATCCAGGAGGATCCAGGAGATCCAGGAGGATCCAGGAGGATCCAGGGGATCCAGGGGATCCAGGAGGATCCAGGAAATTCATCACACTGAGCATCACAAACCATGACAACAGAAACATCAGGAGAACATCAGGAGAACAAGTACATTTCTCATCTTCTGGGTAGTTTACTTTGAGGAGGCCATAAAACACGCAGAAGTAGACCAATGGCACACAAACGTGGCTTGTTTTGTTTATCGGGAGGGCCGGCGGCGGCGGCGGCGATCATCACAGATGTTGGCCGGTCAATAATTCAGCGGTGTGAGACGGTTTCGGTGTAACTTCTGGAAACAAGGATAGGTTGCACTTATCCCGACCTGGAGTCATGAGCAGGGTTATGGAGCCTCGTTAACAATGCATGAGCGCCACATCTTCAATCCTCCACCGGTCATGCATTTTTCACACCAAAATACTTTAGAGGGAGAGAGAGAGCCAGGGCGAGCGAGCAGTGTTTCCTCTAAAAATAAACCTGCGTATCTGCGCCGTCGAGCGGCCGCAGCCTCGTAAACCTGACTCCGACGTGGGTGAGCTGCGAGCGGGTAACGCCGCTGTGGCGTGCTAGCTTTCCAGCTTCACCTCTGCTTCTTTGGTGCTGCAGCGGAGCCCCATGAATATGTGCGTCCGCATGCACGTTGAGCTCTGACCTCGTGTGTGTGTTTTAAATTACAGCTCATGCGACTCGTGCGTGCGGACGGTCAGAGGAGGGCTCATCATCTGATGCAGAAATGGAAATCCGTCGCTGATTTGCCAACTTTTTCCCCTTTTTTGTTTGTTTATGCGTGTTCGCCGCACACGCAAGCCCACACATACAGTTTGTACAAGCTCGCTGCCAAAGAGGTTAATTGAGCTGCAGCGGAGGAAAAACCTGCGAGCCTATAGCTGCGAAGGAGCTTCTGAGAGCAGCACTGGCTAGCCGTTAGCTTGACTAGAGCCTCCTAAGCTGCACCAAGGTGCCTCTGCTGTCCCGAGGTCATGATTGGGGAACTTTCAGCGTCTGCATGTCTGTCTGGGAATCGCCCCGGCAACCTGCGCCGTGTCGCCGAACCTGCGTTTGAGGGAACTTCACCAAAGCGGTCCAATGTCAATGTTGCCTTTGGATAGAAAGTTGGCAGGAGGCGTCGCTGCGCCGCCAAAGCTGGCAGGGAGGTAAAGAGGAGAGCGAACGTGACAGAAAGCTGGGCTTTGCTCCCATCCACACCTGAAGCGCTTCCAGCCCCGTAGCAAGAGCTCATTTTTAAAGTCGCAACTGAATCGCCCACCAGGGACTCCAGGATGATTGTTCAAACAAAGATAGCTTTTATTGGAGCAGCAGGGGGCGGAGCTTGGCCGCGCCGCCTCTGATAAATGTGGCCCAAAATACACAAAAATCCAAATTTCTCACTATGATCTTCTCTCCCAGACCTCTCTGCCACTCTCTCAGATTTATTAAACAATACATCCCGAGTGTTTGACGTAGTGTCAACACTCGGAACTCTTGCGCTGTTGTGTTGCCGTTCCTGGATTTAATCATTTTTGGACAGTCTCCACTTCCCGTCTGAAAAGTGAAACAGCTTTGGAATGTCATTCTTTGAAAAGAAAACAGAGAGGATCCACAGAGGAAGTCCTCCCACAGTCCTGCACACACACACACACACACACATACACACACCAACACACACACACACACACACACACACACACATACACACACCAACACACACACACATACACACACCAACACACACACACACACACACACACACAGGACTGCAGCAGGCTTTGCTGGGAAACATCAGACACCCAGAGAGGGAGGAGGACAGGCTTTTCCCACATTTAGACCCTAGATGTTTCAGACGATGTGCTAAAAATAGAGTTTTACCAAAGAAACACTGAGTCAACCGAAGCAACAAGTTTGTGGACTGAGCAACGCAGCGCTGCGGCAACCCGCTGCTGAACCGCAAAAACGCAGCCCCGGCACCTCAAACACCCGCTGGGGTGTAAAAATACCCCCAAACGACATTTCCCATCAGCCCCAAAGAGATCGGTTTGAACCTGAAATGTGTGTGTGGAATCGTGCTTTCAGGGCAGTTGCAATTGCGAGTGGCTTCACTGATCAGAAGCAGCTAGCAGGAACAAAGGTTGGGCCAGGCTGCGGGCTTCCTCCCCAGGTGGAGGCCAGTGCGATGCTGCGCTGGTGCTGTGGCTGCAGCCACTCACTCATTTTCACACATGGAGCCTCTTTTTTGCACTGCGTCAGACGCTTGTTTGTGTTCACGTGTTTGTATTTGCGGCCGGCTGCGGTTGCTCAAGTGCTGCGGAAGGAGGCGTTTTTCCTCTCCAGCCGCTGACCTCTCCGTCACCAGCCTGTCTCCCCCTTGTTCCAGCTTCTCCCGCCGCCGCTGCCATTATGCAAAATCTCCTCATTTCGCCTTCGCTGGCTGCTCCGGCCTGCGCCGATTGTCCGACCCCGTCACCGTCTGGTGAGAGAAACGCGTCTGGCCTTTTTACATGTTCTCCCCGCTGCCTGACTCCGTCTCCTCCCTGGCACCCAGTCCGCTCAGATTTGGTTCAAAGGCAGCGTTAAAACGCAGACGTGGCACGCAGATCTTCACCACGACGAGGACGCGGGGATTAAAAAGAACAGCGAGCGGCATTAAAATGGCATTTATTCAGTGGTGCTAGGACTGGCTGCAACACGCCGCAGCAGCGGCGCGGCTGTACGCATTCATCAGCGTCATCATTTAGTCGTGTCTACACGTTGGAGGAGAAGCGATTTGGATCTTTTTGTGGTCAAAACAAAGAAGTTTCCGACTGTTCCGATCTGCTTGGCTGTTGATTTAATTGCCAGAGCAACAAGACGCTAGTTTAGCTTGGCTGCGTCTGCAGCCGTCGACACGTTACTGATTTCAAAGAAAATAGGATCAAATCTGCTCGTTTCTGTGTCAAAATGTCAGTTTCAGCTCCTGGAAATGAAACTTTTGCTCCATTTCTGGGTCGACTGTCGACTGACCAACGTTCAGACAGTGCTAACCCCAGTCCATGTGTTAGCTTGTTCAGATTAGGCACAAAAAAGGGAAACTTGCATATTTCAGCCCAGACCTCTAGAAGTTCTAGAGAGGAAGGGAACTTTTATGGGATTTTAAGTTTTTTTTTTTAAGCAAATAAAGTAAATGACAAAAACGGATGCGGCTAAAGGCTGATGCTAATGCTAATGGCAAATTCTCCCTTCAGATGTGCCGAATCAAAAATAAAACCCTGACAGAAACAGGAGTTTTGACATGGTCCTTCAGTGAGTTCCAGGCTGAACTGGGGGCTGGTTTTTGGCCGGCTGCTCCTGGTGAGGTCCACCTTGCGCCTCCTCATCCTCCCTGTGCTGATGCGAGGTGATGCTGCGCTCATGTGTTTGCTTATTGGGCGTGCAGAAACCCTCTAAATCAGATTTACGTTGTTTGCAGATGTCACCTCGGTGCAGCGAGCAGGGAGACACCAGAGCGCACTAAAAGTGGCTCCAGGGGACGACGCCGTGGCCTCACGGGTCGCTGCGGATTAGCGCAGGAATGATCATTTACGTTTCTCCTACTCTGGGTCGGAACACATTAGCACGCTGCTAACAGTAAACGCCTCGTACTTCCCGCTTCGCCTTCAGCCACAGATATGAAAAACGCAGGAATTTTTAAGGATTTGCGCATCAGCCAGGGAGATTTCTGCCTTTAACGTGTTGCGCATGTGACGGCGTGCGTGCTTTCTTTTGAGACGTTATCGCCTGCTTTCTGCTCGGCGTGTCAGGGCCGGTGTGGCGGTGCGGTCTGAAGTTGAAGATGCTGCTGCTCTTAAAAAAAAAAAAAACAACTGAAAAAAACAGATGATAAATTTAGCTCCCATATGGCAGCCGCATCTGGCGTTATCTGAGCGTTGGAGGCGAGGCCTGCTGCCTGACGACGTGACGCAGCCTCCGCCTTTGAAACGGTATCTGCGTCTTGTGTAGCGACGTGTTCCTCATTGATGTAGCGTTTGCAGATGGTGTAGTAGCTGCTGCGTGTTTGCGGAGGGAGAGCAAAGCGCCGTAATCTCCTGATGCGCGATGACAGGTAGTCTCAAAGCGGAGCCGCTGCGCGCCGTACCTGCTCCGCCGCCGGGTTTGATGGGAGATCAGTGGGCTGTCGGCTCCGCTAACAGCCGCGCTGAGCAAGGAATCCAGGAAAGAACACAGAGCCCAGACACACAAAAGCGTGTGAAGTGCAGGAGATCATCGCTTCACAGAGCGTGAAATCAGTTTCAGGTACACCAGGTCGCTAACGCAATTACTGCAGACGTCGCAGCTGAGCCTCCAAGCTGATAGAACGTTTCACCTGCAGCTTGTGTGGACACTCAGCCATGAGCACAATGTCTAAACATGTAATATAGTGTCAGACTCCTCCGCATCCGTGGACAAAGGTCAAAGGTCACTATGCTAGGCTAGGCTACCACATCCAGGTCTCAGGTTATGAAATAAACCCAGTCATTTAGGTTCGTGCTGGGTTAAACCCGGTTAGATCCACATCTGTTGAGCAAAGACTGAGTGTTTGAAGCCAAATCGAGTCCAGAAGAAAAAGAAGAAGAAGAAAAAGGAAAAGAAGATGAACAGCTGCAGCACAAATGTCCACCGACAACGTGTGAATGTGCGCTAATAAACGTATAAACATACGTGCACTGACGTCTGCATCGGCTGGCATCACTGCACCGTCTTCTGCCCATACGCGCACACACACACACACACACACACACACACACACACACACACACACACACACACACACACACACACCTCGGTGGTTTGGCTCTCAGCTGAGCCACATCACAGCGAGGACAGAGCGCTCCTGCATCAAAGAGCTCCTTAAATGAAATCACGTCCTCTGACGATTAAAAGCAAATATTCCCCCACTCGCTCTGGCTGCGCGTGTTCCACTCCAGCGTTCCCACCCTGTGAGTCAGGGCGCCACACTGACGCCGCGAGTGTCGCTCGCTCGGGGGGGTGGGGAAGGGTGGAGGTTACACCTGGGGCAACTCCAGGCTGCAGCCACCTCGACCTTTCACCTTTTTGAGGAGAATCACACAACTCAAGGTTTTAGTTCAGGCTTTAGTCCACGTTCAACCAGGACTATCGTCTTCCTCCGTCTTCCTCCGTCTTCCTCCGTCTTCCTCCGTCTTTCCCAGAAAGCACTCCTCTGCTCCACAGATGCAACCTGCTGATGCTCCAACCTTCTGCTTCACTTTGTCCAAACTAAATTAACCAGGGTTGATGTGCCGTCTTCACCTCACACCTCCTGTGTCTTAAGGATGTCCCACACACACACACACACACACACACACACACACACACACACACACACACGTCGTCACACGTGTCGACAGCACTGACAGATTTGCAAAGAAAGTGGGTTTCATTGCGGGAGTAGTTGCCCACTCTGCAAAGGTTACTCTCTTCTCTTGTTAACTGTTAATGCACGCCATGTGTGTGTGCGTGTGTGTGTGCGTGCGTGTGTGTGTGTGTGTGTGTGACATAGAGATAGAGTGTGAAAGAATTCCAGACATGTTTGGGAAAAGCTCTTGTCCTGATGACACCAGCAGCAGAGGAGTGTGTAGATGACCTCGGCTGCAGCAGGGTATGTGTGTGTGTGTGTGTGTGTGTGTGTGTGTGTGTGTGTGTGTGTGTGTGTGCACGTGTGTGGTGTGTGTGTTTCTGGGACCTGGAACCTTAATAAAGTTCATGATAGATAATAAAACAGACAACAAATAAGAGCTTTTAGCCAATCCTGGCGAAGCAGGTCTTTGTGGGCGGGGCTAAATGGCCCCGTGTCAGTCACCTCCTGATCCCCGCGGCGCTCCGGCCTCCCCGGGTCCTGTCCTCTCTCTCTGTTTGGACACTTTGTCAGATTTTCACATGAGAAAAGTTGCTCATTTGAGCGGAGGTCTTACTTCAGACCAGCGCTCCACGCTCATAAATTCTGCGGCCTAAATTTAGCGCTCCTGATCCCGGCGCCGCCTCCATCACGATCCCTCCCCGCCCTCTTTCTGGCAGTGACACGTTAGCCCGAGACAAATCATTCCCTAAGTGAGAACCAGCGCTGGTCCCCAGGGAAGCGGGGGTGGCAGCGGCGTGCAGCTGAGTCCGCTCACCCTCCCTCCACCTTCCCGGACGTGGGTGACGCTGGCTTCCTGCTCCCTGCCAGGTCAGCCCGACCGGGCAGCGGCTGATCCAGCCCCACCGGCCAGGTGCTTCTGCTTCAGGTTCAGCAGAAGATGCAGAAAAAGCTCCTGAGAGGAGGAGGAGGAGGAAGAGGAGGAGGAGGAGGAGGAGGAGGAGGAAGAGCTGAGTCTCTGCTGTTCCGGCTTGCTGGCATTTATCAGTCTGGTTTTTGTTTTTGAATAAAAGCAAATCTTGAGATCAAAAAAGTTCATCCTACCGTTAACCCTAACCCTTAACTCTGATCCCTGATCCCAACCCTGACCTCTGACCCCTGACCTTGACCTCTGACCATGACCCTCCGTTTCTACGATCGTTTCTGTCCACAGAGAAGACCGACGCTCTTCTTTAAGATGAGGTTTTTTTATTTAATCTGAATCATCATCCTTTCTCTAAAGCTAACTTTGTTGACCTTTTGCTCACTGCTGATTGGCTCTGACTAAGCCCCTCCCCCAGAGTGTGGACGCCTCTCGGTTTTAACCAAGAGGAAAGGTTGTTATCTACCCTCACCTGGGACGTCTGTCCCGCCCGTGGCCGGACGTTTGATAGCTCCTCCTCTCTCTCCTCGTTTTCCAAGGTGTGACGGTTCTCTGAGTCATCGGGAACCTTTTCTTCGGCTGCAGCCGCTGATGGTTTGGCTGACGGATGAGGATTGATGAAGGCAGGATGTGGAGCAGAGTCTAAATAAACAGCGTTGTGTGTTAAATGCGCTCAGACTGCTGGTTTTGGTAGAAGAATGCGACGTGTCGACTAGCAGCCTGAGAACAAAAACACGGTTTTTAACCGTCTCTGAGAACTCTGCGATCCTGCGGCTCCGCTGTCACACCGGTGCGACACTTTCCAGGCTGGAAGCTACTTTAAAGCTGCAGCTAATGCAGGTCTGCAGGTCTTTCATGCTTTGATGGGACCTTTAAAAGCAGCGAGTGCTGCCACTGGCTCCTTTCACGCCGACCAGCGGCTGAACCCACCTCAACACCTCGCTGTCGCCACGTTTGACTACGAGGCCCCCCCAACACGTGAACCACATGCAGCGCCGCAACCAAAACAATATTTGGTTCCCACAGCGTTTATTCACCCTGTTTTACATCAGCGAGATTTCATCAACATGTCCGTGGTGTAAATCAAGCGGAGGATCAGAGAGCAGATCCTCGCAGGCGGAGCACTCTTAAATCTGACAGACTCCACCGCTTGAGTCGTGGTGGTTCTGGCAGCCTGGGGGCACGGCGGCAGGCTCCAGGCGTCAAGGCGCCACCTCAAATACTCTGCTGTGGTCGGGCGCAGCCTCTTCCCCCCACATGGCACTCATTTCTGGTCGTGGAGCTGCAGCGTGAGAGCCTTTCCAGCGGTGAGGAGATGCCTGAACAATTGCTCTGGTAATGAGGGAGGGTGGATCTCCGCTCTGGCAGGGCCGCGGCGCGCGAGGGGCCGCGCCAGCGCTCCCATGACCTACGTTCCTGAGCGCTGAGCACACGGCCCTGCCTGGGATGGGATGAATAATTCACATCTGGGGCAGGAGTGCAGTTAGCCGCCGCGACTTCTGCACCAGCGAGGCGGCGCGAGATGAAAGGCAGGAAAAGGAAGACCAATGCTGCGTCGGAGATCATCAGAGCGGCAGATAGAAGCGACACCACTCCCACCCGCCGCTGACGCCGGCTTCACAGAGACTTTTGTCCCCTATTTGTTTCTGGCTCGGAAAGGCCAAATCGTGTCATTAAAGCAATTTTGTTGCAGCCTCGGCTGAAGTATGGCAGTCAGACGGACAGAGGCTCCGCCAATCAGCCGTCTTTAGCTCGTCTGCCGCACTTTTGATTTTGTTTCCTGTTTTTGATGTTCGTGGTGGGGTTGTTACACCAGTAGGGGGCGCTGCCCCGTTCCCCCCTGGCTCCGGCTCGGTCTTCAAAGCCTGAAATGTCCTGCGCGGCCTCTTTCGTGCTGCCGCTTCCACTCACGTTAGCGCAACAATCGCCGCTAACGAAGCCAGTCTGGAAACTCGCTCTTGTGCCACGTTCAGGTTATCTGGACTGGAAGTGTCGGCTAAAATGTAAAATGAAACCGTTTCCCTCTCGGTTCCCCTCGTCTCTTTGATCCCCGTTGCGATTCGGGACACAAGCGACTTTGATCTTGACCCATTTCCTCCTAACAGCTTCTTTCGGGAGCGTCTGCGGCGCGGCGGTGAGATGTGTCAGCGCGCAGACATGGACAGCCATTTCAGAAATCCACTGGACAAAGGAATGTGCCTTGCGTGACCGCCTGAGCCTCCAAGTGGCCAATTATTTTAGCCCAGCTCGCCGTTCACCTAAAATAAACAAGACACGGACGCGGCTGCGGCGTGGCAGCGGCGCTCCTTTGTCAGAGCGGGCGTTTATCTGCTCGGCTGATGAAACGGGAGCTGATCTGATGGAAGGACTTGCTTCCGCCTGACATTTAACCCTCCGCTTAACTGGGGTTCCTTCGCTGATGCCTGCAAACGCAAACACTCATTTTCTTGACATTTGAAGCTTATGTGACCTAAAAATGTGTCGCCAAAGGGCGACGTTTGCACGTTAGCACCTGCTTTCTGTCACCTGTGACCTGCACTTTTCTGCAGACGTCTTTTCTTCCTCACCATGAGGCAGATGGGAAGGGATTTGTGGCCTATTTCTTTGGAGAATAACCTCTTTATTTGCAATTAATCCGCTCGCCTCAGAGCTCTGTGTTCAATTTAGTCGAAGAAGACGTAGAAGGCGAGAGTTACTTAACCTCCGGGCCTTTGAAGGAGGAGGAAAACCACGCAGACACGTGCGCTCAACCTAGATTTGTCTCAGACTGACACGGTGGGGACACGCCGTGTCAGTCTGCAGCGTAAAAGGACAATTAAGCCGTTTAGGTGTGTGTGAGATGTGATGACTTCTCTAATGAATCTGGAGGTTGTGTCAGCAGCAGCTTCAAAGAGGCCGTCTGCACCTTGTTAATGCAGCAGAAACGTGCGAGTCTCAGAGCGCAATTACCCTAACCTCACGGGATCAGACGTCAGCTGGCCTCACTTTTATTGGACTTCCCGATCTGATGGGTGAGAGGAAGAAGAAAAATAAGAGGTAAAAAGAAGTTACACCGACCAAAGGACGAGTTTCAGACCTTCAAGACTCACTCTTAGAACAAGAGAGGGGAGAAGGGTGGAGGAGGATGCAGCTCTGAACCAACCAGAAGGCAGAAAGCTGTCAGGTGATCATGTTTCTAGCAGCTTTGCTAAGTCAGGATCCTGAAAATGAGCCTGTTTTAAACCCGAGCATGAGCCCGACCAGAATCTAACCTGCAGCTCCAGAACTTCTGACCACGAGGACCACGTTTGTACCCTGACCTGAGACCGGCCTCCTGAACCTGGACAGGGGGGCGGGGCCACAGCGGGGGGCCTGCTGGCTGAAGGAGACCCTCAGCGCACGTCTGACGTGCTGCTGCTGCTGCTGCTGCTGCTGCTGCTGCTGCGATAAAACCAAAGCAGAGAGAAAAAGTCTGCTGCTAGAGAAGGCGTCTGATTGGACACGCTCCCCCAGAACCTGCCGGACGGAACCACGGCGACAGAAAGTTCCACCGCTTCAGGCAAAACAGCATATTTTCATTTCTTTTCAGGAATAAACAGTTTGGGTGTAATCTGTGAGGGGCCAGCGTGCTGCTGTTGGCATATAATCACAAAAATGGAACGGTGAAGGATTTCCAGCTCCAGAAGATAAACAAGGCCTTTGGTTTTTCCTTGAAGGAGCCTCGATATTCCTTCTCACATTCTCTGCAGCCCCTTTTTCACAGCACCTCAGAAATTCCACTAAAATATTCAAGAGCGTCCTCAAGCTGCCATAGTCTGGCTTTTATTGTGCCTGATATAAAGAGGGGCAATTATTTGATTTCAGACTTATGAAAACATGTATGTTATGAGAAAACAAGCAAGTTAAGCTTTAATTGGTGCCATTTTTCACGCTGCTGGAAAGGTTCCTACCTCTCTGGCACCTTTTTCCTCTCGTAAAAACGGCACATTCATATTCCTGAATGGAGATGGAAATTTCGTTTTGCTTTATTCAGCCATAATTGGGATGCATGGCGCGTACCTGCGCCGCAGACAGCACACCATAAACATCCGCCGCTCCTGCTGCCGTAGCGCGCTCAGTAATAGCTCGTAATGCAGTAAAATTCCCTCAATTAATATAATAAATTCAAAAAGTTAAATAAAAAAGTTAATGTACTTTCACCTGTTTTTTTAAACTCTTTCGAGGACGTCGGTTGTGGAAAAGCGGTCGTGAAAAACCAAAAACGCTCTGTAGCAAATATATTTTATACAAATTTTCTAGATAATATATTTTACATTTTTTAACATTTGATTTTTTCCAGTTTTCTAACTTTCGGACTTTTACATTCGTTTTTACTTGAAGCATCAGAAGACAAAACAAACGGGCAGGATACAAATATATTCTCTCTTTTTTGAACTTTTTATTTTGAAAAGAGCTGAAGTAAAAGTTGCTGCGCCTCTAAACTCTTGTTCCAGCAAAGATTTCCTGTCTTTGTTGCGCATCGATGTCTTTGTGTGTTCCGGTACTTTTGTAAACACTACAGGTAGTTGAAACACTTGGATTTCTTTTACATGTCTGACTTCTGACAAACCTGTTTCGGCCCGTCTGGTCCCACAACAGAACCCTGTGGGACGCCGCTGGATACACCAAAACGCTGAACTGACTAACTAGGCTAACAGTTAGGGATTTTTCATATTTATTTAGGATCTTTTTCTAAGTTCCTCTTTCTAGGCTTAGCATCCCCTCCTGTAGCGTTAGCAGGTGGCCACGCCCAGCAGCAGGAAACCCTCATCATTACGGTGGCTGTCAACGTGAACGTGTATCAGCGTATTTGACTCATTTCTCATCTTCTTCCAACTCCTTTTCCTGCCTCCAGCAGGGTACCTGGCAGCCCCCTCCTGCGCCCCGCTCTCCCTCCTCCTCCGCCGCCCACCGCCACCTCGCCCGTGCCGGAGCAGCAAAATAAACCATTTAGGGTAAAAGAGCCGAGCGCCGGTTCCTTTGATTAGCGCCTCTTTGAAATGCTGTAACGCTGTGATTATGTGACTGGCTGTGTGAGCATGTGGTCAGAGCGGAATTCTTTCTCTGGGACGCGAGGGGGAAGGCTGGAAATCGGGAGAATGAGTGAGAGAGATAAAGCCAGGGAAGGCGGAGGACTATTACACGAGGAGAGTGAGCCCTCTTTGTACAGACACAGTGACGCCAGATGGCTTCTTCTAATAAATATTCAACCTTAACTCAGTTCCCATGTAACTTCTCTGTGTCTGCCTCTCGTTGCTGTACCGCTGCCAGCACACCCACACGTTTCTGGGCCAGCGAAATGATTACAGCAAAGCAAACAAAAAGAGGGAGAGGAGGGGAGGCCGGGGCTGTTTGACAGAGGAAACGGGCCGCCGGGGTCCTGTTCGCCGAGAGATAGGGTCGGAGTGCGTGCTGACAGCCGGGTGGGGGTCTGAGTGGTGGAGGGAAGGAAAGAGAAGGTAGGAGAGGAGAGACGGGTGTGATTGTCGGAGACGGAGTGGAGAGCGCGTCTGTTCTCAGGCCCCATTGTTTACCCAGCGGGGGGAGGCGTCGCCAACATCCTCTGAAGTGGCCCAGCTAGGACGCTAAAGACGAGCGGAGCTGCGCGTTTACGGTGTCCAGGGTGGCGGCGGCTCCTGGCGTTAGCGGGTTTCAGTGTTGTGGAGCAGCTAGCACTGACGGGGACAGTGTTTCCCGTGTCTTCCCTTCTGTCAGGATTGAATTTTCGGAAGACGGAAGCTCAGGTTCAGGTCTGGCAGCTACAGGATCGGTTGCTCCAGGTGGCCGCTGGCAGCAGATGTTTCCTGGAAAGACATTGGGGCTCCTGAACTCTTCCTCCGGCGGTGTTTTTGTCACCAACATTGTTTTGAATAAAAACAGACGAGGTGTCTCCACTTTCTCTGAAACCTCTGGAGCCGAAGCTTTGCCGAGGTTACGCGTTCGCCTCCCACATGTTCGGCCTCTTCCTGTCTCTGCTGCGTGTTTACAGGCGACAGACTCGTTTACTGACGCTGGAGACCATCGGGAATCCTCCAGTTTTCAATTAGTGGACTTCTTTAGATTTATCTCCTGGTAATGACTTTTGGTTTGGGTGACATAAAGGCGGTTAGCCGGTTCCCACAATCCCCGATCTGCCGCCAGCCGTCCGTTCATCTGTCTTTTCCCAGCGCGGCAAGACAAACGAGGTGGAATTAAAATGGAATTGTTCACCTCGTCACCATCTGCTCACCTCCAACCGTCGTCACCTGCGTCGTCTTCACCGCGAGATAAACCATCCCTATTAAAAATCTGGGGGGGCCGTCGCCAAAACTGCTCCCCCGCCTTCTCTTTTTTTCATCGCGGATATTCGACGTGCAATATTGCCAGATTAGTCTGCCGAGGATTTGACAGATATCGTTGGAGCGGCTTTGGCGGTAAAATATTTTGACACGTTTCTCCTGATGCGAAAATGATTCCATTAGGAGCCGAAGCCTTTTCTGTCTCTGCTGATAAGAGTGAGAGTGTTTCCAAGGAAAACCGCCAGTGTGATTTCTTTTTGTGGTGAAAAGCGCATCATTAGCTCCTCTCCGCTACGTAACGACCTTGTAATCACTTCAAATGGCGATCGGGCTCTCGAGGTGTGTACCGCCGCCGCCGCTCTCGGTGCATCTCCACAAGAATCATTATTTAATCTCTTTCATCAGACGCCTCTCGCAGATATTAGGCTTTAATCAGGAGACCCAGGCCTGCCGAGGAAGAGCTTCGCCTCGTCCCCCGACCCTCTCGTCAGGGTCAAAATCTACCTGAAAGGGAAGCGGCGAGCTCGCTCCGCCTTCACGCAGCAGCTCTGGATAAACTTCCACACGAACAAAGAGGAAGTTGGGGAGGGAAAAAACATTTGAGGCCAGATAATGCCCACGCTGAGCCCCATTAGGATCGAGGTATTATCCCCTGGTTGACTTTGGCTATGAGAAACCCCGCCCCTCCCCCGCCCCTCGCTTTGCTCTTTCCCACTCATAACAGACCTGTTGGCCAGCGAAGGTTTATCAAGCTCCCAAATCTAAACAGGACAGGGGCCCTGACTGGGACAGGGCCTTGTACACAGGAAGGGCCCTAATTCTCTCTGGATTACAGAGCAAGTTGCAATTTAGACAGCTGCTTGTTTTACCCCCACCCCCCCGCTGGTGGCCATGCTCCCACAACGAGGAATATTTGTCTTCTCCAATCGGATTTGTTCCTATTTTTGCAACAAAGCTCAGGAGCAAAAACTTGTGAAACCTGAAAGCTCTCGACAGCCGGGTAGGAGAAGCCGGAGTTTTGCAGGGAGACGGTGATGGAATTCTGTCTGCCAGGTTCCCCCGTTTGGCCCCAACCAAGTCCCAGTCCAACGCCGACTTCACTGAGGGAGCTTTACCAGCGTGTTTCCCTTTGTGGCTGTTGCACTTCCGGTGCACGAACCTTCCCAGAGCGACAGTAGAATGCGGTAAAGCGAGCCGCCTCGGGAGAAGCACGGGGACAAATGCCTGCAAGCGCTAAACGCATAAGCTAGGTGCTGCTTTTGTTCCCAGTAGTTCCAGTGGAATTACAGGCTGGTAAACACGTTTTCATCCAAGATAAATGAACCCGGGCGCGTCCTCACGTAATAACCATGGCTGCCGACTGCTCAGGCGCCGCGTCTGCTGACGGGATCAACCTGAACGATTAACCTTCCTCACGTGTTTCAGAGGATGGCAGCAGACAAAAACACAAGTCTCCTCTGAGGAGGAGAAGCCCACCTTCGCGTCAAGGTAAGCGGGCTTTGGCAGCCGGATTAATACTTAATCTGTCGACACTCCGCCGCCAACACGGGCTGAGATGTTCTAAGTGGGGTGGGCGGGGCTTACCTCCTTCCCAAAGGCACCAACAACAGCCAAAACTTGTGTTTAAGGTCTTAACTTGAGTCGTCCTGTTGTAAACTGGTGAGGATGTCACCCAGCAACATGACTTTGGGCTTGGTACTGGTCTGGACTGGAAACACTGGTTCGCTTTGATCTGCTGCTGAAAGCTTTGCTGGAGAACTTCTAACGCAGGAACCCCTGTCCTCCACCAGAAAGGTCTCCGTGGAGCGGAATAACCTGAGTCGACCGCCATCCTCGGCAGAGGTCGCACACACTGCTACGTGGTTAGCGGCGGCTTGTTAGCAGCCTGATCCAGTTAGAGCTGCAACAAAGCTGCACACACACTCTTCCAGAGAAGAGGAATTACAACCATAATTGTTCTTGTCATTTGCACAGCAATTTTACTCCTGAATGCCTCGTTTTAGGGAGAGGAATTAATAACAGGAAAGAAACGGCATGAGCTTCAGGTGTCGCGACTTTGCCCTTTTCACACTCATCCTCGCCTGCAGCCCTGAGACGCTCTCTCTCTCTCTCTCCTCCCCGTCTCGGTTTTCTTATTATCAGTTAATAATTCTTTCTCATTCAAGCAAATTAGAGAAAGTTGACTGTGTTAGAGCGAGTCCAGCGCAGCGCTGCAGGCAGAGCGCTGGCTAAATGGCAGAAATTCCCCTCAGAGCAAAGAGCGCATGAAGCACAACATTGTGTCCACCACAAAAGCTGCTCTGTAGTTTTGATCCCCTCTAATTTAATTAGCCCGAGAGGTAGTGCATTAATTTGCCAGGAATTCTTCTGATGCAGAAAGCTGCCCCCAGTACGAGGAGGAGGGTGCGGGGGTTGGGGTGGGGAGAAGTCTCCTTATTGCTTTTGTGCAGGAGGACATCTTTGTCTGCTGTTGAGCTGTTGCTAATCTCTAGCCGCGTTTGTGGTTCAGACTGGTTCCCAGTCTGGGTCCACCCAGTCCTGATCCGGCAGAAACGCATGTTCAGTGCTCCTCCCACCACCAACACCGGTACTACGGTAACTACTACCGTAACTTGGTTTGGTCTGGGCTTGGCGGTGCCAGTTTTTCTGAGTCTTTACTTTTCCTGACAGCATGGTTTAGCGTTAGCATCAGTGTGTTTATTCTGCACTGATGGCGCCGCTAGTTTCGCCTCATGGACTATTGCTGTTTAAACTTTATTGTTGTCGTGGCAACGTAAACTCTGTAAAGCCTGTAAACGCCACATTATCTACAAACGTACACGATTAGCCGCAATGCTATTTGCTCTAATGCGCCAGATGTCTCCAGATGTTGCCGGAGACGTTTCATTTGTGCTAATCTTCGTTGCCGCCGTCACATAAAAGGAAAAAGTTCGAAGAAGAGTCGGTTCTGTGCAGCGTTCTTCATCAGGGGATGTTTCTGAAGCGTCCGTCTCCCTTTAATCCCTGTGAATGTAGTAAATTGAAGATCCCGTCATCATCATCAAAGAATCACTTCCCACTTTGTAATTAAACCTTCCAAGAGTCCACTTATCAACGAGTCGCCTGGCTGTGGCTCCGCATCCATCCACCCGGCGACCCTGGCGTCTGTCCTGCACCTGGCGGAAGGTTTCCAGCAGCAACATGCTAACCTCGCAGCGGCTCGCTTTGAGATTTCATCCATAATTCAAAGGTCAGCCTCAGATCAGGGCCGTCAACAAGTGTTTGCATTTGCTTCCCAGTCAACGTTCCCACTTTTTCCGCCCTCCGTCCCGGCGTGCTCGCTCGCTGCCCGTGATGTAAAAGCATGCTTTCATATACTTGCAGCAGGAGAGCGAAGCAAAGTCGCTCGCCAGGATGAATAATTCAGCCGTCCGTGTTTGAACAGGTAAAAATAATCTGACGGTGAAGTTAGAGTGGATCCTCGCCGCCGCGGTTTCACAACAAGTTGGAAGTGCAGAGAGTCGGGATTAAATATTAAAGGTTATTGGTTAGCGCGAGAGCAGGCTCCTGCGCTCAGAGCTGCAGGTAAGCCTAACTTGGCTCTCAGAGATGCAGGGTGAGATATCTGACACCGGTTAATATTACATGGGAGCGCGAGCTATCCAGGTGGGACCTCCAGCGCGCTCCTGCTCAGGTGCAGCGGGTCAGGAACCCACGTGTAGCAGTTCCTGGTGCACAACGTGAGACGTGCGCGGCAGGTGAGGCCTTGCTGGCGGGCAGGTGAGGGTTGGGCAGCTCCGCTCTGTCAAAAGGCTAATAATTAATGATCCAATGTTAGCAGTGGCGGCGGCGCTAACGGGCTCTGCTGATGTCATTAATTCAGCTCAGTGGAGCTCAGGACCTGCTGCAGCTGTCACCGTGCTCGCTTAATTATCCCCTCACCCTCCTGTCTCACCCACCCTCACCCCTGCAGCCCGCGGCCACCGTGCCACTGCTGCCCCTCCCCCTGCCCCCCACCCTCCTCGCGTCCTTTCCTGAGAACCACTGCGACACTCGGGGCCTCAAATAAAGAGGTTAAAGTGGGTGAGTGAGTTGGGCCCCTTAGATATGATATGCTCATTACTGTTAGCCACCATGCTAGCGCTAGCATGTGCGTTAACCTTCTTCAAGTCTGAAAGTGGTGTTTTGTGGCCACGTCGTCCTTCCGTCCTCTCAGGTGCATGCTGGGAAGTCGGCCCTCACTGCTGCTATAATGACACAATCAGATGATTGTTGCTAATGAATGTAGAAGCTCACGTTGCCTCACACACCTGAGGAGAAGAGCTGCCAGGTCCAATTAGTCCGAATCAGCCTCTCCCTGTGAGGACTGATGGACGCCGGCAACAACATTTACCCTCTCCGTCCCAGGAAAACCGGTCCTTTACCCTCTCTGTCCCAGCATTAACGTTCTGTTTCGGCAACACATCAAAGAAATCAAAGCAGAACTTGCTGAGTGCTGCTTCTAGCAGTACTCGCCTGTCAGAGTGGGTGGTACCGTTGAAGACCTCCCCTGTCTCTTTCTTCATTCCCACAGGCCCCTCCTCCCCTCGCTCTGCTCTGGCTGAGGTAACAGCCAGGCGCCGCTTCCACCAACCGGGACGGTTCCGGTTTTGCCGTGATGTCGCTGACCCGCCCTGGTTGTGGCGAGACCTGTTAGCATAGCGAGAAAAAGCAGGTTTCCAGTGAGGCAGGAACGTCCAGGCTGACCCGTAGGACCGATGGTCGTCCAGTCACGTGCACCTATTAACCAGCTCCCAGGTCATCGGCGCAGGCTTGTGCGTAACCCATGACGACAGGAGGCGTGACGGCTTGAGCTTTGTGCCCTCAGGGGTTAGACTCCGCCGCACTGGGAGCACCTCTGTGTGTAGACTTTGAAGGCCCTCGGGGGCCCGGATTGATTAGCGACCGCGAGCAGGGCCGTAAACGCTTAATCTGAGGGGGGATCTGAAGGAGGAACCGATGATGACATTTGTTTTTCACAGTTAACTTCCACACTCACGGAGTTTACATCAGAGATGGAGATCACAAGACAAGCTGTGTGTGTGTGTGTGTGTGTGTGTGTGTGTGTGTGTGTGTGTGTGTGTGTGCTGTGCGCGCGCGCGCGTGTGTGTGTGTGTGCGCGCATACTTGAGTGCCCCTCCCTCGCAGACCTTTCATAGCACTCTTGATGCAATTGAATTGATACGGTCATTAATGTGTGGAAGAGGATAACATTTCTCTGTGACTCTCTGCTGACATGTTTCCTGCCGCCTTTGTTGTTTTGCGACATTCATAATAATCACGAGGTTTCTTGTTCGGCTCACGGCAGGAGAAGAAAACTCTGCCTTCAGCCGTCAGACAGCACATAGGTCACTCTAGGCCGTGGTCACCGTGAGCGCCGGCTTCAGAATTAAAACCATCCTTCACGGGTGGTCGCTCCGAAGCAGCAGCAGGTTGGGGAAAACTTCAATTCCTTTCCATTAACAGGGAGACAATTGATCTAAACATGTGGCGAACGGGCCAGCAGAGCGGCGTGAGGAGGCGGCGGCTTTAAGAGAGTGAACTGGCACAGGCTGAGCTCCCCTATGGATCGGCCCTCTGGATCTATAGAAGCCAGAGGCCCTCCTGCCTCCACCTGATTGAATCCCACGCCGAGGGCCTGCCGAGGCCTCTGGTAACCGTATGCCATTGTCCAGATGCTCACCTACAGTCACCGGGTGGGGGTTAAGAGGGGCTTTTGATTCGCTGCCAGCTCTCCTGTTCCACTGAAACGTGACAAAGAGAGGCCGAGACAACCACGGCGGTCAGAAATCCTGCAGTCAGTGAAGTAGTCATGACTCTTTCAAGAGAGAACAGGGGTTTTCTATAAACCGCCTGAAACAAAACTACGAGCGCGGCATGCTCCGGGGCAGTAGGGGGCAGTATTCCCCCCTCAGACACTGATTCCAGTTGTTTACTGCTGAGGAATCAGCGTTTCCTGACCTGAATGTCTAAAATCTGGGCAGGTTTGTGCTCTGGCTTGAATGCTAACGCCCATATTTTGCTTCTAAGCTTCCTAGAAAAAATAGCTGCAAAGGACTTTTGTGATATTTCTGAATGCGTGTTTGTGTTTTGGTCTGACCACTGGTGGCTGTCAGGGTGCGAGGCAGCAGCGGCCTCCATGCAGCAGGGAATGCCGGTCCATGTTCTGGCTGGCGGCTGTCAGATCAGAGGCCTTTGTTCTGGGAAATGGGTCTGCTGCCGTTCTCCAAAGTTCAGGATGAAGATCAGAGTCCGGCGCTGTGGAGGGGGGAGGCGTTGTTGTGGAAACCGCAGCAGAGGTACACGGAGCAGAATGTTCCGCCATGTAATTTCACAGCTCGCCAAATTCCCCACCTTCAAAACCTTGACGTTCCCAATCGCATTAAACGGCGAAGCCATCGGTGTTGCTTTTCAAAGGGGCCAAAACTGCAGCAGATGCCAGCAAAAGGCTCGTCGCACAAAGAACGCTTCTCTTTTTTTCTTCTTCTTTTTCCCGTGTGTGTTCTCACCCTGGAGCTGTTTGCCAATCTCCCTCTGAATACACCCTCCACCGACTCGAGCACCTTGAGGTGCGCTCGTCTCTAATCATTATTTGATGACAGAAATCTGCAGGCAAAAGAAGGAAAAAACAGGAGACGCGCTGTTCCTTAGCAACGGGCGCCGGTAGTCCAAACAATTTCATTAAAGCGTGGCACCTCTTAGCAGGTGGGTGAGTGTTAGCGGAGATAAACATTCATGAGCAGATTGGCTCCGCTATTTGCCAACATCACAATTGATGATATCAATTTGTTTGCGAAGCAGCTCAAATATTGTAAGTGGATTAAGCAAAGGTGTCGGGGATGGTGAAGGAGTGTATCACGATGTCTTTTTACATGTAATGATGGCGAGCAAATCCGGCCAAATATGACTCATTTGTTGTTTGTTTTCAAGGAGGAGTGGATTGGCTTTAATCCCACGCGAACGTGGCGGATTCAGACGTTTTAGAGCTGCGAGCGAATGATTCCAGATTAAAGTTTGGATCCGTTTTGCATCAAAGAGCAGAAAAGTACAGACAGTGACGGCGTCCATCTTGGAAAAAACCTGGCGTGAAATCTGTTAATCTGTCCAAACGGGCTGCACCGGGAAGATTGTTCACAGCAATAATTAACGGTGTTTCCGACCTTTACGCCAGGACAGGTGAGTTCCACCTGGCTTCACGCTGACCCAGGTCACTGATTCCTGACTTTGTCCCCACCGCTAACAGGTGACGAGCAATCATTCACAAAGGCTGATCCGGGACCAGTCCCAGGTTCAAGGGAGCAGCGATGGGTTTCCTGAAAGGGTCGACCTCTCGGACTTTTGGGTGAAGAAAATGAAATCAGAGTGAGCCGACTCCCGCTCTGTCGGTGTCACGCTCCAACTCTTCCCCAGAACAGAGAAGAGGGGAGTAAGACCACGCCCCCTCGAGGAGCCTCCTGTGACGCAATGAAAGTGCTTTATTTTTGGATCGATGAGGGAGAACAGAGGCTTGAGGAAGAGCGATTTTTGATCCTGCTGCTGGCTGGAAAACTATACAAAGACCTGATCCTGTTGTTGAAGGTCTGAGGCTAAACGCAGCTCGGATGTCGACAATATTGGCAATAAATGAGACAAAAAAGGCCCTGTGAACAGGGAACATGTGACGGGAAGCATTTGCATATGAAATGTGATTCATTTCATTGTCACGAGATCCGCTGAGGGCCATAAAACGCATGCAGACGGCTTTTGTTGCTGCCTCCAGGCGTCGTGTCAGTTGAGGTTAAGGTGGCGACCAAAGATCTTTGTTTTTCTGTTGGCAGCGAGCGACAGAAGTGAATGATTGCTGGGAGACACGAGGACAGAGGAGTCAAACACAGCCGGGCTGGTCCACCAATCGGGTGGAGAGTTTGTGATAGGTCATCTATCAGCCCACCCCCCCCAGTCAGCGTGGAAAGAAGGCAGTGAGAAGGTGGGGGACACTGGTCAGGGACGATTCCTGAAAGCTTGTTTTCCCGTTCTTTCACCTGAACCTTCCACAACCCTTCCTAACCTTCCTAACCCTTCCTGACCTCCGAAGAACCGAGTAAACGACCCGTCTGCAGGTCAGGAGGTCATGTCTGCGTCCAGGTATCGTGTTGCTCATCCATGAGGAAGAAGCTGCCCCCTCCTCCACCTCGCTTGTCACGGTTCTGACGCCTCTGAACGTTGACACGTGGATCCTCGTGTCGGCCTGACAGTGAAGAAAAGCGCAGAAGAAGACCTCCGAGCACGTCATCGTCGCTCCTGCTGATTGACGACCGAGAGGACGGGTGAGCGGTCCTCGGAGCAGCCCCGATGGGACAGACGGACAGTTGAATATGCAGCACCCGTGCACGCGCCTCCCGTTAGGTCAGATGAATGAAATGAGCTCTGGGCAGAAAGTTGGGCCTCCGCCGACGCCTGGACTCTGAACGTCGCGTCCGCAGTCGCTGCACTACGTGGACGTAAACGGCTACAGTGCACGTGAGTGAGCGCCTCTGTGCCGGCTGAAGACTCCAACCAAACAAATAATTGGATTGGTGCAAGAACATAAAGCATCCCGGCGGCTAATGTAACAGGCCTAACCCAGTTAACGAGGACGAGGCCGCCGACAAGAGTGGGGTCATAAACACAGAGAGGTCACGCAGATCTCGGCCGCGTCCTTCGTCCCGCTACTTCCCATCACCTTCCTGCGCGTCTCATGTCTCCCTCCAGCTGTAATTGGAAATCTCCGCCCCGGTTGTGCATCACCTAAGACGTCAGGGAAACCTAAGCTGTCACAAAGTGTGCTTATTAAAACGGACGGGGAGGATAAAAGCCCAAAATCCCTCGTTTTTTACAAGGCGGCGGCGACTGTCTGAGTGCATCAGTCGTGGTTAAACGAGACCCTGGAGCGGTGTTCTGTACACACGCACGCACGCGTCAGCACAACCGTCAGAACTGTCCTCTTATAATCAGACCTACCATCGTTAAATGCAGCGTGTCGCACAGGAATTTATCTCGCATGCACAATGACGGTAGTCACAGGAAACGTATCGCGCCTCACGCCGCCTCAGAGATCAGCGCTACCCTGAGTCGCTGCTCTCGAGTGTTTGAAAAGTGTAGATTTCTTCTGGTGTGTAACCGCAGGACTTGCTGTACTTCCTGTCCTGGAGACATGTTATAAAATGTGTTATTAACCTTTTTTTGTGAGGGAACAATCCCACCACACATGCTGTCACCCAGCGGGGGGCGGGGCGACGGGGGGTCAGAGGTCAGACCTGCCTCTGGGCCCTTCAGCTGTCAGGGTGACTTGTGAGCTTCACATGACACCAAAGATGCAACGTAACGGTGGGTGGGAGTGGGAGCGGGAGCGGGGGGCTTCATGAAGTGACCAGTGAGGAGAATCTCTCCATGGTGGAACTTTTTCACGCTTTCACGCGTCAGCACATGCACATCTGCAAAGTCAGTCGCAGCAGCGGTGCGAATTATTCAGCGCCTGAACGCCGACTCTGAGTCCCGCCCCCGAAGACCAAAGCACCGGTTGCTTCGGACCCTCTTTGCTGCAAAAGCTGCGGTTTGAACGCGGCACGCCTGCTGGATCAATAAATCACGCCAGCGTCTCCGGCGACACGTTTAGGAAACCACGAATCACAGCAGATTGGAGCCCCCCCGCCCTCCACCGGCTCCACCGACTGGTGTAAACGTTCCACTCCTGAACACGCTCTCCGCGCGGCGTCCACGCCTCGCCTCTGTTGCCGTCGTCTTTTGGCCGCTCTGTGTTTTGCCGAAGCTTTAGACTCTCATTAAATCAACCGAGAAACTGCGAGCCTCCACAAACATCAAATCTATAAATTGCGCGGACGGTCTTCACGCTAGGTCTCAGACAGGGCTCCGCTTTGATGAAAACTTCTGGGACGAAAACAGAGAAATAACTAGAGATTCTGAGGCAAGAAGAGAAAGTCTTGTTTTGACACTAAGATTAATTCACAAGTTTTCCCTGACTGCTGAGAAAGAAAGGCGTGTGCGTGTGGAGGGGGGTGCAAAGAGAGAGATGAGAAGAGCTTTTGATATTTATTAGGCCTGGACCTCTGCAGAGGCCTCTCCCAGGACCGCCGATGTGACAATTAAGCCAGGTTGTGCTTTGACACTGTTTCCATAGGCAAGTGGCCAAAGTGTATCTGCAGTCAAAATATCCACGCCGGCTAACAAGCTCGCTGCCTCTCTGCAGACGCAGAAGAAAGAGCAGCCGCAGCCTTGAGACGCCAACAAAAGCACAGCTAGCAGGACGAGGGCGCCGAGAGGAGCGCCGCCGTCGCCGCTCGCCCCTCCCCCCACCGGAGTTCGTCCAAGAAAATCCGCGACTCGATCAAGGTGTTGTTTGCGGCCCAGCTTATCAATGCAGATAAACCCCCCTCCCCCCGGGTGCCTCCCCCTCCTCCCGCTTTTGTTCCGCCTTAATGACCCTGCCTTGATTCCACCGAGGCGCTCGCGGCTCTCGCTACACCTTCGGCCCACGGTCCTGTCAGCTCGCTCCCCCCAGAGCTCAGTCTTCGCCCTCGCTGCACTCCTTTTGTTGGGGAAAAAACCGCTCTTGTCTTAGAGGAGCACGGCGCCGCACAATGGCCATCTAAACTCATTAAGAAAATTCCGTAAAGAGCCATTAACAAACGGGTTCTCTTTGGCCGGAGATATCAGGTCTAATTAGGTGACCGTTCTTGACAGGGTTGCAAAAACAAAAGGCGCGCTTGCATTTGAAAAGGTTCAGGTCCCGCAGAAGGGCCTCACGTTTTTCCTCCCCCCTCTGTCTCGCTCTTCTTCGTCTCCCCCGCCGGCTAATGACTGTGGGTTTTACAATCAAAAAGAAGAGGGGAAAAAAAGTACCTCTCTTTCCCGGCAAGGCCGACGGGGAAAGGTTCGGCGCCAAACAAAGCCTTTCCACTTGGGGAGTCTTTTTCCTCCCTCGCCAGGTGATTCGCTGTCCTCATTTAGCAGACAATGAAGCCACAGTCGGAACTATTGTGAGCGCTATGCATGGGCTGCTAAATGGACTGCTGCCCCCCGGCCCCCCCCAGCCCGATCCCCCTGGTCTGGACTGCAGCAGCGCGCCGACGGTGCAGCCGTGCAGGAATGAGTTGGCCTTTATCAGTTCCTCAGCAGGTCTGAGATCAGCTGTTTTCGCCGATGGCCCTGAAAAGGTTCTAAAAGCGCCGGCTTGTGTCCGCTCGCGTTGCCGGGACAACAAACGCGCCTGAGTCACCCTGGAGAAGTGATTGGGAACGGCAGGAGCGACGGGGTTTTTCCCGCCTGGTGCTCGGTTGTTCCGTCATGTGAGAGGTGGCTGTTTCAGCCGACCTGTGAGCCAATCAGGAGTCAGGTAAAGCAGGAAGGGGCGGGCTTTGATCAGAGGTTCTGGGGACCTTTGTCAGCTAGGTGCCGATGAAGCAGAAACACCTGGAGGAGGCGCCTGATCAGCGGCTCGGCCCACCGCCGCCGCTGGCGGGATGGTACGCTCTCTGTTTGTGATTCCCATTATCGTTGGCCTGTTTTTCATTATAATCCACTTCTCTTGTGTCACAGCAAACTGGTTTAGATTAGGATCTTTTATGAAGGCTTCAATCCAGACAAAAGAATGTTCCCATGTGGACGGCTCGGTACAAACCGGCCACGTTTGGATCCACCCGAGGAATAAAAGAGCAACGTGATTAAGGAAATGGCCCGTGAAGAACTTTGATTATCCCACCGCTGCTGCGGCTCTTATCTGCAGCGAAGCTACAATAACACCTACTGCTTGTTTTCTTTGGTCCGAACCAGGCTGGAAAATGTAATTTGTGTTCGGCGCTGCCCGGTAACAAGCCGACCACGAGCTGTAAATAAAAGTCGTGTAGGTTGGAGATTTTGGCAGCAGAGGTGGAGCCCAAATTAAATCCACATAAAGAATTGGCTGACTTTGTTCTGCCTGCTTTTCCAGGCGAGCAGGGCTGCCTCTGACTCCTTCTACCCATAATCCCCAGAGTTGTTTCCTGCAGTTGGGTTGGATTACAGTTGAACTTCTAACAAACCACATCACAGTTCCCTCTGCAGAGGAGCGAGAGCACGCCGCCACAGCGGTGCCGTCCTCACCAGCGAACGAGCGGGAGCCACGCAGATCCACGCTCAGACCCGGTGCAACGAGCTGACCGTGGGCCGAAACGCAGGTTCTGTTTAAAAATAGAGGGGTTTTGGTGGCGGTGTCCCGCTCCTACGTTTCCCATGATGCAATCTCTGAGATTATGGTCTCTGGTGTGAACAGCTGGGCGAGACTTCCTCGCTGCTGCTGCGCTAGAGATTCCCAGGAAAAACCCGAGAATGAGGCCAAGTTATGACCCAGAGCTGCAGCGGGAAGCTAACGGCTTCAGCTACTCCGATTAGCATGTAGAGCCAGCAGGCTAACACAGCCACCTCATCTCGTGGTTTACTTTCTGTTTATCCAACCGAGCGTATTAGTGTGTGTGTGTGTGTGTGTCAATGCAGGTGAAGGTCTCGGTTCCTCCAGCGCATTAAGATGCAGGAGACGGGACAAAGACCCGTGTGACGGGGGAAAACAACCGCTGTCACATGTGATGTCAGCGTGATGGCATGCTGAATGCCAGATGAAAACGAGTGTCAAATCTGTCCAGACAGCGACAATGACCTGACAGCCTCCGCCCAGCGCTTGCACAACACACACGTCCCAAACACACACACACACACACCCATTTCCCCCCACTAATCTTCCAGGAGGCGCCTGCTCAGTTTCAATATGAGGTCACAATATTTGAGTAGATTTCCAAAACCACCGTCGCCATAAAAAAGCTTTTATTTGCAGTTTATCATCCAGTATCTGAAAACGCACCAAATTTAGCCGCCATCTTCCTTAAAAGTCTGGTTTATTGGATTAGAGCCGAGATCTGGGCTGTGACATCACTGCAGCAGCCACAGAAGATGCTAAACGAGCTGGTAACACACACACACACACACACACACAGGCAGCAGCTGCAGTTCCTCAAACAGCCACTTGACCGTTGCGGAGGCCTTTGCAAGCATGATTCACCCCAGATTTGGCGGCTCTGGTGAAGACTGACGAGCCTGCTGTCGGCACGTCCTCCAGACGCCAACAGGTGAGGCGTTCCCAGCTGTCCTCAGGCTTTTCCTGTCTCTGAGCTCTCGCCGGTCAGGAATTCCAGCGCGCTGGTCTCTGCACCTTCGCTGGAAAGGTTAAACGCCAACAGGTGCTGGTTTATGTGCTGCGGGCTCAGCTGTTTACCTTCAGCAAACATCAGCGTGCTCATGGCGGGGTCACCCAGCAGACCGATTTGCCCAGGACGAGTCTCGACCACGGGAAACTCCAGATTTGTTGCCGTCAATCTTGGTGTCATCTTTTTAATTCAAGCGTTTCAGGAAGAGAGTTGAATATTAAAGCAGATTAACCTCTGGCCTGCAGAGAGCCGCTGCGGGTGCTTTCAGAGGGCCCGTTGTGTCTTAAGGCACCTGAAAGCGTCTCCAGAGGGGACACGCTCACAGGCCGCGTCCTGCAGCATCTGTTCATGTGCAAACGTCAAACACGTTTTGCCTGTTAAAGTCATAAAGGAAAACTGATGATTTCTTTTCCAGTTGCAGCTCATCATCAGGAAGGATTCCGATTCCCACCTGCTGCGTCCTGGACCCAGATTAGCAGAAGCCCAAAGAGTTCGCCCAGATTCCTGCCGACCGTCCTTCACCGCTTTTGATTTACGACCAGTGGCACTCACAGCAGCAGTGTGGAGAGATATTTCCTGTATTTTACTGTTTTAAAAACTGGATGAAGAAGAAGGTGTGGAGGGAGCAGAGAGCCCTGCGGGACTCCACTGCTGACCCTGAACCTGGTCAAGCTTCCACGTTAGCTTCACCTCGAAGCCAGGAGAGGAGGAGCGAGAACTTTGTTTTTCTTCTGTCATGAGTGTGCGTGTGTGTGTGTGTGTGTGTGTGTGTGTGTGTGTGTGTGTGTGTGTGCGGGGGGTGACGTGTTTTACACAATCACTGACAGCTTTATGAGCTGTTCAGCTCAGTCGGGGGGGTGGTATTATGGGAAAGGAAACGCTCACACCGACACACGGGAGCTGCTGGCTGTCCCAGAACTTCCAGTCAGGTGAGGTCAGAGGTTCACCATCACGTTAGCGCCCAGTGAACAGACCCATGTGGTCGCTCATGTGGAATCGTTGAGAGTCAGGAGGGGGTTCGGGGGGGTGCAGCCCATGGCTGTGGTCCTCTGGTGCACTTGTTTGTTGCTGGTTTTCAGCCACTTAGCAGACATGGTCACATGGTCCAAATCAGGTGTTTGGCTAACAACAAGGTTGATAAGACAGATGGTTGAAGGCCCCGACAGACGTTTGAGGGTTGAGGAAACATCTGTGCTTGGTCGGGAACCAAGCCGGATTCTTCTGTGCGTCCAGGCTTCAGGTCTGAGGCCAAGGTTAGCCTCCAGGACCTTCTGAGTCTCTGCTCCGCTGGAAACTCTGGTTTCTCTGGCTCTCTGTCAGGGCTCCTTCTCCGTTCCTCTTCAATTAGCCGTTAGCTGCTTCTCAGCTGTGGATTCATGAGCAGATGTTTGACGGAGACGTCAACGTTGGAGCTCACGGGTGCTTCTGCTCGGCTTCCAAACATCCCAACAGGGAACGGCCAGAGTTTCCGCCCAGGTGCCTTACGCTACAAGGAAGACGGTTGAATGGACGGTGGATCCGGGTGGATCTCGGTGGAGTCCTCATCTGAACGTTCCCAGAACGAGTTCCCAGACCTGCAGACGGAAATGAAAGTTGACTCACCGGGTTCAAACGTGAGAGTCTGGTGTTATCCAAGTAACAACGTCCTCGCCGCGGGTCGCGGTCCGTCGCGGCGCGTCAGACCACACAGCGGCGAGCCATGGAGGCCATTACTGCCGGAGCCGAGCATCAGCCGTGTCTGTCGCAGATTGGACGTAATGGCTTCGCGGCGCGTCTGGTGGAAATCTACATCTTGGCGCCGCTAACCTCCAACCAAACAAGGAGCGCGCCTGACTGCGGCAGTTGGAACTCCTAATTAGGCTGAAGTAGGTCTCTTTGAACCGACGGTGTAACACAAAAAGCAAAACGTGAAACATTTTCGGCCTCATTATAAGTTATCTAAAAGGCGAGGGCTCGTGATAATGAGGGCCATCCAGCGGGATGCGCTGCGGCGGGAAGAGGGAGCCTAATTGTGTCAAATGGCTGGAAGTATTTCACTGTGAATTATGGGAGAAAAGGGAGGAAAATGGAGCCCAACACAGACACGCGTGTAGCGTTAGTGTCAGGAAATAAACAAGCTGCTACAGAAAGTACAAGCGCCGCGTCCCTTCAGCCGCCATGATGTAAAGGTTGTTGGGAGTCCAACAATTTGTCAGAGAGGCAACGACAACATCCCACTTCTGTGGAGGCGGCGGCGCGCAAACGTTAATTTCACAGGGAATTTCTTCACCGGCGGCGTGAATAAATGATGGAGCTCCGCCTTCGCCAGGTCCACGAGCTGCCATTTCCGTTCCTACGGCAGTGAATTTGTTTCTGGAGAAAATCGTGAATCAGGCATCGCACATGGAAACGAGCCATTGGTCCAGGGTGGGAGGGGCGCTGGGGGAAAGGCTCCGGCTGGCTGAACGTCTCCGCGGAAGAAACCACCGTTTTCCTAAAGTCGCATCGCCAAAGCAGTTTGTTGGGCACAAGTGGCAGCGGGCGGCGGCTCTCTGGAGGATGGAGACGCTGGTGGGGGAGCGGAGGGAGGAGGTCCCACATTCAGAGCCAAGGCCTCGTCCTCCCAGCTGACAGCCACAATAGAGCAATCATGGCCCGTCGGCACAGACGCCTCACGCAGCTCCCGCTGAAGAGGCCATTTCAGCCGCGGCGGCTAAAGTGCTCCGTACAGGTGACAGTCGATGGCGCCAACGCCATCTGCATCTCAAAGCGCCGCCAGAACCGAAACATCCTAATGATCTCTTGTCTTCATCTGCACAGGTGGGGGTGGGGAGGTCAGAGGTCACCATTTGAATGATTCAGAGCCCCAAACTGCCTGCTTCCTGGATCTGGAGGCCCGGTTCACCTCTAAACTCTGGCTCCTCAGGCACGTAGCCTGAGCCGGTCCGACCAGCAGAGGTCGCAGCTCCGGGAGGGTTGGACCTCAAAGGCCGCCGGCACGAGCGTGATGGAAAAGAAACTTTATTTCTATTACACACGTTGACGGGCGTGGCCCTTGGATCCACCTTCTGGCAGATGGGATCGCAGCAGCCTCCCAACAACCGCGTAAACACTGTGGCGACGTTCTGGTTGGAGAGTTTCCCGTCCCTTCCCCACCTGCAGCCCTCAGCCGTGACATCATGGATGAGCTCACAGTGAGAACATGCTCACCAGGGATGCGGCCTACATGCTGACACCAGAACCGTCCTGGGTCACCGTTGCTTTGTTGCGTCTCTCGCTGGCAGCTTTGGCGTGCTCGCACATGGTTGCTCCCGTCCTGAAAGAACCGCCCAGAATCTTTTTACTGCCGCTCGTAAAATTAGCGGCTGGTGGTTTCAATTAGCTTCAGGTCGGCAGGGGCGAAAGCTCGGCGCTGGCGGCGCGAGGTGAACTCTGGTGGATGGATGTGGAATCAGTGGACCCGAGTCCACGCCGGTGCTCATGACTCCAGAACCCAAAAACCAGTTCTGCCCAGATAAACAAACAAATTCAGGTTCTCCAGAGAAAGAATCGTGGAGTTTTTGGTTTTTATCCGAGGAGGAGCAGAGAAAGAGCAGCTGCAGCAGATTCCCGTCAGAAAAGCCCTGATCTGACTGCTCTGACTGCGTTCAGGCTGCTGAAACGCTTTCTGCAACATCCCGCCGTCGGAGTCCGCCTCTGATGTTATTACCTTATCAAAGGTGGAGGTGTCTGCAGCTCCGGGCTCCAGCAGGCGGGAGGGGCGGAGGCTCCCTTTGACTGGCTGGCAGCCGGCGGGACACCGGCCGTGTTTACCCGCCACCAGCGGCTTATCAGCCGGGCCTGGAAATCTACCTGACAGCTCTTTACAGGTGCCGCTAATCCCGCTGATTCAATTCATTTAGCTAACTGCTCGGCCGCGGCTGCTCTTCGTGGGGGAGATCAAACCGGCTCGGCCTCGTGTGTGTTGTCCCGGTGACGCGAAGCCAAATCCAGGCTCTGCAAGGTGGAGATGAAAGGTGTGATGGAGCCGCCGTGGCAGCCAGATTATTCCCCGCCAACCTGCTCGCGCCTCTCTTCTTGCTGCATGCTGACTTCTCCCGACTGTTTTTACGGGCTGGATTAGCAGGTACGAAGGTTTGCATCCATGGTCGGAGGCAGATCTGGGAACTTTAGGACCCGACGGAGCGTGGTGTTTCTCCTGAAGGCTGGAACAAGAAGACCTACGGCTTCCATCTGGACTGGAATCAGACGTTTGTCCCTCCACAGCCACCGTACCCACCGCTAGCGCTCAGTTAGCGGCTTCAGAGCTGCGAGGGTCAAAGGTCGTCCTGAGGTTTTTCAGAAAAACTGCTTTTCCGTGCTGCTATCAGCCAGCTGTCAGACGCAGCTCTGCAGAGTCTCAGTCCAGGTTCTCACCGTTCCACACGCCAGAACTTTCACCGGGCGTTCTGGTTCCACAGCAGCAGCCTGTCAGGCACACGGCGGACGAGGTTCAGCTCCGGTTCCTCCCCACCGGACTCAAGGACACCTGAGAACCACAGAAAACGCTGCAAATGCATCGGTGGAGGAAGAAGTGGAGGAGTGCTGAGTAAAAGTTTCCCGCTCAGGCAGCGACCTCGGCCTGCTCATCACGCCGCGACCTCGCTTCCTTCCTAAATGCAGCTCCAAGCTTCCACCCGGTGATCCTCCAAGGCCTTTTCTTCTCATCTTGAGGAGACCAGGCACCAGTGAAAACAAGAGCCAGATTGAATCTTGGCAGAGTGTGTGTTTTAGCGCAGCGCTCACCTCCGCCCACCTTCCTGCTGCAAACACTAAGCACCGACCTTATCGTTTCCTCGCGGTGATTAGGCCACTTCCTGGAGACGGCACGGCAGGTTCAAGTTCATTCCTGTTGACTGTAAGAGGAGCTGGAGGTGAGCCATGAGGCCGTGTCGCCGCGCTCAGCAGGTTTAGCCCTGTCAAAAGCATCGCCCAACGGTGACGTGACAGCTAGCTTAGCTCAGGTTTGCTTGGTGTAAATTGAGGGTTTGGGACGGTGTCAAAGCTCTCGAAGCTGTTTTCGAGAAGCTCGTTCTTGTCTTCTGGAGCTTCTCGTGGTTTTGACCTGTCAGGGTCCAGCCTGGCGCTGCAGGGCGCAGTCAGGAAGAACCATCAAAAAGGCCTGAGCTAGCACAGATGCTAACATGTTTGTGTCCAAGCAGCTTTCACACGGTTGATCAGGGAGGGACGCTGGGGCATGCTGCCTCGTGCTGCGCCTGTCCTGTCGTCCGTCGCGGCGTCCTCACTGAGAAGTTTTCCTGCGCTGTCTCCGCGTCTCTGATGGGACGTCCTCTCGCCGGCGGTTATCTCTGACCCGCAGGTTCGGCCCTGCTGTCTCAGCTGCCAAAACAGCCCCATTCAGCATTGTGCTGAGTTCATCAATGCTGCACTCTCACACACACACACACACACACACACACACACACACTTGTACTTCTATTCTTTGTGAGGATTTTCATTGGCATAATGTATTAGCCAGGCCCTGACCCTGACCTGACCCTAACCATCCCAAATCACCCTTGACCCCTGACCTAAACCCAGTTCTAACCCCAGCCTTCAAACCGAGTCTGAACGCTCACACAGGCCTGTGAAGTTGTGAGGACCAGACAGAATGTCCTCACTTTTTTAGTAGAATGAGGATCTGTGTGTGTGTGAACTTAGGGAGTACAAGAACACACACACACACACACACACACACACACACACGCACACACACACACACACGCACAAGGTTGAATGCAATTACAGTCGAAAAAAACCAAAATATCCACCACAAGCGTTTCCATCTTCACACACATGAAGACACACGAGCGGCGTCGTGGAACTCTTCTTCTTAGCGTTAGCGGTTAGCTTCAGTTTCTGTTAGCCCTGAATGTTTCTGGCTGTTTTCTTTCACAGCGTGCACTGAAACGTGCACGTCCCGGTCAGGAAACGACAGGACGACCTCGGTCTGAGGGGACCTGTGTGACACCCCCACACACAGCCATCACCGAGTGCCTATCAACCTCCGACAGGTCAGGTCGTCAGCCACGACCTCTCCCCCGTCACAACTGTCACCCCTCCCCCTCCCCCGCCCCCCTTTTATCTGAAAACCTGGCAGCTCTGCCAGAGCTGAGGAGCTGCCACAAACTGACCTCCGAGTATATTTAGCAGCGTTCCCAACTGTCTGAGGAGCTGCCACAAACTGACCTCCGAGTATATTTAGCAGCGTTCCCAACTGTCCCGGCCGTCAGAGGCTCGCTGGGCCCACGTCCCGCTCCAGACCCAGGAGCGCCAGGTGTTCCCTGGTGGTGGGGGTCGAGGGGTCCACTGTCCCAGCGCTGAGGACAACCAGAGATGATGAAAATTCCCGGTTTGTCCCCTGTAGCCTGACGCTTTGGAGCGACCCCGCTGAACTTCTGTCCTCCGGCCCGTAAAACAGACCTTTCATTCATCCCTCGTGGTTAATCGTAATCATATCTCTCTGGGGATGTTTTGGCTAACAGGATACATGATTTATTTGTCCCGGGAAAACACCGGAATTCAGTCTCCACGTAGCAACCGCGTTATCCATGAAACTAGAACAGAATCTCCCCGCAGGTAAAAAAAACAGTGATCCCAGTGTTCTGCTGCTCGCTGTTCCTCGCTCCCGATAAAAGGTTAGCTTGCTCCTCTTCTGTTTATTAACGTCTCCATGTCTTATCTGATTGGCTGGCCTGTTCCCTCTCCTGGCACCAGCAGGCTGTGTTGTCTAATGAGCTAAAGCTGATAACGGACCGCGTTGCTCCACGTCCAATCCGTCTCGCTAATCACCCGTTTGTCTGGGTCAGCGTCTCCTATTATTTCTGACCTCTGACCTTCATAAAGTTTTGTTTAGCCATGCGTTAGCGCTGCGCTAACCTGTGACCTGTACGGCTTTCGGAAACTGGCGCAGTCACCTCTGACTTTGCACCCTTTGCATCTAAATCAGACGCATGAGCCGGCGAAAATTGATCGCAAGCTACGTTTGCCGACCTGATCGACAGGCTGTAATTCCCCTGATCTTGCCATTAGCGCGGTTGTTTTAACTTAGCACAAGTGGCTTAAATGCTTCATTGAGGGACAACCCCGCAACCCGCTGCTAGCAAGCTAACAAACATTTATCCTCTTTGTTTCCCAAACTGAGGCTGCGGTCGGGACCGAGGCTTCTGGCGTGGCCGCTAAGACACGCCCACAGTGGGTGGAAAGTTGCCACCGTTTGTTGTAGTTCAGCTTTTTGATGTTGCCTCAGTTGTCAGTGGAAATGTTTGGGAGGAGATCTTCACGCGCTGGCTCGGACGCTCCAGGCTAAGATTCCTCCTCCCCGTTGGTTGAATTTGGGTTGATTTGGTGACAGCTCCAGTCCACGTGTGAGAACTAGGTCACGCCGTATTTACGGAGCGCTGACAGACGCCTGCCCACCCAGAGAAACGCTCCGGATCAGGGGACCAGGTTCAGGTTCAGGTCCGGGATCCTTCGTCCGCTGGGGGAGGGGCCGGTCAACCTCGCCGCTACACCCCTGCTTCGCCGCTGCTCTGAGCTCAAGTTCAGAGAAGGATTTCAGAGAAAACTCCTAAGCCGAGTCGGCGGTGTTGGGTTACTAATGTGGGCTCAGAGCCGGTGACATAATATTTGACATGAGATGCCAAGTGTGAGAAAGTGTGTGTTTGTTCTGTTTGGGGTGTGAAGGTTTGAAACCAACTGGGAGGATCTGCTGAGAGCCTGCGGACGGATGGAGCGCAGCAGATGGACAGGTATCCACGCTAACGCCGCCTCCTCGCAGCACAGCTGGGCCGCTTGTCCCCATGGCGCCGCTCCAAACCCGCTAAGGCTCCAGGAAGCTAATGCTAGCTAGCGTGTTTAGATTGAGAAGCAGCAGAAAGAGCGACTTGAACCTTCAGCTCGGAGAATGTTGTCACTGATGAAGACTGTCCTTAAAATTCCAGAGAGCTCTCTCTCTCTCTCTCTCTCTCTCACACACACAGACACACACACACACACACACACACGCACACAAACACAACACACACACACACACACACACACACACACACACACACACACACACACACACACACACCAGCACAATCTTCAACACAGTTTCCCAACAGGTGCAGGAGGAGATCAAGTTGCAACTCTTCCTCCGCTCCCTCTCTTCTCTCTGCTTCCCGCTTCTTTTTTTGCCTCAAATTAATGCCGGTGAGAGCGGCTTTACCGACGTGTCTAACGTGTGCGGGGGGAGGAGGGGGGAGGAGGGGGTCGTTAATAACCAGGCAAGGTACACTAATCTCCGATGGCAACATTTGGTTTACCTTAAGCTGGAGGGACAGCTGTATTAAAAGCAGGAATTATCCTAATCAGTTCAAACTCCATCCTCCTCCTCCTCCTCCTTCCCGCTGCACCTCTTTGCATATAAAACTTCCACATTAGGCTTAAGAGCACGACGGCTTAGCTGCTGTTCGCCCTACATCTGTCTGCTCGTCACCGCCAATCAGAAAGGTGGATGGAGGGATAAAGAGATGGAGGGATGGAGGACAGAAGAGGGGGGGACCACCAAGGTGGAACAAGATGGAAGAAAAGCAGGAAAAGAGTGTGTCATTATGGTTCTTCAACCCTGTCTCTGTAACCTGCTCCTTCTGCTCTCCCGAAGTAAAGTGGGGTTGTGTGGGTGGAGTCAAGCAGGCAGCAGTCCTCTGATTGGTCAGCAGACACTCACCTGAGTGGCTCCACGCCTGCGCTCTCGTCAGGGCCTGCTCGACCATGCTGGCTGAGGCTACTCTCCGGACAGCAACTTTAGCTTCCCCTGCTAGAGGGAGGAAGAGGGAGTGTTGGAGAAAGAGAGGGTGATGGAGGAAGAGGAGGTGATGGAGGTCTGTGGGGAACCGAAGGTTTGGCTTCTTTGATTTTCAGAACTTAAAGGTAGATTTTAACTTCAAAAGTAGATGTTTAGCTCTGTGCAGCAGCTTCTTGGATGGATCCCTCTCTGGAGCATTTGTGTTAGCAATGCTGCCGCTAGCAGCTAGCAGCTAGCAGCTGAGCTCTTTTGCTGGATGGGCTTTTGCGTGATAAAAACACGTTTCAGCGTCTCTTTGCAGCCTCGTTCCCCTGGAGGCCTCAGGTTTGCAGGAGGAGCTTGTGTTTGTGTGGATGCGTCTATATTTGGGTCTGGGAGGTGAGTCTGCTCCAGACCTGTTCTGGCCGCCTGTTCAGCCCTCTTTTCTTTTTTTTCCCTCTCTCCGAGGCCCTCGGCACCATAAATCCGACTGATTACTCCGCACCCCTTTTGCTTGACTGAGCCTTCACAATCAACTGTGGCCGCCAACAATGAGGCCCTGATGAATCAAACATCCATGGCATTAGTTTCACCTTGCTGCCCCTTTCCCATGCGCCGCCGCCTCTTTGTCAGGCCCCGGTTTGATGGGAAGGACTACTGACACTGGCTGCACCTATTGATAGACGGTTCTGTAAAGGCAGACCTCCAAACACCCGACGTCCCCCCCCCCAAAAATAGGCAGCCACGCCTGATTGGAGGCCTGACTGAAAGCCGCTGTCTGGATTTGGGCTTTTGTGTTGAGTTTGGCGCAACTGTCCCCATATTTGCTAAAGAGGAGTCGATGTGTTTTAGGGGTTTAATCTTCTCGTTGCCATGAAAAGTGAGAATCCAACGTGAAGGAACGGGGAGAGCCGAAGCCTCGTCTGAGGAAAACCACACACACCTTAGAGGAACTTTAGGCTATCGTAGCTGATGTGATAGCAGATGTTCTGCCCTGTTAGCATCCGAGCGAGCTAGCTTGCTTTCATGTGTTTAGAGCCTCCAACCCTGTCTAAACTCAGCTCTGTTGCCGGCTGCTTCCCACTTCTCTGGTTTGTTGGTGACCTTCTCCTCGGTCCAGTAAAGAAAGACGAGCACATGACAACAACGGTGCTGCTGTCTTCCTGGATCTCTGTTCCAGGCGTAAATCCGATCCCAGAACAGGCCCTTTATGACCGTCCCAGCCGGCTCCAGGGGGGACTTTCCCTCAAACCGTAAACGTAGCGTGAAACTGTTGTGAGCCGCCAACAACGAGCCCAGAGGTTAGCGAACGGTAGCGTTGCTAGCCAGAAGAGAAGGAGTTAATGAGAGCTGGAGGAAGTGGCGCCGCAGCGCCGACGTGTTACTCACAATGTTTTATTCATGCAGATGTTTGCTGCTGTTGACTTAAACTGGCATTTGGAGACAAATGAAGAGGAGACGTGGCTCTCAAACACGTTCACACCTCCGAGGAACGAAGAGCGGCGTGAAGGTAAAAGTGGCGTCCGTTAACAGAAACCACGACGATTATTCATGACAGTCCTGATTCTGCTGTTTCGTCACAAAGTTCGTTGCTTCTAAATGTTTGTGATCCGTTTTGTCACAGCTAAGGCCCATAAATGCTGAGAGCTAATGCTAGCTAGCCACATTCAGGTGGTGTTGAAATAGCATCAGATTAGTTGGTACAGCTGCTTCAGCTTTAGCATGCTAGGCTAATCGCCTGTATCTACTACAGCTGGAGACCATTGATGGTCTCCTGGTGACACAGATCGACCGGGACCAACCTTGAAGAGGCAGAAACCCCAGACGGGGCCACCTCCAGGTGCTTCTCCTGTTCTTGCTCTCCTCCTCTTTGCTGAAATTCCTCTCTGCGTTTAAAAGACGACAAACTGGTGGAAAAGCTCCCAGTTTGGCCATTAGCCTGGGACAGGAACCTGTGAGGGGTTAAACTGTGGCGCCGGCTCCCAGCGTCCCAACATGGTTTCGTTTGTTCACACACCACAAATCTCCGCTGCTCCTCTCCAACGTGTGTTTGTGGTTGATTCCAAACATTTGGAATGTTTCCACAGAATAAAAATCCCTCTTTGTTTGGGATGGCGGCTTCGCTTCGGTCTCAACATGTGTCCAACCCGGCGAGGTTTAAATCTGCCCACCTGTCCACACGCTAATCCCCCTGCCTCATTACAAAACTGTGTAATTAATTAAGGCCTCAATCGCTGGGATTAGTTCCCTCCATCCAGTTTGATACTCGGGCAGTCATGCTCCCCAAAGCTTTAATCTCGGAATTTTACCTAAAACTGGGACCCTCCAGCGAACCGCCGGCCAATAAAACGTTAATAAAGAGAAGAACAGAGGGGTCCGAGTCTGCTCTCGTTTACAGTGGAATTACAGAGATTAAGATTATCTGGGCTTGTTTACAGCACGAAACCAGCAGCAAATCTGGATTAGGTCATTCACAGCACAGCCGCCAGTTTATTCCCATCGTTACTGTGTCTTGGCCTCAAGACAGACCTTCTTCCTCACACACACTCACACACACACACACACACACACAAACACGTACATGTACTTTTTTATGTCCTGTTTATGTTTTAAACATCCACATTTTTCCCCTCTACAGAATCTCTGCAGCAAGAAAACAATAGTGTGTGTGTGTGTGTGTGTGTGTGTGTGTGCGCGCGCGTGTGCGCACAGGGCCGTTACAAAAGCAGGTTACAGCAGTGCAGAAATGACACGGTGCAACAGATGATGGGCATTATCCCATCAACCTGCTGTTCCTGTACACACTCTGTTCTGTTTGAAAGGACAGCAGGAGAGTGTGTGTGTGTGTGTGTGTGTGTGTGTCTGTGTGTGTGTGTGTGTGTGTGTGTGTGTGTGTGTGTGTGTGTGGAGGCGAGGGGGTCCTCACACACTTTGATGCGTGCACACACACGCTGCACCTGTCACAAACAGCCTGTCAGAGCGGCAGAACGAGCCCCAGCTGACAGAAGTGAGCTGTGAACTTTGAGGACTTCACTACCCAGAATTCCTCCTGCTCCCTCACTCAGAGACGGGGACCAGCGTCTGCTCAGCTCTGCCGCAGGTTCGGAGGCCGCTTACGGAAAAACGGCGGTAACGGCGGCTGGCGAAAGCTCTGACGAGGGGCCGCGACCTTGGCCAGGGTCCCACTCCCACCGTCACCATGGAGACACGCGTTTGCGTGTGGTTGTCATCAGAGTAAACCTGAGTCCACGGCGGGGGACGTGGGACACGTCCACCTTTGAGCAACACCTTCACGAACGCCACCGAGCGTTGCCACGGCGATCCAGTCATTTCGGAATCTGGGCGGCCCGATGGTCAGCTGCAGCGTCCTGTCCTGTCGCATCCTGTCTTGTGGATGTCGCCATCAGGATCTGTGTCCACTCCAAACTCCGACTATGTTATTTCCCTGGAACCGCTCTGATGAGGAAGTTGGATTCAGAAAGTCTGGAATTCAGACTTTAATTCCAGGATCCCAGCTCAGGAATGTGTCTCCAAACTTCGGCTGCTCTTCTTCTGTCCCTCCGGCTCTGCCTCCTCCTGCGCTGAGCGTGAAAACAGGAAGGAATATTCTGGCAGAGGTGAGGATGCCGGGATTCCCAGCGGCGGGATTGATTACGAGATTCCGTAACAATCGGAAAGTGACAGATGCGCAGCTTTAAATAAAAAAGCCACCAGCAGCCGGAGTATCTGCAAACAGCAGATCTGCACATGCACCTCGTGTGTAATTCACCTTACAGAACTTCACCGCCTGGAAATTGCCACATCCCCCGACCGCCACCGCCGCCGCCGCCACCGGACAATAGGCTCAGCAGTGGCCTGGTGATTGCCTCTTTTCAAATGGAAATGGCGCCCGCCTCTCTACTGCCAGGTTCCCCAAAGCAGTGTACAAATTACAGTTTACAAGGCACGGAGGAATAAAAACGGAGGAGGAGGAGGAGGAGGTGAGGGTGGAGGTGGAGGAGAAGGTAGAGGGGAGGAAGAGGAGGGGGAGGAGGAATATCGCTGCTTGCGCTCTTTTTCCCGTCTTTTAATTCGACAAAGTGACATGTAAATTAGCCTTTAAGTGCTCCATTCAGGGACTCTGATCGGCTCCTAATTGTCACAGTCAATTGTGGCCAACAGTCTCTTCAATCTCAGGCGGCTTTTGACAACAAGCCGCCGGATCAAAAGACGAATCATCGACTCCCCCCGACACGCATCCGCTACGAGCCGCCGTCCATCAGGCCGCCGTGAAGGCAGGAAAAAGAAAAGCCAGCGAGAGGTGAGAGCGATGGCGTTCTCCGGGAGGGAAAAAAACAGTTTGCTGGTGTCAGCCCCTCCCGGAAAAAGAAGAAAAATCTCCCCTGCCGAGATAACAGAGGCCGTGGGATGGCACGGCAGCGGCGGAGGAGCGGAGGAGGTCTGCGTGAAGCGTCTTCGCCAAGTCCCGCAGGCCCGAAAGAGTCAGCCCAGGACCGGGAAGGCTAGCGCCGCAAACGAGAAGGCGCTCAACCTTTGGTGAACTTTGGTTTCAGCCGAGGCGTCTGGAACGACAACTGTTGGCTTTTTCCTTCATCCAGAAGTTCTTTCCTTCCTGCTCTTTCTCCAATAGCCTGTTTTACCTTCCAAACATCTGATTTCAGATGAGCCTGGAGTGAACGTCTTTAAATGCTAGCTGCTAAATGCTAATCCAGCTGAACTAATAAGCTACTTCCAGTGATGTTTGCAGGCTGATCCTAGCGAGGTGGTGGACACAACCAGCCTGTTAGCTCAGATTATTACATGTGCTCTACCAAACCAGCAGTTGCTTTACTGGTTCCAGCCACTAGGGGGCAACGTGCCGGTCTAGGCTACGCTAACCTGAGAACTGGTGGCAGCCATCTTCGCTTTGGTTTTAACTATTATACTATTAACTATTATAGTCATCCGGCAGAAAAAAAGGAAAGTAGGAATTCTCAATCATGGTCAATGTTTTTAAAATAGCCTGACAATAATTGTTAATTCTTTTCTGGTTCTGTTAGTTTGTGAGTTTTTTTTTTAATTTTGTCTCTTTTTAGAACCCAGGCGTCAGATCAGCGCCCGCCCCTGCAGACGTGAGTGTGACCTTCACTTTTCCTTCGGCCGATTTCAGAAACTACACAAAAAAAAGTTCGGAACGGAAATCGTGACTGTTTATCGGAGGCAGAGTTCTCGGTGCGTGACTTTATTTCTCCGCTGCGTTTCCTCTTTCGTTTCCTCATCTTTAACTGTTTTCAGTCCTTTTTTCTCTCCTTTCTTTTACAAAAGTGGGGAGAGTTGAAAGTGCAGCCGGTCCATTAACTCAGGGAAACACTTCTGAGACGGAACGTTTCGCCATCAGAAATGGAACTCCTGGAACATTAGAGGCCTCGCTTTCAAGTCGGTAATCAATATGGACGAGGGGGGGCTGGGGGGGGTCTTCTGATCCTCTCCTCCATAATAATTTAAGTCTTTGAACGTGCAGCTAGTCTGGTGAAAACGGTGAATACATAATTACGTCTGTTCGCGACTCGCTTAGCTGGAGTTAATTTTAGAGAAGCGCTGTTGACTGGAGCAGCTCTTCTTCCTTCTTCCCTCCTTCAGCTGCATCTTCACATCGATCCTTCAGGTGAAGTTTTGGCTTCACGCACAAGAAAAAACAAAAAAAAGAAATTATCTCCTCGAGCTATTAGCCACAGAGAGGCTGACGTGAAGCAGCTGCGCTAAATTTGTGACGAGCTAAAGGAGTTAGCATTCATCGCCTCAACGAGGAAAAATATTCCGCCGAAGGTCGACCGTCCTCTTCAAAACCTGTTCCTGGAGTTGTTTCACAGGAACTGAGATCAAAATCTAAGCACCTGCTGGAAGCCCCGCCCCCTCTGCGCCCTTACCTGCAGCTGCAGCTTTACCTCCATCGTCAGCGTCCCAGTTTTAATCTGGCTCGTCTGAGAGCGGAGAGAAAAGTTTGTCTTTCCCAACTTGTCTTTTTTTTGCAGTTTTGTGAGGCCACAGAACATCTGACCTCTTCCTCTAGGAAAAAAAACCGTGCCGACGCGTGATCCGCTCGTCTGCTGCTTCCGCGTCTCGGTCGAGCGGGCGGTCATTTGTAGGCGCGCCGGCTCTTTCTGCAGCTAACAAGAACAACATAAAAGGGAATCAATCGATTTTTGTTGCGAGCGTTTGTTTTCCCTCTGCTTCTCATCAGACATGCTCACAACACACACATTGGGGGGCGGGCGGGGGGGGGGGGGGCCCTCCTTCCTTCTTTCCCTCCCTCAAGGCTAATTTTTATTTTTTATAAATTTAAATTTTTTAAAGATTCTTGAAAATTAAGCGTAAAAAGGTTCTTTGCTGATATAATAATTTAATTTTAAAAAAATTAAGGAAGGAGGGGAAGAAAGATTCGGGGTGGATTTAAAAAACGAAATGAAGGGGGAGGGGGGGGGGGGGGGGAAAGTGGATGATGTGGGGGGGGGGGGGGGGGGGTGGGGGGGGGGGGGTTGTGTGGCCCCCCCCCCCGCTCATGGCTAATCTCAGCCTGTGCTGTTTTTGCATGTTTTGAGGACTCCTCGCACATTCACGCGTCGCGCAGGCCCTTCGCGGCTCTCGCCCATTAATTGTCCGTCAACGTGCGGCGCGGCGGCGGCACGGCGGCTCCCGCGGTGGCTCTCGCAGAGCCGAACCCGCCGAGAGATTCCCGGTTTGATGTTGACGTGATCTCGGACGCTTCGGCATCTCCGAGCGCTGACGACCGCTGTCGTTTTAATTAAGGAGGCGAGAGCCCGCTTCTGCAGCAGAAACCGGGTCGCCGCCGCCGCCTCTTAAAAACTCGCAATTCTTTAAATTCACACCAACTTGTGCGGCTGACTGAACAAACGCTGCATCCTGAGGGGTTAAACCCCAACATCAGTCAGGCCTCGCTCCAGTTCTCTGAGAAGAAACATGAAATCAGCTCTTTCTGGTCATGAAGCCCTGCGACGGCGCCCTGCGACGCAGTTAGCAGCAGTTTTTAGGGAATTTGGACCTTCTTCAAAAGCAGAATAAATCCCAGATAATCTGGATGACTCAAACGTCTCTGAAGCCCCGCCTTCCTGCAGGCACACGGCCAATCGCGCTCCACGATGATGGAGCGAGATCAGAGCTCTGAAGATTTCTTCGTTAAACAAAAATACCAGTTTCTGGAGGAGGCTCCGCCCCCCAGAAACTCCTTGGTGTCACCCTACTGTTCCTTGACCTCTGACCCCACATGTGAACACAAATACTGGTGATGATGATGATGATGATGATGAGGTTGATCCAGAGGCAGCAGTAAACAGGCCGCACCCGTTCAAAATACAGTCTGGAGGTGCAGCTCGGCATCACCTGACTCTCACGCCTCGAACATAGGCCCACAGTCAGGCACACACACACACACACACACACACACACACACACACACACACACACACCCTTTTTGTTCCTGCCTGTTTGCATTATAAACATTTTTATTTATTTCATTTTTTTTTACTATTTTTGGGCTGTTTTTGACCCCGAGGACGGCCTTTACAGCCTCAGCGGACACTGGAGTACTCAGAGTAATCTGTTACCAGCCCAGCTAAATGTCCCCACACACACACACACACACACACACACACACTCACACACTGTTTATGCCTGTTTTTTCATGTTTCACACTGTCACACACTGGTGTGCCAAAAACAAAACCATAAAAACATAAAAACCTTAAAACCTAAAAATAAAAGCAAGGCTGGGGCGGCAGGGCTGCGTTAACACACACACACACACACACTCGCAGAGGCCCTGGAAATTAGGATTATAATCACACAAAAGAGCCTATTGTAGAATTCTGGTTTGTAATCAATAACTATAATAAAAATCCGTTTATTGATTTTTTAAAGAACCAGATCACGTGACACAAAATTTTTTAAAAGGCTTTTATTTTTCCAGATAGAAAAAAACTGCATGGACACCCTCATCACCGACATTTGTGTTCAAAAATCTGTGCGGTAATCAGATTGCCCTGGGGGGCCCCACCCCCCCTCGGCCCCGCCCCTCTCATTTTCACCGACGTGTTTATTAAGCGCTCCGCCTCGCGCTCACACACCGGCTGTAATCCGGTTTCACGGTGAAAACGGCGAGAAAAGGAGCGTTTGGAGCAAAAGACGAGAGAGGACGGACCGCAGTTCGAGCCCGAAGGAAACAAGTCCCAAACTAAACAATAAAACGGTGCGAGGAAGAGCGGCCTCCTCCTCCTCCTCCTCCTCCTCCGCGCTGATGAAGAGGAGAAAACACAGCTGATGCTGATGAAGAATCCAGGCATAATTAGGCGATTTTCTTTCAGTGAGTAAAAACACATTTGCGTTGGAATAAAACGAATAACACTAAAAATAAAGATGCTGTAATATAGTAACACTTCTGGGGCGTTTTGCGCGTCTGAAACGCCCCAAATTTTATTTTTCTTCCATCGGCTGTTTTTCTTTTTGTTGTGGGGAGTGTTGTTGCCGCGCGCGCGCGCGTGCCGGGGGCATAAACCAGTTCATCCTCTTGATTGATGATTTAATTAGCCATACAGTGGCGATCTGCGCGAGGACAGGACACCAAATCACACTTTATTTACATAACCAATCAGCGCGCTGCGGGGGCGGGGCCTCCCCTCTCTCTCTCTCTCTCTCTCTCTCTCTCTCTCTCTCTCTCTCTCTCTCTCTCTCTCTCAGACGCGTCCCGAACGAACACGCGCTCGACCTGTCCTGCAAAAGTGGCCCCAAAAAAATACAAAATCCCGAGTTTAATCTGATCACAGCTGATTCATCATTTATTTCCGCCTGATTATTGATCACTGATGAAAACCCAGACCGATGGATGGATGATGGATGGATGATGGATGGATGATTGATTCACGGTTGCTTTATTTCGTTGCAGATTTTTAACAAGAAGAAAAAGAGAAAAAAACAAAACCAAAACCAAACGAACAGGAGTGCACGAGCGCGTGCAGGAGTTCACGAAGCCGCGCGTGAGAAAAACATGAATATTGTCAACATTAAAAAAAGTGAGCGGAAATGGAACGAAGAAGATCCCCAAACCTGCGCGTGTGTGACGATGAAGAGCGTGAGGAAGAGGAGTCCGCGTAAATCCCGCAAGCGGAGAAACGGCAACAGCGTCCCTTCGTGATTGCGGCCGCCGTGGACGCGCTCCAAGTTTTCTCCCTCCCAGACGCGCGCGTGCCGCCGCGCTGCGGGGCAGAGAGAGAAAGTGTCGCCTGCTCTTTGCTCCTCTTCGACATAGTTGCTTTCCCTCAAAAAGAGATGGAGAAAGAGAAAGAAGAGTGAGGGGACGGGGAAGACGGGAGGGGGTGAGGCGGAGAGAGAGGAGGAACAGGAGGAACAGGAGGAGGAGGAGGAGGAGGAGGAGGAGGGGGGCGTCATGTTCAACCCAGAAGATGCTCACGTTTGGCTCTCCTCAATTATCCCCTCCCGTGAAGATAGGTGGCGTGCGTTTCAGGGGGCTTCTCCTCCTCTGTGTTCCACGGCAAAGAAAAGGAGGTGGAAAGAAAAAAAATGTCATTAGAAGAGGCGTAACACGTCAGTCCCTACCCAGGTTTGTTTCCTGGAGTGGGTGTAAGACATCAGTTGTAAACCTGCCCTAGCAGGAGCAGCCGTCCCTCCCTCCTCCCAACTATTTCCAAGGCTTTTATTTCTAAGGCTTTATCATCACCGGTGGAAACGGAGCCGCTCACCGACGCGCTCCGGGATCCGCTTCGTCTTCCCCGCGACTGCTAGCGCGCCTCTCGGGCCCCTCCTGCATCTGAACAAGGTACGTCAGCCTCCCCACTTTCCACATTTACACTTTTTATTCATTTTAACATCAGCGCGTCGGGAGAAATACTAGGAGGTTGAGCGCGCCGGAGTTGGAACTTTGTCTTACCTGCGCAGGTGGAGGAGGGTGCGCTCCTTTTATTTATTTTTTTATTGCCTTTTCCCCGCTGCCTCCGCGGAGCTCCGGAGCCGGGCAGCGGGGCTGCGCCGCGGCCACGCCGCTGTCCCCCGCAGCAAACCCGGCGCTGCGCATCCGCGTTGTCCTCCGCTCGGAACCGGCGGAGCTCCGCAAACCATCGCGCAAACCTCCGTTTTTTTGGCTTTTTGTTTGCGCCAGTTTCCCTCAGCTCTGTTATTTATTATCTGCGGAGTTTTGGGTTTTTTTTTTTTTTGGTTTTCTTTTTTTTTCGTTTTTGTTGATTTTCTTCTTAGGCGGGTCAAGTTTTAATCTCCGCTGCCGCTTAACAGAAATAAAACACGCATTAAAATTCGTTTTTGGATTTTTGCGCATAAAAATTAAATTAAAATTTAAAAAAAAGAAATTAAAAACGCGTGGGATTTATTCGGATAAGTTTCAGCAGGGATGTGGAGAAGTGGAGAAAGTTTTGCGGCCGAATTGCCCGTGCGGCTGTGAGATAAATGCCCGGCGCGGAGCTCCTCCGCCGTCCTCTTCTCTCCCTTTTTCACTTTCTTCTGCGCACCTTTGTGCGCTCGGGTGTCCGGATCCGCTCACTAACCTCCGCATTGTCGGCCGCCCCTCTCTCCCTCTCTCCCTGCGTGTGTGTGTGTCTTTCCCCGTCAGATATCAGACTGAAATCAAGGAATTGGGTCCATGCGAGCTGCCATCTGATCCCACACACACACTTATCAATGAAGCACGAGATCATGGCGGATGGCCCGAGGTGCAAGCGGCGAAAACAAGCCAACCCGCGGCGGAAAAACGGTAAGAAGCGAGCGGCACGAAGCTGGGATGGAAGCCCGGCGTGGAGCGTTCCACGGCGGCTCGGGCTGTGTGTGTGTGTGTGTGTGTGTGTGTGTGTGTGTGTGTGTGTGTGCGCGCGTGCGTGCGCGTGAGCAGAGAGGTCCTCGCCTTTCCTTCCTTTCACATAACGAGGACCGTTATCCGGGAGGGAAAGTGCGCGCCGGAGCGCCGCGCGGGCCTGTTGGAATGCTGGCGCGAGCTGCGGGAGCTGCGGGAAACTTGTGGCTCTTTGGGAAAGTTGTGCCCGGACACGAGGCGCCACGCGGGGACTGCGTGACGGCCGGGCCGGCCTGCGTGACTGTCCGGAGCGGGTCGAAAAAAAGAAAAAAAACCAGCCCGCAAAACTCGTGACTCGAGCTGCTGTTTTTAATCCACGCGTGGTGTTTTTTAGTCACCTCGTGGGCCTTCGCGCCACCTGCACGGGCGCATTTTGCCTGATCTCTCCTTTTCTCGCTGAGCTTCGCGTCCGAGCCGGGACCCGTCCGCTCCTCGCCGCGTTCCTCTGCTGAAGCCGCAAACGTGCGCTCACATTTGCGGATGATTCCAAACGCGGGCTGAAGCTGTGCGCGAGAGCGCTGTTTTATTTATCACGATTATTAAATATAAAAGAAGCCCTCGCGGGTGATTCGTCTGGATCAGATTTCATTTATTGATCGGGCACCGATCGATGGCAGACGAGCATTTTGTTCCGCGCAAAGTCAAAGCAGGCGGATCTGGAGGTTTCCTGCTCACATTTCATATTTTCCAGGCTGACCACCTGTTTCGTGCTCGCGTTTGATAAAATAAAAATAAAATTCACACCCAGAAACGGTGACGAGCCTTTTGGCAGAACAACCGCAGATTTATTTATTTTAGCAGCTATAAAAAGCTCCCAGAAATATTTATTATTTTCCATTTCATTCCAGAATCTGTGCGATAACCTTGTGCCCCCCCCACCCCCCAGCCCGAGCCCCCCACCCCCCCTGTTTGCTGTCCTCCCCCCTGGGAATGCGGAGGCTTATTGAGGCTTGGCCTGTCTGTGCGGATGGACACGCACCCATCCCTCATTTTCCCCCAACGTTTCCTGAGCTCCAAACCAAAGGAAACTCCGTCTTTTCACATCAATTTGAATTTCCCCATTTTGAAATATTCTCTCCCATTTTTCCCTTAAATGTGCCATGTTTGGGGGGTCATAGGTGATCATCAGCTCTTTCTCCAATAACTTCCGGCCTTCTGTGAGATTTCAAAAATAAGAAAATCGGATAAGCGGATCTTTGGCCTTCTTCGTCCTCCTCCTCTCTCATCCTGCTCCCCACTGTTAGCGCACGACACACTCCCCTCGCCACCTCCTCCTTCCTCCTCCTCCTCTCCGGGCGTGAAACCTGATCTGGGCAGCGTGAGGCGTTTGGGAGTCCGGCCCTCGCCAGGTGTGTCTCCTCAGGTCCCAGCTGTGACAGGCGGAGACGCGCCCCCCCCTCACGCCATCCGGCCGCCACGCTCTCCCCCGTTCATCTCTGGTCCATCTTCAATCCCTCCGTTCTGATCCGGACGTAGAAGCAGAGACGCAGATATGCGGGGGCGAGGGTCTTCCGGGCCGGGAGGACGTTCCGAGGTCGGGATGGACCCTGAGAAAAGCGGGGGGATTACATAACCGGAGCAGCGGAGAAGGAGAGAGAGGCTGAGGCTGCTGCAGTTTGGTGCAAGAGCCTGGACGAGATGCTTAAACCGCGCGTGTGTGTGTGTGTGTGTGTGTGTGTGTGTGTGTGTGTGTGTGTGTGTGTGTGTGTGTGTGTGTGTAAGAGACAATGCCACATTTCTGCCAGTCCAAACAATTTGTCCACCTCTATTATTCCTCCGCTTTTTTCCCAAAGTTGAGCAGAAAATGGGGAGCAGAATGAGCGTTTGGTGGGTGAGTCGGGGCGAGGGAGGGGGGGTAAGAGGAGGTGCTGCCTCCCCCCCCCCCCCCCCTGGTGTGTGTGTGTGTGTGTGTGTGTGTGGTGACGACACTTGCACTCCGGAGCGGTTGGGGGGAATTTGGGGGATTATTTGCTGGTATTGGTTGCGTCCCTGCAGCTTCTCCGTGACGCCTCTGTTTATTTTCTGTCGGCAGCTAAATTTACCCATCAGCCCCTGCAAGTGTCGATGGCTGCGCGCGGAGAAGCGAACAGGCTTTTCCGAGGTGCTGGGAATGCTGGGTGTGTGGCCCGCGTGGCGATGTGAGCGGACGCTCCCCCGTGGGTGACGCTGTCATTTTTATTTTATTCTATCTGTCCGATAAAAGACAGGAGGCCGGCGGAAATCCAGAAATTCCGTTTAATTCCGGGCTGGATGCGACCGTGGTGCTGCGCTTCTCTAATATGTCCTTTCAAAGGAATTAAATAGGGAATGAAATAAGGAGCGAAGCTGCACATTTAGGCTCTTTGATAGGGCAGATAAAAGCAGATATTCACCTCCACACACACACACACACACACACACACACACACACACACACACACACACACACATTTCTGTCCAAAATAGGAAAATTGCTAATGATCGTCTTCGTCACCTTCATCCGCCTGGAAAACCAAAAGCGTTTTTGACACATTTTTTATCTCCGCTCCGTCCGCCGCCGTGCCTGTGTGAAGATATTTTCTCGGCCTGGCGGCCACAGAACACACACTCGGCCCGGACCCCTGACACCGCGGGTCTTTGGAATGCCTTAGGTACGATTTCACTTTCGCTCACATCAATGCTGACCTGAATGCCTTTCATATCTGATCCGCCGTGTCTCTCCTGGTAAACATCCCCCGGGGGGAGAACAAAAGGGAAAAAAAGCAGCTCTCTCCTTCTTCTCCTTCCTCCTTCTTCTCCTTCTTCTCCCTCTTAATCACAATTCAGCCCCCTTTCGCCGCCAGCAGCAGGGCCGTGCATTTGCATTCAACATCAGAAAAAAGGGAGATGAAAAGGGGGGTGAGGGAGGGGGAGAGAGAGAGAGAAAAGAGGAGAGGAAGGAAAGAGGAAAAAATAGAGGCAGTAAAGGGTGGGTGAGTGGTGGAGAGGAATAACTGGGGTGTTTGTGGTTGTTTGTTGCTCGTCCCCGTGGTTACAAGCCTTTTATAGCCTCTCTGCTAGAGCAGGGCCCCCCGGCCCCCCGGCCCCCCGGCCCCCCGGCCCCCCGGCCCCCCGGCCCCCCCACACACAGATAGTGTTACAAGATGGCACGGCTCTGTCCGCCGCCACTGCCGAGGAAGAAAAGCTGAGCGTGGAGCAGGTGCCCGCACCAGCACCGTCCACACAGATGACAAAACCCACCCATGTCGGAATTCTTTTAGAATATTCCCAGCACCTCCCTGAACGTGACCAGGCTGTGTTTCTGATGCGGAGGGCCGGGTGCCTGGCGCTCTATCTGTCCGCTTCCAGAGATTTTCACCCTCTCACAATCACCAAATTTCCGAGGTGCGGCGTTCCCGCCGATGTTTCCGCCAATCCCTGCGCACTCAGATGCTTCGATATCTTCATCATCTCATTCCCAGGCTGGATGTATGCAAATCCTGAGCAAAGATGAGGGGGCTGTGGGGGCAGGGGGGTCTCTGTAAATGGCATCATGTGATGTGGATTCCAGCTTCCTTTCTTTTCCTCACCCAGAACTTTTTTTTTTCCTCTTTGGTTAAGAACAGGGATTATCGGTACACCTTCCCTCGCTGGCCGAGCTGCGCAGGATTTAGGCAGATTTACTTCAGCAAACACCTTTGGACACTGGTGTGTGTGTGTGTGTGTGTGTGTGTGTGTGTGTGTGTGTGTTGGGGGGGTCTGTTTGCAAAAGGGGCCTTTTGTTCAGAGAGTTTGTGAATAATTCCGGCCCGCGTTAACCTGGTGTTTTTGGTCAAACTCGCTTTTAACTCTTCGCTTCTCGTCTCTGCCAGATTTCCAAAATTCTTGGTTTCATTGTTTTTAGAGTAGCGTCAAAAATTGCGTCACAGCTCGCTAGCGGGGCTTTTAAAAAAAATATTTTCCAGTGAAGGTCGCAGTTTAACGTGATTTTAATAATGAGACGTTTCACGCCGTCGTGGCACGGATCGCGCTTCCAGAGCGCTCGTGATGTCGACGCGGCGCAGCAGTGGGTGGCGGCGCTGCGGACGTGCTGTCGACCTGCTGCTTGCGACGGGTCCGACGTGAATGGATGCTAATCAGGATTTCGCGCAATCCGAACGGCTGCTTTCCTTTTTTGACCTGTTCCTGATTTGGGTGTAAATGCCTGAAATGTAGCTCGTTGCTGTCAGAACTTGCGACGTATTCGAGGTGATGCACACACACAGACACACACACACACACACATACACACACATGCCGCTCCTGCCAAGAGCCGTTGCCTGACTAACACCCAGGCATGAATCAGCCAATCGCGAGCCAACTCCGTCCCTGCGACTTCCCTTTCTGTTTAAACGGCAATAACGAGGTATCGTCTGTAAACAGTGTGACGTTCCGGCTGCGTGTTTTGGCAGAGGCCGTGTTTTTTTTTAATGAACTGTTGCTCTGATAGAATCTCCACAATGGCGAACTTTAATTGAGCTAATTCGGCTGGAGCCGTGCGCATGAGCTGAGCCGCGGTTCTTCTCGCTCGTCGATGGAGAGTGATGAAGCGGAGAGGACAGACTGGAAGGTGGCGGCGTTCTGCCTGTCAGGGCCTCCCTACCTCCCTCCGTCACCTCCGCCTCCTCCTGGCTTTGACAGGTTGCATGCCCCCCCCTTGTGCGACACGCTAACTAAAGTTGTAGTCAGATGTTTTTCTCCTGCTTCCCTGACTTTATTTCACGCCTTCCTGCTTGTTTTTCTGTTTTTGCGCCTTTTTTTTTTCTCTCTCTGCAATTTTGACAAATAAGAAAAGAAAGCAAACACAGAAATTGAAACTTCAGTGGTCCGGCAAATAATCGCATGCATTTGGACTTTTCATTTACGTGTGTACACTCTTTACGCTAAGCCGGGATGTTTTATGCATGGCGGATGCGAGCGGGGAGGGAAGCGTTTGGAAATATCATGCCTCATTTGAGTCTTCCTCGCGTGAAAATGCAAAGTCTTTATTTGGCCCCATCCCTTCGAACCCGTCCTGCTGTTTGCACTTATTCAGTCGCTGCGCCGCGTCTCGCCTGCGACGCTCCCCCACGTTTTTGTCGACTTCTGCGAGCGCGTCTGGGCGCCACAGACGACAGGTTGCTGAGCAGGTGTAAACTTTCTGAAGTGAACAGCAGCGATGGCGACGGCGGAGGCGAGAAACAAGTTAGAGAACACCTTCGGGAACAATGCCTGCATGCGGACGGCGGCTGCCAAACGCCGTTTGCTGCATTTGTCTGGCCCCTTTATGATGAAGCACGGCGGCCTCGCCACCGCCGCATCTGCTTGTTGCAGGTTCGGACAGCACACAGCCTATCTGAGTGTGTGTGTGTGTGTGTGTGTGTGTGTGTGTGTGTGTGTGTGTGTGTGTGTGTGTGTGTGTGTGTGTGTGTGTGTGTGTGTGTGTGTGTGTGAGACATCCTTCAACTCATAAAAACAAACAACAGATAGAAACAACGGCAGACGCAGGAGTGTTGAAAGCTGCCTGCAGTTATGAACAGGGCACATTCATAAACACAAACACACACACACACCTTTGTACTTCCATCTATGTGTGGATTTTCACAGAAATAGTGTACTGCCCAGCCTCTTACCCTAGCCATCACAACCACCTGACCCTTGACCTCTGACCCCTGACCCTGAACCAGTTCGAACTCAACCCCAAAACCAAGTCTGAACCCTCAAACAGGCTTTTGAGATGTGAGGACCAGCCAAATGTCCTCGCTTTGCCAGTAGAATGAGGATTTTTCGACTCAGTACAAGGACACACACACACACCTAGACACACGCTTTGATGTGTGTTTGATTGTCAGGTGGAAAGGCTCTTCTGGCAAGGTCGCGGCCGTGTGGAACAATCAATACCAGATCGGCAGATGGAGGCGTGGCAACATGTGGAAACGGCGCCTTTTCCCCGTTTTGGGCGCTCGCCGCACCACCTTTAGCTCCGCCTAATAGAACATGCTATTTGATCAGCGCGGCTTCTCCTGCTGCGGTTCGTTATTCAGCAGGCGTCCTGCTTCTCTGGCCCCTCCACCCAGCCGCCGCTCCCCACCCAGTCCTGGGTGGAAGTAAACTCAGATCTGTTATCTCCCTTTAATTGCAGCTGATTGCCAGGCGAGATTAGGATGAAATTAGGTCATTTTGCGGTTGCGCAAATCTTCGTTGACTTCCAGGCTTTCATCTCGCCGCCGATCAAGCACCTTCCTCACCGGAGGCTGCTGGGAAAAGAGGAAATGGTCAGAAATGAGGCTCCCAAATACGGTTAACCTTTGGCAGGAGGGAGTCAAGGAGAGCTGGAGTGTGTGTGTGTGTGTGTGTGTGTGTGTGTGTGTGTGTGTGTGTGTTCAGAGTCACATCTTCCCTTTAAATGTCATCTGTGCTGCAGTCAGTGTGTGTCGGTGTGTGTAGTGAAACTGAGAGGTGAAGTCACGTGTTAATGAGTTGTGACGGCGGAGGCCCCGCCCCTCAAGCGTCCGTGTCCTGGCGCTGTCAAACGGCGGTGTCAAACGGGCACCTCCTCAGGTAGCGGCGGGGGGGGGATAATCGCAGCGACAGGCCCGTGCGCGGCCTCCGAGCGCGTCAGGAGCTGCTGGAAGGCAGCGTAAATGTGGACGCGGTTCCAGTTGGGCCAGGACTTGATTCCGCCTTCCTCCACTTTCATCCATGGCAGCCGTCAGTTGCTCTGTTTGTGTGTGTGTGTCTCTGTGTGTGTGTGTCTGTCTGTTCACACTAAAATCTTGGGTTTAAATCTCATCTGTGGTGCACTAAGTGTGTGTGGGTGTGTGTAGTGAAACTGAGAGGTGAACTCACGTCTTAATGAGTTGTGACGGCGGCGGCCCCCCCCCTCAAGAGTAAGTGTCCTGGCGCTGTCAAACGGCGGTCTCAAACGGGCACCTCCTCCCGTAGCGGCGCCCCCCGCATAATCGCAGCGACACGCCCGTGCGCCGCCTCCGAGCGCGTCACGAGCTGCTCCAAGGCAGCGTAAATGTGGACGCGGTTCCAGTTGGGCCAGGACTTCATTCCGCCTTCCTCCACTCTCATCCATGGCAGCCGTCAGTTGCTCTAATTACCCCCCCCCACCCCCCCCCCACCCCAACCCACCCCAACCCACCCAGGGGAAGCTACTTCCTTATCGCCCGACCGTCTTGCTGCAGCATTCCTCAGATAAAGTCCCACCACTTTGTTATTCTTACTACTTAGGGCTTTTGGAATTAGCATGTCCATCAAAGCAGACCTTGTACTCGGAATCTTTTCTCACACTCCTCCCTCAAGACCTTATCGGCGCTCGTTTATTACAACCTGAGAAACCACGTGACGGCCGAGGTGAATAACGCACAGAAGGTGTCCGGCGTGCGCCTGCCTGTAGCCGAGCTCCGTGCCGGCACCTTCCGCATGTCTCCCAGCAGCGAACCGCTGCTAACGCGTCCCATAATGTTATTACTTTTCATAATTAGTAACAGCAACACTCATTCCACCGCTGGCGGAAAGGAGTATTCCTTAGTAATTAAGGTAATGAAATATTCATTTCTGCTACCTTTTCAGCCGTCTCCCAAACGAGCCAGCCAGGCTTAATGTCCGCCGCCGCGCTGATGTTATTACCAGCAGCAGACGGGCACATGTGCAGTTCGCCCACGCTGGCATTTGCTGGGGGCGTTAGCGGCCCGCTAGCATGGTCTGGAGGGTTAGCATTAGCATTTACAGTAAAGCGGCCGATTAGATCGGAGCGTTGACGGAAAGTTGGGATTCTTCCGGCGCTCAGAGGCCTGCGGCACTCGGGTGGGGGTGCACGGCGAGGACTGTGTGATAAAACTTTCATTCAGGTCCCCCCCCCCCCCATTTGCTGTGATGAAGCTTGTTTTATTCATTCCTCAGCGCTCTCTGTTGTTAACATCCGTGCAGGATTTTCTTTCACACCTTTCTCTCTGCTCCTATCTCCTTTCTTTTCACTTCTTTGCCATCCTCCCTCCTTCTGTCTTAATCTTTCTTCTCCCGGCCTCCCCCCGCCACGCCTCTCCTCCCCCAGCTTTGCATGCGCTCTGACGGCCTGATGGCCGTTTCGACAGGGGCAGCATTGAGGTAAAACGGTGTGACGGCAGAGTTTTGTTAAGCCGAGAACAAAGGCTGGGAGATGGCGGGCCGGCCCATTGTCCCGCTCCGTGTTGGCCCTGACGCAGTTCTGCAGGATTTAATGCTCTGTTTACCTCCAGCCAATCACCGCTAACATTCAAAGAGGAGCTTCTTCTTTTCACCTCGGGAGAATTTAAGGAAGATCCATTAAAAAGCAGCTTTGCTGCTAGCAGAGTGATTCAGACAGATGGAGGAAGCTGCTGCTCTTCTTCCTCATTCATCTATTTTCAGACGGTTGCAGCAGAGACGCAACGATGGGCTTTAGTTTAGAAATGTGGACGCTGGCGTCGATCAGCAGCACGATGGCCGGATCAATTTAACACTGTGTGTGTGTGTGTGTGTGTGTGTGTGTGTGTGTGTGTGTGTGTGTGTGTGTGTGTGTGTGTGTGTGTCTGGCCCGTTGGAGTTCCCCTGCACGGTCTTTGGGCAAACTGAAAGCGGCGCTCAGTGGGATTAAAGAATGAGTGTTGCTGGGGGCTGCGGAGGGTGGAGGACGGGGCACAGGAGCATTCTGGGAGTTTTCATCCTCACCGGCCAAAACCAAAACCTCAACTATCGCCACCTAATCTGCGAGTTTTAGCCTCAACGTTTTTAACTCCTTTTAATTCGGTTTGGAATAAAACCCGGCAGAGCGCTGTTGTGTTTTCTTTGTGAAACATGTTAACGTCGTTCAGAATTTGTATCGGTCGCTTTGATCTTGCTGATGTTTGTCTTTGTTCTTGATCTTAATCTGATATTGCTTCTTTTCTTTTTCGGCTAAGTAACGCCTGCATTTCAGTGTGTGTGTGTGTGTGTTTGGTGTTTACAGAATCATTTACAGAGTCAAATTCAAGAGCGCGTAATTTTCATGAGCGCGTAAACTGTATGAGCCCATTCCTGCAGCTTTCATTTGCTCGGCCGTTAATTTGCGAGGCTGGAAGACGGAGCAAGCGATGACATTGATGCTCCAAAGGAGTTTGTTAAGGTCAAAAGAGATATGTCAACGGGCATAGAGACGATAAAAGCTGACAAACCCTGGGACGCTAACGGGTTAGCCAAATTAAACAGTTTGTCAACCTGTTTCTCTCCCTCTCTCTCTCTCTCTCTCTCTCTCTCTCTCTCTCTCTCTCTCTCTGTCTCTCTCTCTCTGTCTCTCTCTCTCTGTCTCTCTCTCTCTGTCTCTCTCTCTGTCTCTCTGTTCTTCTTCACCCTTTTTTTCTCTCTCCCTCTTTCTCACTCTTTCTCTTTTTTGGTGAACAATTATGAAATTACAGTGGATAAAAAGTGAGCAGCGGCAGTATTTATGCAATCAACATAACCAAGAAACAAAACAATTTAATGTGGAAAAATCACCATTCATCTGCATTATAATTGCTTCTCTTTCACATCTACGGGGACGGTTAATTAAAATGTGTGATTAAATGCGCGCACGCCGCCTAGCACGTCTTTCCCTAAACAGGTGCTACAGAATTTAGAAGTAAAGAGAAAAAGCTAATTAGCATTGGAAATTGAGAAATTGCCTGCAAGAATCAGTGTTAATTTCACTCGCTGATGAGGTAATTTATAAAGGGGAGCTGAGGAGGATGTGCAACAAGAGAGATTACACCTCCCTCCCCCGCCTCGGCGCGTGCGGCGTGCAGGTGAGGCTGTTTGGTAAACACGGCGCCGGTTCGGCGTCCCGACGAGCCGGGGTTCTTCGCTTTCACTTCACCTGATGAAGAAAAGCTGCGTTTGCATCTTTGGGAAGCAAAAACAGTGCTGAAAAATGAATTCTGATGACTTCTCTGCTCATCCTTCCTTCCCGTTTCTGCTAAACCGGTTGAAAACAGGGTTTCGGCGTGGGCGAACGGGCGTCCCGCGCTCTCACTTCTTGCAAATGTGGGAGGATTCAACGGAAATTACAAAATCTCCACTCCGAGGTGTCAACATCAGAAAGTTGACAACAAGCTGACGCCCAGCCTCTTTCCTGCGGCTCAGGAACCCGAGTTTTGTCTTGGATTGTGCCCGAAAAAACCTGGCTCCTTCTGGGAAAGGGCGGGGGTCAAAGGTCACTCAGCTTCCACAAGACTGAAGTCGGCTTCATATTAACCCAAAAAGACAGAAGCAGGAAAGAGGCCAATTTAGCGGGACATCGTCTGTCAGCCTTTCACACACACACACACACGCACACACACACACACACACGTACATGCACACACACACACTTCCTAAAAGCCTCAAAGCTGCGACAAACAGCTCTCTGGTGCTCCTGGTTTCTCGCTCCGGGCTAAAGTTCACGGTTTGGGCGGAGGCGTCTCTGCTCACGCTCGTCCTCGCGCTCGTCTGCTCCTCCGTGCTCCTCCCCTCTCTCCTCTCCTCCGCCGCCGAGTCGCTCGGCTGAACAGGTCAGGCGCTAAGTGACAAGGTGTGCGCTGGTTTTTGTCAACCTTCGCCAGGCTGATTGTTCCGTGCAAGTGTGGTGTAACTGAGCTGCTTGTCGCTCGCCGGAGTGTGGAAAATCATATGGCCCCCCCCCCCCCCCCCGCCTGTCTCCTGCCCAGTTTTACCACAAAGTGAGCCAGTAAAGCAGCCATCCAGCCGCTGTCGCTCTGCTCACGTCTCCGTTCCAGCTGACCGCCCCTCCTCTCCTGCTCGCCGTTGACGCTCGCACCAGCGCTGACCCCTGACCCCTGACCCCTGACCCCTGCTCGTGCGCCGTAACCACACACCGACTTCTCCGTGTCGGGGAGATCGAGGCGGCGACACCAGGCCGAGTCCTGGAGAGGAGCCGGTGTTTCCGTGTGACTCATCCTGTCGGGAAGAGCACGGAAGAACGCCGTCGTCCTCGGATGCTTCCAGAGCCCAACGTGGCGCCCGCTGATGACATCAGCAGCGTGGCAGCATCCGCTGGATGGCAGGGCTGCGTCTGCCTCGGCGTGGCGGGATTTGAGCTTAGTGAGGGATTTTTACAAGTTCAACAAGCAGACTCAGAGGAGAGACCTCAGGCGTGGAGAGGGAGGGCCCGGCAGTGGGAACACGCACGCACGCACGCACGCACGCACGTGCACGCGTTTCTAGAGACAAAAAAGGAAAGCTGCAGTTTGTTTATGTGCACATAATGTGAGTGTGCGCCCGCTGGAGCAGTGCAAATGGGAGAAGCATGCGTGGGTTCCTCAGGTAACAGGATTACGTGGGCACATAATTGATCCATTTGGGGGAAAAATGACAGCGCGGTAAAGAGGCGGCGGCTTTGGAGACGGGAGTTTATGAAACAGCATTCGTAAATTCAGAGGAATCAATATGTCAATTTTATTACATCTCTGGGCCAGATGGGCGTTAAAGGCACAGCTCATCCCTCCGCCTCTTCCTCCGCTCCTCCCTCCATCCTGCCGCCACCGCCGTCATCCATCCTCTGAAAAGAAGCTGGCGGTTAGCGCTTCCTGCTGCAGTTTCAGCGCCACGACGGCGTCCAGCTTCCTCGATTATCCTGAAGAACCTGTTTTACCAAAGGAGGCGGGGCTTGACTCACCTTAGACACGCCCCTCCCAGGCCGCTCATCTGTGTTTCAGCCTCATCTTCTCAGTTTGTGGCGGTCTGGCGTCCCTCCGCCCCTGATGTCAAAGGTCAAAGGTCATCGGTGTCCATTTGCCCCACCAGATTTCGAGGAAGTCTCCGAGGTGTCAGGTGACAGGCGATGTTTGTGGATGCAGCTGTTGGCTCAGTGCTGCTGTTACTGCGGTCGGGGGGGTCCCAGGTTTCCTGCTAAAATATTCACGTAGCATTTAATTAGCATCCTGAGCTATAACGCAAATGAATAATGCAGCGGCGAGTGATGCAAACGGACAGAAACACGAGGCTCCGGCGTCCGCCGTGGCATCCGGGTGGGAGGAGCCAAGAGAGGGAAAGGTTGAACACGGAAGAAGAGACGGAGGGAAGCTGTGTGTGTGTGTGTGTGTGTGTGTGTGTGTGTGTGTGTGTGTAGTGTGTGTGTGTGTTTGCGAGTCCAATTATTCTCTGCTAGTCGCAGGATTTTCCTGATAGTTCATTTTTCCAGAGTAAGTATAATAAGAAGTTGGTGATGCTGTGTCGTTTTTAATCCCCCCCACCCACCCCACCCCACCCTCCCCAGCCGTGCCCCCCCCACCACCCCCCCGTTCGGCTCACTGACTGACATCTGCTATCAATGCTAAGCAGGTGTTCCCGTGCAAACACACTTGCCCCCCTGTTTGTGTTCCACCGTCCCCGCCGCCGCCGCACCCAAATGAGCAACCTGATTAAGAATCCTGTAAATTTTTGAAAGGAAACGGATGGCTGCCCGGCCAGAACGTAATTACACCGCCGCCGACATCCGCAGCTCGCCGCCGTCGCAGCCGCAGCCAAAGCAGCAGCAGAGAATTAATAATATATAATGGCATCTTTGCTTGTAATTCATAAATGCAATAAAATGGAGGAGGAGGAGGAAGCGCTGATGGGTCGGCTGTTTTGGGGGGGCTGCCAGGCTCATCTGCAGGATTCAGGTGGGGAGGATCTTCTCCAAGCATTACCTGCGCCCGTGCAGCAGCGGAAAACTTCCTGCTATTTCCGTGCTGGGATACCTGATGCTTCTAGCTCTGTTTTGGCTAATTTATCTGTCTGAGCAGCGTTTCCTCCCACCGGTGCGGCTGCAGACGCGGTTTTGGCCAAAGGTGCACCCCCCCCCCCGCCCCGACTGATACGGGTCTAATCAGAACCAGAGACGGCCGCATCCTCCCTTTCGGATACAGGATAATTAGCCTTCTGTGTGGACGCAGGGGCTTCGCTCTGAGACAGGGAGGGACGGAACCTCTGACAATTACATTAGTGTGTTTGCTGCCCCCCCGCCCCCGCCCCTAGCTCCAGCTGAAGGTCCAGAGCTCCTGATATGAAATAATAAGGTGTAGTTCACAAAAGTAAGCGGACGAGCAGCGTTCCGCCAGCTGGGTGAGAGATCGGTGAGTCTGCCTCGCTCAGCGGGAGGAACGAGGTGCCGGAACACGGCCGATGGCGCCTACGAGGGATTCCAATTTAACCTGGATGTCGCCGCTTCCATCAGGGAACACTACGGTTGCTAAATAGCACCGTTAGCTGCTCCTGCGCCTCTGTTCTAGCTTTGTTCCACATATCTTTCTTGGATTCAAAGAATAAAACACCTGTTTAACGTATGCTAACACCTACCACACGCTTTAGCTAGGCGGTTCCAGCAGTAACATCAGTAATGGAGCAAGACAGCCTCGCTCTGAGTAAACTGGCGTATAGTCGGGTAAATGTGGTGCGTTGTTAGCATGGTGCACAGCTGTGGATAACGTGCACAAAATGTTGGTTGAACGTGAACAATCGGGAATGTCAGGCCCAGCGCGACGTGTGATTGGACGAGCGGATACAGTAGCGCTCTGTTGTGACAGTTGGAGCAGTGTGTGTGCGCGCGCCGTCGTCAGCACGCCATGTTGTCCTCCTCCAGCTGCTGGGAGATGATTCGGGTCACTGCGGGCTGCAGGAGCGGGAGGTGGGGGGCAAACTGACAAATCAAGGGGGCAATTGTGTCTGGTGCCAGTCAGTCGTAATTAAGAGCAGGATCGGGGGGTGGACGAAGAAACGCTCACACACTCACACACACACACAGACACAGACCTCAGGATATAAACACACACTCTGTTAAGCCAGGCCCCTCTATAGAGAGCAGCTCACCTGAAAATAATCGCTGCGAGGGGCAGCAGGGGATGCAAATGAGGCCGGAGGTTAGCGTGGGAAAAGTGGAGCGGGCTAGCCCAGGACTAGGTGATCCTCCGGGCAGGGGGGGCGGGGGGGAGGACGAAGAGGAGGAGGAGGAGGAGGCCAGCCTCAGGAGGGACCTTTGTTTGCAACCTCCTTTACCAACGCCCCCCCACCGCTGCTCCATCACCTCCCAGTCCAGGCTGAGCACATAGAGACGGAGCAGGGATGTATGGCTTGTTTAACAAAGGGAGGGCTGTGTGTGTGCGTGTGTGTGTGTGTGTGTGTGTGCTGTGTGTGTGTGTGCTGAACTTAAATATGATGAAACGATCATTGTGCGTCTCTGAAAGCCTTAAATGCATTCATGTATTCACTGCTCTCTCCGCTCTCTCTCTCTCTTTTGGGTCCCTCCTCGCTGCTCGCCGCCGCTGCGCCACAGGTAAGCGCTCGCTCTCCTGCTGCATGCAAACACGTCCTCACATTCCCGAGGAAGTGGAGGAGGTGGTGGAGGTGGGGCGGGATGGGGGGGGCACGCAGCTCTGTGAAACAACACGTTCTCATGAATATTCAGGCCTGGAAGCTGTAAAAACTTGTGTACATGCGTGCGCTCGGAGGGTGGAGACCGCCCTCCAAACAAGTGCGGCTGCAACCTGTTTGGCGGCAGCGGACGCTCCTCGCGCCGTCCTCCAGACGCCGCGGTCGCTGTCGTGCCCGCTCCCTCCTAAGTGTGATTTATTGGCTCCGCCCCCGGCTCTCCTCCGCCCTCCTCAACGCCGTCCTAAATAATTTCTGGCTGCGAGGAGGCCTGGACGTGCGCGCTCGCTCTCGCTCATCAAAGTTTCATCCCAGCCCACGTTTTGGTTTTTTCCTCCAATAAAGCACACTTAAAAAATTTAGATGCAAATGATTTTGCATAATTCATGCGCTGCGCGGGTCCTTGTAGGTTGGAACATTTGCGGCCACCTTGATTCCGGTAATTACCGATCCGGCCGCGCTGCGTCATGAATAAGGTATTTCCTACAAGCCGAGTCTGCGCCTGATGAGCTTTTAAAGTGGATCTACACCCAACTTGTGTACTGCTCCACCTGCATGAGTGGCTCCAACATGGCTCCCAATCACCGTCAGGGGGGGGAGGGGGGGGGGGGGGGGGGGGGCGGGGGGTGAGTGACAGCGCTCTGGCTCTTTTGCGCCGGGCGAGGCCCCCAAGTGTCTAGCTGGCGCCGTCTTTTGTCTCCTCGCATGCGCCGCTGCGCCCGTGGCCTCTGGGAGATGAGCGCCGACAGAAACAGTTGTGTTATTACGCAGTTATAACCGCTCAGAGACCAGCTCAAAGCATCCTGGTCTGGTTCCTGTGCTGCCAGTCACCCATCCTCACTGGTAATATCCCAGTCTAACCAGTCTAGCGTGACCCCCCCCCCCCTTCCCCCCAGCTCTCTCTATCTTCACGTCTGAAGCGGTTCAGGTCTTAATTCCACCTTTAAGCTTCTTCTTTCCCTCCTCTTCACCTGAAGATCCTCCTTAAGCTCACCTGGCTTTGTTGGGCAACCCCCCCACCCCTCCCCCCCTCATCCCCCTGCCATCTTTACTTCCCAGCAGAAGAATTAATATTTAAACATTCCAATAACGCCGCCGCTCGCCTGGTGCCCACTTTTAAGCAAGGCAACAATATTTCTCACCTGAGGTAACACAATGATTTTTCATCCCGCTGTGCACAATTTCCCTCCCTGATGATCCCCCCCCCCCCCACCTCCACCTCCAAACTCCTCCTGTGATCGTTTTTCCCTCGTTTTCACGCCGCCAAAAGAGGAAAAATATATATTCATGGAAATAAATATTGAAATTAATGTTTCCTGTATATGAGCAGCGGCGCCGCGCTCCCGGAGGAGCGGCGCGATTCATAAAACCCAACCTGTTTGGAGGAGAGGTGGAGAAGGGGGGTGGGGGGCCGCTGGGGGGGCAAACTTGTGTTTGTTTATTTCAGACTGATCTGTTGACCTTTCACCCTGTTAGCTCTGTGTCGGAGAGCAGCTAGCTTAGCCCTGACGTCTGATATAATTTTAATAAGATGTCAGTGGGTGGGGGGTGATTTATCGGCTCTGGTGGGGGATCAAACAAAAGAGGGTCAAAGGTGGGGGGTCAGGATTCACAGAAGCCATTAAATCAGAAGTTTCTCATTGATTATTGGCCCTAATCAAATCAGCCGCTCCAGCGTTTAGCGCCAGCCTTTAGCTCCGCCCACGTCAGCGCTCTAGCTTGTTTGTTTTTTAGAGCCGCGCCGATTCGCCGCATCACGCCAAGCTCTGCTTCTCGTCTCGTCAAACAACAGTTGGCGTCGCCAGGCTGCCGTTAGCATCAAAGGTGTAGGTAACCGCGGGTCCCAGAAGGCGGATACAAACAAACACCTCCTGAAAAGCGGGGAAATTAGCCAATTGGAGGTATTCTCAGAGGGTCGGGTCTTTCACGGCGGCGCCCGTCAGACCGAATGCATTACACACGCCTGCAGCTTTTGTAATTGATCATGAAAATGAATCACTGTGCGGCTGCGGCTAAATTGAATGACATAAATAAGAGTTATGCGCTAAGCCGAGCTCCCCAGATTTGTTTACGTGTATCCGAGCGCGTGCGATCGGTGGCGGCAGGTGGGGGGGACCCTGGCACAAAGACGTTTCTTCTTCTGCTCCCTGCTCACACCTGCACACAAACGCCGGCGTTCTTAAAAGATCATGTTGTAAGCTGATTTCGACATCTTACGCAAGGTGCCTCGGCGAGGAAAGAATAGTTTGTCTGGCGCCTCGGGGCGGAGATTAAAGTCGATGCGAAGGTGTAACAGCACCTTTTTTGTTGGTAAAGACTCTCTGCCTTTGATATATGGCGTAACCCGGTGAAATCCAACAAGCTCGCTGCTAAACGGTGCAAGAAGGAAACGGAAGAAAAGGCTTCCGCCACTGCTTGAAGTTCTGGTGGCGGGTGATAAAGGTGCGCCTTAATGACCGGATTAGGGAGGACGGCTTCCGGTCCGAGCCCAGGAGCGAGCCGCCGTGCACTGAAGCGGCCTTTTCCACATGTAGGTTATCGGCTGCTGCGTCTCTTCAGGAGGGGGCGGAGCCTCAACAGGTTTAAAGGGCGCCAGAGTGGAGCGACACTGAAACGAGCTTGTAAACCGGGAATCAGGCGGCGCTGAATTCACAGCTTTGTGCTTTTGTGACAACAATGGTGCCATTGATACGTGTGTGTGCGAGTGTGTGTGTGTGTGTGTGTGTGTGTGAGGGTTAACCCCCATGGGATCACCCCTCCCTCTGTGCCTCCCCGTCCCTCCCAGGAATAAAAGAGCAGGGGCTGCATCCAGTAGTCACCTTTTTTCCACCTTAATTGATTCCTTTAGAGGGGCCCGCGCTGCCAGGCTGCATTAGGGCCGCGCAGACGGGCCTCGTGTCAGATTGGCCTGCCGCTCCGCATTTGTTCCCGCCGCCGGCCCGGGACATTAGACCGTCAAGAATTCAGGCCAGACAGGAGAAGGGGTGGGAGGGGGGCACAGTGAACATCAGAGCAGATGACTTTCACCAATTAGGCTAAATCCCCGGCTAATTTAAGGTCCCTCCCTGACCGGCTCAACTCCCAGCGCGCTAAGCAACCTGGTATTTTGCAGCGCACGTTTGGTCGTGTTCTGTGTTCTGGGATGGACGGGAACTTCTGAAGGTGAAGTTCCAGCTGATGAACGATTTCATCGAGCCAAATTCAGAGGGTCGTCAGCTTGATTGGTTAGAAAAAGGTTCAGCCCCCTCTTCAGCTAGCATGCTAGCATGTCCTCTCAAGAAGGTGGGGCCAAACATCATTTGGAGGTTCATCATACATCTCCTGTCCCTCGCAAAAGCCCTTCAGCCAAAAACATCCCCCCACCCCCCATCAGCCTAGATCTTGTGCTGGGCGGGAATGCGGCGGGTCCGTGTCGTCGCTATTTTGGTGGCCGATGTGTTTGGACGCCCATCTGGTCTGACGCCATCAGACCGGCTCAGCTGTAACAACAGGTGCTGCGTCACGGCCAGCCCTCCTCAGACACGGGTCGACCCTGCGCCCATGGGTCCGGCCCCGGAAGCTTCCGGCCCTGCTGCAGACCTGGGTCGGGCACAGCCGACCTTTAGCTAATGCTTGAGCTGTGACTTCACGGCTGGTGAAAATAGCCGAGAGCAACAGCGATTTGAGATCTCACCCGGTTCCCCAACACGCTAAATAAGGAACCTGTTTGATGTTGAAACCAGATCAAAGCATCCGCTGGTCTCCTGGAGGCTGAAGGAGCCACTAGCGCAGGGGTGGGCTGTTATTTAGCCTGGAGGGCCATATTGGGTTTTAGATCTTGTCGAACGGGCTGGTCAGGTGGCTCGGGAAGCTAACCCGATCAGAGGTTTGCTAAAAAACCTGCTTGATGGACGATTGACCAAGAAAATATGTTGAGCCTTTAAATTGGTCTAAGTGGATGGAAGCTCCCAATGAGGTTTGGTTCCACCTACTTGAGAGGACATATTAGCATGCTAGGTAAAGGAAGGGGGCTAAATTTTTTTCTAACCAATCAAGCCAACAACCCTCTTTGTCTGGCTTTTGGAGAAATGGTTGTGAAGGCTCTGAGGGCTGGAATAAATAGTTCATCGGGCCACATGTGGGCCCCCGGACCTTAGTTTGTCCACTTTTCCAGTCTGACCGAGGCTGCAACGGACTCGGAAGTTCCAGATTCTCTCGGTTCCTTTTTCTAATCTGGTCAAGTCAAAAACAAAGTTTGGTTCCAACCTGTTTGGCTTCTTTTTGTCCGAATGGTCGAGGTTGTTTTTCTCCTCCTCCTCCTCCTCCCCGGGTGAAGGAGGAGGAGGGTGAGATGAAGGGAGGAGGGAGCACTCTGCATGACAATACCTACATCTGTCCGCCGTTTTGTTCTTTGTGCTATCAGGAGCTGTCTTTGTGGCGGGCCGCTGTCGTGGTAACAGGAGGTTAGAGGTACGGCTGGGTGGCGGAGGGGGGGACGTGTGACTCCGACGCCCCTGTGACACGGCTTTTGTTGTGCTTCCATATTTGATCCTCTTAGCAGTTTGCCATGCCTCCGCCCACTCCCTGCCCTCCGTTAGCGCTGACACACACGCGGGGTTGCCGCCGGGCAGCGTTTTCCTCTTTCTGGCGTCACCTGTTGGCAGAGTTCTGCTGCCAGCGCTTTTCTTCCCCTTCTCACTTCCTGACCATCAATTCTGGAGCCTAAAGAGCAGCAGAAGTTTCGAACCTGAGCCGCTCGCATTCTTGCCCCCTCACACACGGAGCAGAAACAAAGTTGGGGCAGCTGGCCCCCGGAGAGACCATTACAGGCCCTTTATTGTTTCAGAGCTGAGGTCATCCTTCTGCTCGGCGTGGAAACAAAGGCCGCAGGCTTTACTGCAGCCTCGGCTGTGTGAAAGGAAACACTCTGCCGTTGTTGCGCCCTGGCAGATCGCAGACACACATCCCCGCTGTTTCCTCGGGATGCTCTACCTTTCTCTTTTCTTTCCCTCCGGCGGCTCCTCCAGCTGAGGTGTTCGGCGTGATGTCGGCTCGCTCACGCAGGAGGTGTCAGGAGGTGTTTGCCTCTTCCCTCCGAGAACCCCCCGACGTCCCTGGAACCTTGGCGGAACTCTGAGAATTAGCATGCTAATGAAGGCTAATGGGATGGTTGCAGCTAGAACTTCCGGCGGAAGCTCCCACATTTGCGCGTCATCTTCAACCCGTCACATCTACTTATCGTGGTCATATTTAACATTGTGGCTGCGCCGCCAAATGAAGCGCCGCCAGGGCCGCCGCGGCCGCAGCGGCAGCCCTCTTTGTTTTTGATGCGGTGACCTTGATAATTGTGACGGTAATTACAATAAGTGGCCATTATATTTCAAGGTGCAGCGACCTTCATTATCCAAATCAATTTGAGTCACTATCAATTTGATAATGCCCTAAATGCGCGGCTGCGTGGAAGGTGCACACTCTGCACGGCTGTCGGCTGCCGTATAATGGAATGCTGTTATTGGGATTGAGCCGCCCGGCTTCCATCCACGGCGGCAATCAATATTAACAGCTTGTTAAAAAAAAAAAAAAGAGGATTAGCCTCGCTGACAAATAAAAGGAGATACTTAAACAAAGTGCAGGAGGGAATCTGACCCTCAGACGCAGGCAGATGCCTGCAGCCAGCTGCACTGGAGCGTTTCTGCAGATCCTTAAAGTCCACAAATGTAGCAGGATCAGCCAGTAAATCAACGCGTTTGTGACCTGCTGAAAACCTTTGGTCGTCCTCACAAAGGCGGCCTCAGAGCTGACGGATGAGGCAGGTTTACAAGCCCCCCCCCCCATCCCCCCCTCCCAGAGACGGTCCATCCACACCTGGATCAGCGGCGCAGGGAAAAGTGCTGGCTGAGCACTTCTCCGGCCTTGTCCGGCAGCAATATTCACCGCGTATTCATAAAAAACAGACAATTGTTTGGCAGTTCCTTTGATGTATGCGCCTGCTCGGCGGGCACGCCCCCCCACCCCGCACTCCCCCCCTCCTTCTCTCGGCGCTGAAAGAACTCAGCTGGCCCTAAGGTGTGATTTGCAGGCTACCTGACATAATTTACTGTCCGGGCGGCTCATAATTCAAAAGTCAGGAGAAACAGTATCGAACCAACAGCCAATATAATTAATGGCCATGGTGATCTGGGGGAAATGGTCGGCCCCTTTTGCCCCCGTCGAGGGGAAACGCAGACCCAGGACCCGATATCGATTGCCGGAAAAAAGGCGGCGCAGGGAATTATTTCTGCGACTCCGTGGATGGAAATGTCATTTTTTTAAACTAACGCCCAACTGATGTGGTCACGTGACCCCAGACACATCCGAAGGTGAGCTGAGTTTCTTTCTTCCTCGCTGCCGCGACCACGCCGCGCAATTAGCGCCTGCGTTCAAGCCTGGGGCACCTGCAGCTCGTGGTCGGCCGCAACGTTTGCCTTGAAGACGCCTGCCACCGTCGCCGGCTGTCACCGAGACGAGCGGCGGAGAAAAGACAAGACAGAGAAAAGAGAGAGAGGGGTGAAGTAGAAAAAAGAGCACTACTGTGTGCAGCATTCTTCCAGAAAGCTGCGCCTGGCTTACTGCCGCCGTGGCTGCGCATGTGAAGAAATGGGCATTTACATGGGTTCACAATGGAGACGACATTACTTCCACAGTAGCCTCATTATATCCGCGACGCCCACCTTCTGCCCCGCGCTGGTTTACTCACTCCTAGCGCTTATTGTTGGGGTATAATGGCGCTCGGGCATTTCTGAAATTCCCTCATTATTCAGCTTATTAAGGCTGCACCAACTCGATAATCGCGGCGCATTTCGTGTCAAAGGGGGCGACTGTGCTGATTTGCCACATTTGAAGGCCAGACCAGACTCGGCGCTCAATCCTCTCCGCGTCGCAGGCGGGATGAAATTGCTCTGCGAATGCAGCTGATGTGTAATGCTGCTCTTTATTCCCTTTTTTTCCCATTTTGCCCCTGACTCCGACACAATGCGCGGCCCCCTCCCGGGAGTCAAACCCGAGGCAAAGTGCACCTGACAGATAACCCTGACGATTTGGTTTTCATTTCAGCGCCAGCGCGATCTGAGGCGGCGGCGGCTAGCGCCTCGACACGGGTGGACTGATGGGGAACGTCTGCCATCGCCTTGATTGACCTACATTCACGTTGAGCTAAAATAGGAGCTTCTTGCCGCTAATGGTGGAAAAGGCGCTGATTTTAAATGAAAACACAACGGCGGTGGAGCTGCACGGCCACCGCAACAGAAAATGGGTCACAAAGAAACAATCGGCAGCGGCGGAACAAAGAGTGCTTTTCTGCATCTTCACAAGCGTAGACTTTAATTATTGCGCTAAGCCCTCTTTGGGCTGAAATGTGGCTCCTCTTTTTGAAGAATGTTCAGGAGGGCGAGAGCACGCTGCGGCCCGCGGCCGCCTCTGACACGTTGTCATATATGGCGGGGGAGAAAAATCAATTGGCAATTAAATGATACACCTTGAAAAGATGACAAGGGGTGTTTGGTTGCGGTGCAGGAAGCAGTGTGGTAGCGAGGGGCTTCTGGAACCAAGTCCTAATGACTATTCATAGGAACGCTGCTCCACTCGACTGCGAAACTCTGCCCCGCAGAGGTGGCGCTGTCACATTCCCTCACCTCAAAAAGGCGCCGCGATCGACGGCGGAGGATATGAGCGAGAAATTAGCAGGACTCCGCCCCGGGCCTGTCTCAGGTCGCATGCAGGAGGATGGGATGCGTGAGGGGAAAGGGGAAAGCGCGCATCTGGCACACCATAGGTGCCACCGGGGGACAGCAGTGCGGATCAGGAAGCAGAGCGCGCGTGGGATTGACAGCGCCGGATACCTTTTCGCACGGCTCAGTTTGGGGCCTTTGTTCTCCTCTGACAGTGCAGCAAGCTAGCCATCTGCGGTGCCGGCGCATGTTTGCGGCCGTGCTGCGTCCTGCGGTCGGGTCGAAGAGGTGATCAGTTCGAGAGGCCCTCCATAAATGCGAGATTTCCGGGGAAGCCATGCGCCAGCTGAAGTAAAAGGACTCATCGTCGACCTTTTACCGGCGGCCTGAGTCATCGGGTCACTTCCTCTCCAAACGGTGCCCCGCCCCCATCCTGCCTTCGCTGGAAATATCATTAGGCAATTAGAGGTGAGGCGTTGGGGAACTCAGGCCACTGAACCTTCGTCTGATTACCCACGCATGGCTGCAGCCGCGGCTGCAACCGTAGGTTCGGACAGAGTTAAAACAGTCCTGACCTGCATTTGAGCTGCATTTCAGGCATTTTTCCCCAGATTAAAACCCAACCCTGCGGCCTTTAACTGCAGCGGTGCGCCTGAGTAAACCTGGAGCGGCGTCCCCATCGACTGTCGGCGCTGCGTTATCTATCTGTCTGTTATCGCCCGGCGCAGCTCGCCTTATCTAAGGCAAACGCAATAACGCGCTCATTAGTCTCTGCTTGGTGGCGGTAACAGCGGCTGGGTCACCCGAGCGGAAGCGGACCAGGCTGAGCGCGCAGACGCGATGCGTCCGGCGCAGCAAAGTAATTGAATAAATCCTGAGTACCTGAGCGAGCCGAGCCTCTCGAGCCGCCTCTCCTCCTTCACCCTCAGCTGTGCGTGGCGTCCCGCCAGGGCCGCGCTTACATAATTAATCTGCATTGATCGTCTGGTTAGCGCATGAATCAAACGGCGGAATAATGGAGCGTTGAAGTTGCGCCTTGGCGGCGAGGCATGGATCTGCGCTAGCAGGTCACCAGACAATGGTTGGCGATGTTTGAACTGCGTGTCAGGAGTCAGCGCCGGGCCGCTCCAGTTGCATCTAAATGGAAGGAAGCTCAGAAGAATCGCCCGTCTCCAGAATAGCCCGTTCCCGGCGGCCTCGTAAACGATCTCAAGAAGTGGCGTGCTAAGCGCAGCACCGCTTCCTCTCTTTATCCCGAGTGTTAGCAGCTTTCAGCAAGTGCCCGAAACTTCACCGCTGCAGATTTGGGTGGCATCTCGATGGGAACGAGTCCTGAGCGAGGTCAGGAGGGGCGTGTCACGCCGCAGATCACGCCTCAAATAAGCGTTTGGACATGCAAGTCCTGCAACGGTGGATAAGGCAGCACTGCTGCCAAAGTTTAGCAGAAGATGCACTGCAAGGTGCAGCAGCGCTAGCGTCCACAGCAGGAGAAGCGACCTGGTCCGTGAGTGTGTGTGTTGTTGTTGGTTTCCGCCCTTCCCTGATTCCGGGGTGGGAAACCCCGACGTGACCCAGATCGACAGACTGGAGGGTGAATCCTCCTGCGGGGCGGTGCTGCAGCTCCTGCAGGAGGCCACTGTTAATTGAAGTCGCAGCACCGTCATTAACATTGCTATCATTATTACAAAGAGAGCCGTGCGGATGATCCTTCCGTCCCCAGCCGCCGCCGCCGCTGCTCTCGCTGCCGCACAACCCCCCCCCCCCCCCCAGACACCCGAACATCATTATGCGGTGGCATCTATCAGATAGGGCCTTAATTAGGGCTGTACAGCACATTAAGCAGGGGGAGTAGCCCAGCTCAAATATTTATAGGGTTGAGTATATTTATGATCTGTGCCATAATCCCTTATTGGAAGATCCCCCGGTTGAACTCTCCTTCACACTTTTATTTTGCTAAATCCGTCTATGCTGTTCTGTTACCTCAGGCAGCGAGCAGAGTCAGTGCCCCCCCAGCCCATCCTTCACCCCCCCGCCCGGTGGCGGTAACTCCGTGCCGTCGTGGTGAAGGGCTCTTACCTTTTCTCCCTCACTCGTGGCGTCTCCATCTTCATTTTGCCGTCTCGCCTTGAGAGAAACCACGAGGGCCGTGTTTATTTAAAAACAGAAAAACACGCCTGTCCTTGTCCTCAGCGCCAACTCCCCCACCGCCAACCCGCCCCCCTCCCTCTGGAAGCCTTTGCTGCTTTTCTGATTTTCATGTCAGAAACAGTAAAAAGATGTTTTCTGTCTTCGTCTGAGCTCTGAACATATTAAATTATGATCTATTAACGGGGGAGACATTCCTGTGCATGAAAAATACTTTGATTTGTCTTTGGTGTCCTAGAATGACCAAAATTGGCTATTTTTTACAGGCAGCGCTAACGTGGTTAGCTGTTAGCAGCACCGATGTGCACTAAAGCAGGAAAACAGGAAGCCAATTGGGTGAAAAAGCTGACTTTTAGATGAAATTGTTGTTGAACTGCGCCAGGTTTGGACTTTTGGTGACTGACACGCCACGTGCACACCTGTTCTGGTTCTGTCTTGTGTTAGCGTTGCTAGCGTCGTGCGGTTTCTGGACGAGCAGAAGTTTCTGGATCAATCACCGGGCTTTGACAGAGATGCTTCCTGTCATATTTGTGGAAAGACAGATTGATCATTGCTCTCAAAGATGAAGTGTGGTCGATCCTAATCAGCTGTTCTTCAGCCGCTTTCCTTCCAATCAGCCTAATGACCAAACTTTTTTAGCTAAAGTCGATAAAAATCCGCTTCCAACGTGTACCCCCCCCCCCCCCCCGCCCGACACCGGTGCCCGTCCTGGTTCAGGCCCTGAAATGTTCGACCTGGAGTTTTCTTGCAACGTGCCTGACTCGGGGGGGAAAAAAAACCCTGGAGTCTGTGAGCAGCTAAAAATTCTCAAATTAGAGGTTAGCAAGGCAGACTCCGGGTTGCCAGTTCTAACCCGAGACCTCTGCTTTTTTATAAAGAGAAAAACAGTCGCTGTAGTCGCCAGCGTGAGGTTTCCAATCTCCTCAGCACTCCTCCCTGCCAGGAAAGTATCACGCAGAGGTCTGAGCCTAACCTCCACCTCCATCCCCGCAACCCCCCTGCTCCCACCCCTCCCCCCCTCCATGCAGCAGCCGCCACGACCCGTTAGCAGCCCGGCCTGATGAGCTCTTGGTGTGGGTGGGCCTCGGCGTTGGAGGGATTCTCTCATTTCTGGCCAGGCTTATCCGGAGCCGAAACTTCTGTGGAGGCGGCGGCGGCAAGGGGAGGCGGGGGGGGCGGGGGGGGATACTCCCCGGTCGCTAAAGCCCTTCTATTAAGACGCGCTAATACAGATTGCAGGATGAACTGTGAGATTTCAACTTTCTGCTGACCGCAGTGAGACGAGCTGAGGGGCCGGAACAGCTGAGCCCGTCAGGGTTTAACGTTTGGCTGCAGCACGCCGACTCTGGTGGTTCTGCGTACCTGCCGCAACCTCTGACCCGGCAGCAGTAACCTCCGCAGCAACACAAAGACACGTCTCCTCCAACCAGACCGAGCTGAGACGTCTGGAAAATTGTCCGTCTGATCCCAAATTCAGCTCTGAATAAATCAGAGAATTAGCAGCAGCATCAGAATTAGCATGCGTGTTGGTGGAATGTGGAAGACGGTCCAAGCGCAGCGCTGCAGTCAGATGAAAGCCGACAAGTTTCCTCAGGGTCATCAGAAAGTTTTTTTTCGGTTTTGATTTTCCAGCAAACCCTCCGAAACTTTCATTGGCTCTGCTCGCCTTTCATTTGCAGAATGGAAGTTCACGTCGCGCCGCCCACGCCATCCCATTGCCAAGTGAACTCAGGGAATTGCAGAGGAGCTGAAAAACACCTCGGCGGCGACCGCCAGAGCGCCAAACAAAGGCGGGATTTTCACAATCGCCGCTTTCAAACCACCGGCTGCGCTTGTAATCGCGGCTAACCGCGCTGCGCGACCTCTGTTGCCCTCCTGCCCCAACACCTGAGCAAACGCCAGGCAGCCCACGGCGAGCGCTGTGGGAGGAGCCCCGGCTGGCTCCTCGGGGCTCCGGCGCTGCGCTCATCCTCGGCTTTTAGCGTAGGAAGAGGAAAAACCTGAGAGGGAAAAGAGCGGCGGCGGAGCTCCAGCCTCTGGCCAGGTGCTCGCTGGCGGCTCTGGCTTTTATCGATTTCCAGCTTCTTCTCCTTTGTTTGGCCACCGAGGGCGGCGAGCCCCATGGGGGGGGCGGGTTGGGGGGGAGGGAGGGAGCGCCGCCATGCTTGGCCTCTCCATCCTGATCTCTCCGGTTTCGCAGTGTTTGGCATTCGGCTCCGTGTTGCTGCAGGATTTGAACCACCGTCTCTCTACCCGGCCGTATCACTGGCCGCTGTGATGTGTAGCTCCGCCCACACTGCGCCAACGCCCGGGTGAGAAGACGGCGTGACCATGTCTGAACTCTGCTCCTTCCTTCGTTCTTACCTGATGCCGGCGTTCCGTCTAAAACCGTTGATTTGAGAACAAAATCCTCCCTTCGGGTTGCGTTAGACTGAAAGGATGCGACCAACGGCGGCCATTTTTCCTCCGCCAAGGTGTCTGCTCGCCGGCGGTTCCAGCCTTCAACCTGTCAGACTCACTTTTGTGACGGCAAATCCCTCCTTTCATTTCTCTCCTCTCGGGCACAAACACATTTCCCTTTTTTCCTCTTCTCTTTTATCAAGGACAAACCTGAAACACACACACACACACACACACACACACACACACGGGCAGGCAGATCTCCGGGGCCTGTCATTTTACATTTACATTTCAGCCGTTTAGCCGACGCCCTCGTCCAGGCTGACTCGCCTAGTGCCGCTGCCACCGCCGCCGCTCATGCGCAGGTGCAGACACGAGGTCGACTTTTGACCCTGTTGGTTCCACTGGCTGTTCATGACCTCTTGACCCCTGACAAGAACCTTCAAGCGGGTTCCCAAACGGCAACACCTTCTTTTGATCTCTCCAGGAGAGGAAGCAATGCTGCGGCGCTGCGGCGCTGCGGCGCTCTTCACCTGCCTCTGTGAATTATTCAGGCGTTCTGGAAGTGCAGCTCAGGCAGCTTTTAAAGGCCCAAACTGCCTCATCACTGGGCGGCGAAGGTGCGCATCCATTATTCAGCCCAACCTGCGGAAAATCTGACATCGGCTGCTTTTTTCATCGTCTTCTTCTGCGGTTCTTCTATCCGTTTATTGATGGAGCCGTTTAGAATTTGAGGAAGAAAAACGGGTCCGAGGCTCTGAATCAATTCTCCGCACTTCTTCTTCAAAGTGAGAGCTGCGGCGCCCATTCTCGACGCCTCCTGCAACCTGGTTTAAGGCGTCGCTCCTGTTTCACGTTCAGCAGCTTCGATACATCGAATCAGGTTTTCTTTTAAATTTCAGACTAAAAGTCTTCAGAGACGAAGGTTTTGGTTTCATAGAAACTCACCGTTAAAATCTAAGTATAAAGTTTATATTAATTCAGGAAGCAGCCGCTCTTATTGCTGCCGATCTGGGGAGGATTTTCAGAATAAAAGCCTGTGCTAATTTGTTAATTGTTTTTTTTTCTTGACGGTTTTATTCTTCTACTGTTCTCCCCCCATAATGAGAGATAAGTCGGCTCACACTTTCCCCATTTGTTTAAAACACACACAAACACACACGCACACGCACACACACACACACACACACACACGCACACACACACACACACACACACAAACACACACACCTCGGGCCTACCGTACAGCTCTCTTATCTTCAACGCGCAGACTTAGCATTCCGCCGTCAACGAGCTGGTGTCTCCCAGACGTCTCTGCCGCGCTGATCTCCTCTCAGGTCGACTCTCCTTTGGCTAATTTAGCATGGCTAATCGAATAGAACTCTGCCTTTAAAAGAAAGGAAGTGTAGAAAGTGTGAGTGCTGCAGTGTCACAGGTCCGCTCCTGCGCTGCCTCTTAATTCTCCCTCCATGTATGTTGTGAATTTCCCCACGCCGTGCATAATGCGGTTAAGTATGGCCAATGCGACGCGGGCAGCCGTCCCAGAGTTACTTTGCTAACTCTCAGCATCAAACCTTGCGAGTTTCGGCTCATCGTCATGCGGCTTAGACGCGCCGAGTAGCAGCTGCGCTGCTGCGCACACGTGTGAAAGGAGCAAATGTTTTGATTGAATGTGGCAGAAATCAGCTACCTGATGAAAGAAAAGAAGATGTTTTTGTTCTTCCCCGTGTGGACATTCGAGATGTTTGACTTTTTCGGTGCAAAACACAGATTTTTATGCTCAAACAGGCTTAAAGGCTGTTAAATGTCAGCAGCTGTGCAGCAGACAGGCTCTGGGTGACCCTTCCTGGAGATAAAGGGAGAACTTGGTCTGCAGCTAGCATGTTCTAGCCGCATTGTTAGCCTACATATTTTGCGGCTATGTCCCCGAGTTGGCGTAAGCGGAGTGTCTGCGTCCTCGAAGGGTTTTGCGAGCCTGAACCTGCAGCAGGAGTGCAGCTTTAGCAGCTTTGGGCTCTTCAGCTGTTGGAAGCGTGGACTAACGGAGACGGCGGAGAGTGTCAGCGTGTAACAACTCAAGGAATCCCGAAAGGCAACAGCTGCATGGCTCGGCCACGGCGTGTGTCTGTGTGTGTGTGTGTGTGTGTGTGTGTGTGTGTGTGTGTGTGTGTTCCCAGACTTTCCTTCTGCTCCCCCGTTTGTTAGGACACGGGTGATTCCTCTTTCCACTCTGATCCAGGTGAAGTTCGAGTGTTTCCTCTTTGCGTCTCGTTACTCTCGACGACGTCAACCTTTTTGGGCAGCAACCCGGCAGGTGTTGCGACTGAAAGGCTCGTCTGTGGCTGCGGAAGGAGCCTTTTCCCATCTTGTCAGCTGTTGTTCTATCAGCCCAAACGGGGGCTCAGGAGAGATTTGGGGGTGGGGGGCAGGAATGTAATTTCTTGCCATCCTGACAGCGCGGCGGAATAAAGTGGCACTCTCTTGCCGGCTGATTGGAGGGAATTGCTTCTCGGGATGACAAATGATTAGCCGTTATCTCCGACGGGAGTTGATTCCCAAGTCAGCTGACTGAGCGGCCCAGTCAGGTGACCTTTTTTTGTGGTCAGAAAACAGAAAAACGCTGGTTTGTGGTAATCTGACGACGTCGGCAGCAGATGAGAAATGGTTGGCCTGTTTTTACCAGGCTGGTTCTTTCTGCCGGGAATCTTTGCCGGTAAAATTCAAGCTTTTAAAAAATAAAGATGCTTCCCTGAGAGGCCCCAATGTTCTTGGAGAGCTGATGTGATGCTTTAATGCAGAAGGGCAGTTGCTGCGGCGGTGCGAGGATTTCCACACGTTAATCCCAGGAAGACCCAGAGCTTTGGTCCGGCTAATGGCTCTTTGGCACCTCAGAGCGGAGAGACAGTCCAGGTGTTAAAGCCGATCGGCCCCTCTCAGCCTCTCAAATGCACAGCTTTTGCACCTTCCTGCACTCTGCAGAGTCGCATTAGAGGACGCCTCCATGGTGGCGAGAGTAAATAAGTTCTCCCCAAGCTAGCCAAGCTCCAGGGATCAATTAGCCAGCCATTAGAGTAGCTACGCACAGGCTCATGCGCAACAGCCCGTTTGGTTCTCCCACCCAGCAGAAGTGGTTCAGGGTCTGGTCTGGCTTGGCCCCCGTCTCCAGCCTGCTTTTGGAGGCTGCGGCGAGTCACCGGGTCAGGAAAACAACATGAAAACGTCCGTGTCAGCCGCTCTGTTTTCACTAGCTGAAACAACAAACAGCCCAGAGACGGGGGAAGGAAGGAGTGAGCGCTCCCCCGGGGGCGCCGCTCGCTTCCTGTGCAGATGAGGAGATAGGTGGGGAGGATGGCTGGGCCCAGGTCCCAGAGGAGTCCAGGTCCAGGTCCCAGAGGAGTCCAGGTCCTGTCCAGAGGAGTCCAGGTCCAGGTCCCAGAGGAGTCCAGGTCCAGGTCCCGGAGGAGTCCAGGTCCAGGTCCCGGAGGAGTCCAGGTCCCGGAGGAGTCCAGGTCCTGGTCCCAGAGGAGTCCAGGTTTTTGGACCGGTGGTCTCGGGCCCCTCACCTCGGGGTTGAGGCTGCTGCCCCTGGCGGCGGCGGCGGCGGTGGGGGGCTCAGTTAGCCGTGTCTGCCAGGCTCGTAGCGAGACTCCCTCTGGGATCAGTTATGCTAAAAATGTAAGCAGCGTTTTTGGATAAAACCGTCTACGTCTGACTGCAGCGACGTTAACTGCACTTGAGGGAATATTCCCAGAATAACGTGCAGCCGGCTGAGGTTCTGCATGAGTCGGGCTCTCCTGCGACCACAGGGGACGCGCCATTGTTCGGCAGCCCCGCCCTCGCTGGCCCGAGCTCGCTGATTCTCTAACGGAGGTGATGATAGCCTGGCTTGTTTGGGTGCGAGGGGGCGTTCCGGCCCCCGCCCCCACCTCTCTCTCTCTCTCTCTCCCTCCTTCTGTGGGAACTTTTTCCACATCTTCGCGGTGATTTATGAGCCTTCCATCACCTCCGTCCCACGGGCGCTGCTCCGGTGCGCACACAGCGCCGCCGTGGCGACTCCTGCCTAAAACGGATTAGTTATCCACAAACGGCTCCTTGGCTAGCACCGCCCTGTTAGCACGCTGAGCTAGCAGCAGTTTGAGTGGTCCTGAGCGTGCCCGCTGTAATTACCTGGTCTGAATGAGTTAATAACCGTAGGAAAGCAGCTCGGCGGGGATAAAAGGCTGGCGTCTGACATTCAAAGCCATGAGAGGCCTTCAACGGCACTGGGGTGTGTGTGTGTGTGTGTGTGTAAGAAAGGGAGAGGGAGGAGGGTGTTCCTTTCTTTTACCCACTCTAGGAAGGAGAGAAAAAACTTTCCTTATCAGGTATGTGCTTAAAAGGAAGCGCTAGCGGTGTCTGGAGGGCCAGCAGATGAAAGGATGAAAGGCTTTTGTTAAAAGTGACGCTCGACCCAGGTTTCCTGTGCCTCCCCCCCCCCGTCTGAGTGCCCGCTCTCTTCCTCCCACCGTCGGGGGGGTTGGGGGTAAACCCTTCTCGCTGCCTGTCGGTGTTAGATTAAATACTGAGATGGCGACAGGAAAGAGGCAGGGAGGAACTGGCCGCGGTGAGCGATGTCGGGGGGGAGTTATCGCCGGGAGGACTCCCAATCTGGCCTAGACCAAACACGGCGCCCCGGCGTTACCGTGACACGGTAATCTGTCCTGGGGAAGTTCCAGAGGTCGTCTGTTTGCTGCTTATCGCCTGACAGAGCTGGAGAATGAAGCCGTCCTCGCCGCGCTGGATCCCTCACCGGGCTCGGCGGCGTGCACGCTTCCTCTCATTTGCACGCTGCCGATCATGCACAGGAAAAATAGCAGCGATATGACTTCCGGGTGCTGTGAAAATGGGAGACCTCTGAAGCCGTTGGGGGCGTTTTTTTTATCGTCGGGGATGTGGAGGAAATATCGGGAAACAATGAACACGAGAGTTTATGTCCCGGCTTAGCCCCTCCTCCCCGACGACTCCGGACTGCTAGGAAAAATGCTAATAGTTTGGTGACGGCGAGTGAGGCGGGAAACATTAAGCATGCGAGCAACGAGAGCCAATAAGCGCGGTAATGTGTTTAACTTGTAACGCGGCGGCGGTGACAGATTACAGGCAGTCCGGCGGCGTGGCGAGGCGCCGCCGTCTCCGCCGCTCACCTTTCGCCTCTACATCTGTCCTGCTAATGGGCTCCCCTCCTCAGAAAGCTAGCTCCTAAATAAAATCCTCTGGCGAAGCTCTCATTCTATTTCCCAATTAGACAAGAGGCCATGATTAGTTTATTAGCAGTAGCAAAAACCTGTTTGTGGATTCTGGTCGTTAATGAGCAAATTCAAACCCTATTGAACGGACGTGGGTGAAGGCGAGGGGGGTGCTGGTGTGCGTGCCCGGCTAATAATAGCATCCCAAAGACAAAAGATGGAGGAAATAGCATTATAGGAGGAAAGGAGGGGGGCAGGCAGAACAATGGAAGCCTACCGGCTCTCTTAATAGCATGCTCTTTCATTTTTTAAATTGTTTCCCTTTTGGAATTATGTATGCTCACCATCCTCTCCTTCAGGGTTTGGCACGCCGACACACACACACACACACACACACACATACACACATACAGCAGCCAGGCTCGCTAGCACCGGGGAATAGACGCAGGAGACAGTAGTTCCACCTGTGGGAAATGAACTCCGGCGCTAGCCGCGCTTTGTTTCCCCTCAGCCTTGGCAGCCGAAGCGCTCCTGTACGAGCAGGTAAATCGTTCATTAGGGCCGAGGTAAACGGGGGAGGAGGGCGAGGCTGGCAAGTGCCAAGAACAAACAAGTCGGAGCATTTGTTCAGCGGTGTAATCTACACATCAATTATCCCGCAGAGCTAATTAGCACCTCGGCGTACCCCAGGTACCTGAGCGCTCACACATGCTCCGCTCTTTTAAGCCACTGATCAAAAAGGGAGGGGGAAAAAAAGAAAGGAGAGGACTGACAGAAACACGGGGAGGCAGAACCCAGGGGTAGGTACGGGGGAAGCCTTAGATCAAAAATTTCCTTTTTACTTACAGGAAACGGAGAGTGCGAGCGTCTTGCAGGGGCTCGCGTCATGCTCGTCAGGCTGCTCCGTTATGCAGGCGAAAAATACCCGCGTACGCTTCCCGTTCAGGAGTAAAGTCGGCCAACCATCAAACGAGTCAGACAAGTTCGCTCGGTTCAGTCAGAAGGAAGATGCTAACCTTTAGCTCCTCCACCGCTCCGCTAGCAACCACGGAGCCCGGGTCGAACCGGCGGCCAAAACAGGCGCGTTATCGCGACTGGTCATTGCTAGGATTTGGACTAATTAGCCAAACGGAGCAGGATTAGCCGCTGCTGCTAGCAGCAGTGGGAATAAATGGATGCGCTAGCGCTGCAGCTTCACACACAGAGGTGGCGGCGTCTTTGAAGTCCGCTTTTAGCGCTCCTCGAGCATCCCCCCCCCCCCCCCCCACCGCTCCACCTGCCTCCAACCTCAACTCGCACCATGTAATTAAGAGCGTAGGTCGGGCCCTCCTGCAGCTACATCAGAAACACAGGTACAGCGTGGGAAACGGCGGTCAGGAGGAAAACGCCTGGCCGCGCCAGCGTTTACTCCCACCCACATGTGTGAGTCCTGGGCTCTGGGGCCCCGGGGCCCCGAACCGCCGCGCTGCCGTTTACTCGGATGCGGAGAGGTTAAGTTGTGTCATCTCGCTCACACCTGGCGTTCCTCGCCGCTGGCCTTGGCGAGCACTCGGATGCAGATGACTTTGTGGAGGGAGAAGGTGTGTGAATCGCAGCTACCGCCAGAGCCGACCTGGCTGCTGTTGGCTTCTTTGGTTTCTGCGGCGCTGCTGCGCATTGACGCGCTCGGGTTTACCTGGACGCGCTTGGATGTGGGAGAGAAACGGCAGCAGATGCTTTCAGCTCTCTGGTCGACACCATGACGACAGGCTGTGGCCCCTGTCTGTCCACCCCACCCCCAACACACACACACACACGCACGCACGCACGCACGCACACACACACACACACACACACACCCTCCTTTGGCTGCAGCTTAATTGGCAACTTGGTAACAGTTTCATAGTTTCTGCTGAGAGGATCGCCTCCCCCCTCTGTGTGTGTGTGTGTGTGTGTGT
>CAAE01015018.1:510199-564935 GCA_000180735.1 Tetraodon nigroviridis
GGGAGGGAAATAAAAAAAAAAAAAAAAAAAAAAAAAACAAAACCCCCCCCCCCCCCCCCCCCCCCCCCCCCCCCATAAAAAAAAAACTCCTTACAAACACCACCCACACCAAAAAAAAAAGGGGCGAAAAACCCGCCCCCCCCCGGCGATGGGCGACCACGCCCCCCCCCCCCACCAGCCAAACCGGCCCAACGGAACCCCCCACCCCGGGGGCGAAAAACCAGGATCGGGAAACCCGACCCACAACAAACAACAAACATCCCGCGGAGGGGCACCAACCTCCTCATTCGTCGGCGGGAAACCTGCCTCGTCTTCATCATAAAGAATCCAGCAGCGGCCCCCCCCCCCCCCCGCCCCCGCTCAAAAAAAATGTGCAGGTGCTCTCACACACACACACACACACACACACACACACACACAGCACGAAATTCAAATGGTTGGAACGCGTTCATTCAGCTCACAGCATAAAAAGCTCCTTCATAGTGGAGGGAAATTAGCGATGGTCTCTGCCTCTGAAACTGGAGGCAGCTCAGCTCAACCTTCTCCTCTTCTGTGTGTGTGTGTGTGTGTGTGTGTGTGTGTGTGTGTGTGTGTTTGGTTAGTTACAGTAATTACGGCCCAATAACTGACAGCCAAAACCAGGCAGGAGAAAGTAGAAGGAGGCTGTTTTTTCCTCAGCCGAACATCTGCTGAGAGATTTGCATATTAATTAACCCATATTAACTCTAATTATTCTGGGAAATTATCAAATAAATTAAATTTTCTAATTTTAACCGTTTTTTTAGCTCCTCCTCCCACCTCAGTTACCTTTCTGTGACGCCGTGACGAGGAATTGAACACACCTGCAGTTTTCCTCTCTTCTTTTCTAAACCCTTCCTTCCTCCCTCCGCTTCTTCCTTCCTCTTGCTCCCTCCCTCCCTCTCTCTTCCTGCCTCCCTCCCTCGGCCTCGGGTTTCCCTTCCTCCCTCCCTCTCTCTCCTGGCGCTGGGAGTCCTGAGGGCAGCCAAGCCGGACAGCTTTTGCTGTCTTTTTATTCTCTCTTCTTTGGCGGGTTGTGTGACGAGCAGGAGGTGCCGAGGTGCTGTGTGTGTGTGTGTGTGTGTGTGCGTGTGCGTGTGTGTGCGTGTGTGTGCGGGGGGCGTGTGTGTGGGTGTGGGTGTGCGTGTGCGTGCGTTGTGTGTGTGTGTGCGTGTGTGTGGTGGGGGGTTGAAATGGAGGAGGAGGATGGAGGGCACAGATGGTGGATCTGTGCAGTGAAGGTGGGACCCAACCCTTCTGACCCCCCACCCTCTCGTCTTTAATCTGCTGCAAAACTTTAAAGACAATCTGAAATTTTAACATTCCCCTCAACGACACCCCTCCCCCATCTCACACACACACACACACACACACACACAGGGGGGTCCAGACAAACACATCCTAGGTTGTGTTTACACTTGACTGATTTTTGCTATTCACCCCCCCTCCACACACACCCACACACACCCACACACACCCACACACACACACACACACACACACACACACCCGCTCACTCTGCTTTCGGGGCTTTGTTTGCCCTCTGCCACCGTCCTTTCACCGTCTTTCGGCCCCGTGTGCAGATCTTCTTTTCTTTTCTTTTGTTGGGTCCCGACTCGGCCGGTCGGCCTCAGACGTCGCGTCCAGCTTCCTTCTTCTCCTTTCTTACTTCTTAAGGCCAATAAAACAAAAAATTACGAATAACAACTTGGCCTAAAAATTCCAAAAAGCGATAAAAAGTCTGGGAGCCGCTGGGGCAGAAAGAGTCGGAGGTAGGAGGAAGATTCACCCGAGGAGGCGCTGAAACTGCAGACAGGAACAAGGGCAGACAAAAGGTCAGCGCCGGTATCTGCTAGCGCTAGCCGTAGCCAGCAGGCAGCGACCTCGCTTCCACCTTAATGCCCTCCCACACACACACACACACTCACACACACAACTCTTCTACACACTGACTGGCAGAGCCTCTTGCTCGCAGCCATCCAGGTGATCCGCTTGACTCACATTCATGAGACAGGGAGCGAGCGTGAGCAGTCTATCGGCCAATAGGGAGAACGTCCCGGCTCATTATCGGCGTAGGAGGCCGAGCGTGTCACCTGGAGCTAAGCCTCCACACTCCAGTGGAAAGAAAAGTCAGCTGGGGTTAGCGTGAGTGTGGGTGTTAGCTGCGCTCCCCGCGGCCATCACCTCCACCGTGGGCTCTCCTCCTCTCTGGCAGCGGCAGAGAGCAGCGGGAAAGGTTCTCGCCTCCTCGGGGCCGCCGGCCGGCTACTTGGGGATGCTTAAATAAATGTGATTACGCTAGTTAGCGTGTCTCTGTGGCAGAGTGCAGGTGGGGCCGACCCTCGCTGTGGGGCAGCGCTAACTTTCATTGTTGCTTCGGGAAACCGGGAAACAAAACTTTCCTACGTAGTCGGAAAAACCAAACAGATTCCTGACGGAGATGGAGAGGAACATCTGGGATTGGCCTTTGTTCGGCACGGCGCTCCATCTGCTCCGCTCGCTTTAGCATTGGGTTAGCATCAGCGTTGCTTGTCTATCCCCTGAGTAACTTGAATGCGGCATGCGGCGAGTTATCCGCCGTTTTGGCGCTGTGATGGCCGAGGCCGTGTGTCAAACCTTTGGAATTCAAATCTCTTTTCAACATTTGGAGTTTGTTTCCTGCCACCAAACGCTTTCCAGGGCCCAGAAAGCCCCGGTCCCGGCTAATGGTGCTGCCTGCGGCGCTCTCCGGCGGCTGATCGTCCCGGCTGCTGATCAATAAACAATATCGCTCTCGCGTCCTGCTGAGTGACACACTAATGCCAGAGCCCTGAAATAGTCCCGTCAGATCAGCCTAAAGCCCGGTATTAAACCAGAATTGCGCCGTTGTCGTTCACCTTAAAAGCTAGCGGTGGCAGCGGTGGCGGCGGAGACGGCGCGGGTAAACAGGTAGCGGAGTTTGTCAACGCGTCAGGCGCGACTGCTTTTGTCCGGCTGACACTTAAGGTAAGAAAAGCAGCGATGAGGCAGTTGAGATGTATCCTCTCTTTGTCGTCCTTTGTGGCACAAAAGGCTGATTAAGAGCGAGCGTTGCCGGGACGCCGCCAGCGCCTGAAAAATATTAGTGGCTGAGAAGCGACTTTGTTGTGTGACACAATGCCGATAGATGCTTGCTGCTCGTCTGCTGTCAGCGCTGGCACCTAAACAATGGCGGCTTTCTTGATGATAATACCACACGTTTGACTTGACGAGTTCCCCACTGTCATTTCGCCTTCTCGTAGGTACGCGCTGACAGCTGACGGCCCCGATTGCGAGCTCTGAGGGCTTTCTTCTGGAGGCACTTTCACGCCCCTCCTGCAATTTGTCTCCGATAAACTGAGGAAAAGGCTTCAGACGCTCAACCTGAGAAGTTAGCGGGGACCGGGGGCGGCGGCGGCCGCCGCCGGCGTTGCGGGGGGTGTTGGGAGTCAGGACGGGGCACGTCGGCCCATGCATGCGTTCCCAGACAAAGAGAGAAGCGCCCCGGCTGCTTTTTAGCCAGGAAGAATGGGCCTTTTAGGACCTGTCCAGCCTGAGATCCGTCCATTCATCTGCGTCCAGAGATCAGGTCCGCAGCCGCGGCTCCATCGCTTCCCAAGCCTCTCGGCCTTTTGTTGCAGACCGCGCGGTCGCGCTGCGGCCCCTCCTCTGGACGTCGGGAGGACACGGAGCTGATGCGGGCAGAGGTTGCGGCCCCGGTGGGTGTTGGGCGGCCCGTCCCCGACCCTGCTTTTGTCCCTCTGAAGGCCTGTCGATTCCAGACTTTGACGAACTGATTTTCAGCGATCATCCAGATTACCGCACCCCCCACCCCTCCTGAAAATAAATATCTGGCTTTTCAGCTGGGTTTGGACCACTCCAGGAACCGGCCCCCGCCGCCGCCGTGTCCCCCTGTCATCTCCAGGGAGCATTACTGAGTCTGAACTTGCCTAAACCCTTGTGATCACACCTCTTGAAAAGGTTTTGTTTCTTTGTCGATTGGTATTCGAGGCAGGTCAGCGCCGCCCCCCCCCCCGCCCCATTCTTCCCCACTCGCCTACCACTTCCCTCCTCCCCCGCCGCCCCTCCCGCGTTTGAAAGCCCCGTTTTCATTTTAATTTGCACCTGTTGTGCAGTTGTTCACTGAAGGCGAGTGCAGACGGGCCGCTGCTACGTGCTAGCGGTAGCCACAGCGAGGCTTAGCTTTCCACGCGGACAACGTTGTTCTTCGTGTCGCGCGCCGATTTGGTTCGTCCGGCGTCTGAGGGAAGTTCCTCCAGTGCGGGCAGGCGTAAACGACAGCTATCCAATCACAGATTTGAGGCGGCTGCAGCTTTTTTCCGCCTCCGAAGCTTCAAACCCAGCTTTGTAAAAACGTCCTCCACCTCTCCGCTCTGGTGGCTCAGGCTCGGGGCCCTCCCATGATTGGCTCCCACCGCAGAACATTCCTGCACAGGCTGCCAATAAGGTGTGTCCCCCACGGCGTTGCCGCGCTCCTGGCCTGCCTCCATCCGTCCTCTCTCGTCTGAAGTCTCTCCCTTCCTTTTTTTTACCTCCACAGATTTGACACTCAGGACCTGCTGAGACTAATTTACACGTGAGCCACCTTTGATTGAGTTCGCAGGCCTTATTTACAGGGCGGCTATTTTGGGAGAAGCAGACATATGTCTGGGGCTCGGTGGAGCTGGGCGGGCCCCGCCGCTGTCGCTCTCAGGCTCCGCGCACGCGTCCTGTTTCGATGGTCTCACATGTGAGGAAACATCCATATTTATGTTCATGGTCGAGCGGCCATGCAAATGCTAACACATCCGAGGGGGAGCCGTGATGAATAATCTAAATTGCTATAGGTTAAGCCCTTTTTATGCACGGCGAGGGCATTTGTAAGGTTGTAAGTGCTATGTGGAGCATCTGAGTCGTGACAGGAATGCCGCGGAGCAGAAGCCGTCCTGAAAGGTGCAGCTCGTTGCTATCCCAGGCATGCACGCCCGGCTGAAAATTAGTGGCTATTTTGGCTGCATCTCCTCGACAGCTGTCTGCCCACCGCTGCAGCTCTGTCACAGATTCCAGCCCTGGATGCTGTAATTGGGGTGTAACCCACAAAAGACAAAACCAAAGAGGAGAAAAAAACCCCAAACCCTCGCTTTCCAAAACAAGCAAAAAGAAAAAGAAAAAAAAGTGTTTCAGATTTCAGCTCTGACCGCTTGTTTCCTCTGGTGTCGCAGCTCTGAGCTACGAGAACGTGGTGGAGACGGGCTCGGAGACCGAGGAGGACGACAAGCTGGCCGTGTCGGAGGAAGACCCCCTGATCAACGGGACGGGCAGCCCCGCCAGCCTCACCAACCCCGAGGCCTCGCCGCGCGCCGAGAGCCACGGCCTCCTGACCAAGGACGAGGAGGACGACGAGATGCGGGACAGCGGCGTGGAGCACATCTGGCCCGACAACGACATGCTGAGCGCCTCTGTCGACGGTACGGGTGAGTGCCGCCTGCAGACACGCGTTGGCGCCACGTTAGCGGGCGCGTTGGGGTCCGTTGCTTCCCGGCTGCGTCCCGACGCAGGGAGGCGGACTTATGACGTAAGCCCCGCCCATCTGGTGCCCGCGTAGCCTTAAACAAACCTAGCGAAGCATCTGACAAACACTGCTGGAGCCCGGTCTGGCGCGGAACCGCCGCCGCCGCCACGCTCAGCAGACGGACGCGATAAACAGTTTCTTTGTGAGCATTTGGTCGGCGCTTAGAGAAGAGTCCCGAGGAAGGCGCGGAGACGGAGGCCCGCTTTCATCACGCCGCGTGCGTTTACCTCCTGAAACTCTGACCCGGCTCCTCTTCCTCCTCCTCTTCTTCTGCTTCCTTCATTTTTTTTTTTTTGAGTGACTCCGATTGGCCGCGGTCACGGATGCTTAAAAGATAAATACTTTTAATTAGGGGGCAGGGTATAATCATTAAAGGAAGCCAGCCTGCCGCAGAAAAAAGCCATTAACAATCTTAAATGAAATTTTTATTTTTATGATAGCCATTTACATGTATAATAAGAGTCAATGATTCTTGGAAGCATGTGACAGGAACAGAGTGTGGCGAGAAGTCATGTAAGACAGCCAATTTAAAATGAGCCGGGGCCGCTATTCATTCCTGCTAATGAACTAGCTGCTCCGAAAAAAAGGGGGAAAAAATCGGCAGCCTTAAATTTTAATACGGGGAAAAATCGCACGCTTATTACGGATGAGGGGGAAAAAAAGAAAAAAAACATCGGGTATCGACGCTCGCCTCCCCGAAAACAGACTCTCCTGTGGAGGAGGGAGGAAGGAGGGATGAGTAAATAAATCAGGATAGAGGATAAACAGGCTGTCGTTGCATACGGTAATTGTTTATTTGATAAAGACCTGCGGAGCCGTAATGTCTGTAATTCAACTATGTTGCAATTCCCAGATAATATTCCTCCGCGGTGATAAAGTGTCTGACAGATTTGGGAGAGCGAGTCAAGTTCATCAGCCTCGTTCCCAACGCCGCCGCTGCTGCCTTTCTCAGCCTTTCCTTTTTTCCGCTCTTCTCCTCCGGTGCCGCAGTGTCTGCGATGATACCTCAGCACATAACTGAGGCCTGAGATAAGCCCGAGCCCCCAACACACACACACACACACACAGGTCCTGCCCACTTGGACCGACTTGCTGGTCACTCCCCTGTCAGAGCTGCGCTGGGGAGTGAATGGAAGCACCAACGCAGCAGCGCCGCTCCCACCACGCTGAGTTTATCGCCTCTGATTCCGGGGCAACATCGCCGTCTCCTGTCTGACCCTGACATTCCGCCGTCCCACCGCCAGGCTGACATCATCATCATCGTCGTCGTCGTCGTTGTTGAAGACGCGTCGGCGTGTCGAGCACATTGCTGCGGCGTTTGGCTTTTTGTTTGTTGAGTTTTTGGGGTGAATAATTAGCCGTTCAAACAGAGACTTTTTCCAAGCTGGGAAGAGAAAAGGAAAACTCTGTTTTCTTTGGCCGTGAAGGGAAGTTAGGGAATATCTGCAAATGACGGTTCAGGTCCAAAAATACCAGCCGGGGTATCGGCCTGTGAGAAAGCTGCTCCAGCGCAGCCAGACGGGCTAAATGAGGCGAAAACGCACAAAAGCAAAACTTTGAAGCAACTGCGGCGACCGGCCGTAAAAATAGGAGTGTTTTCAAAATAAACAGAGTCGGAGCCGCTATGAAAACAGGCGCTCGGGCCTCCGTCCAGGGCCTCGGAGGTGGTGTGTACCTTCCCGCCGCAGGTCGCGATGATTCATGACAGCAAAACAGCACTTAGCGGACGGTGGGGTCCCCCTGAGCCGGGCCCCAGATACTGGGGATGCTAAAGCAGATAGGGGGGCCCTGGGGTCCCCCCAGGCCTCAGCCCCAGGGGGGCCGGTGCTATTAGCCCAGGTGCCTCCGCCAGGAGGCGTCCAAGGTGAAGGGCCTGGGTGGGGGTGGGGGGGGGTTCCCAGCGCCCTCCAGCCTCTGCGCGTCTTGGAACACGCAGGCTGATTCCGCCAGCAGAGCAGGAGGATGCGACAGAGCTCAGCTGAGACTCGGAACTTCTTCCACGTGCTCCAAAATCCCCTTCAAGCAGGAAAGAAAAAGGCGACGTGAACTCAGACACGCACCTCAGCAGTGTTCATCACTCCTCTGCACCCGCCACACCCGACTCTTGTTCTCGCCGTAGCTAATGCAACGGGGGTTTTAGGGCCACGCCCAGCAGCTCTCTGCAGCGCCGCAGCCAGGTTGGAGAAAACGTTCCTGGCAGCAGGAACAGATGCGGTTTATTTATTCCTGCTCTTCTCGGAAGCACCTTGATTTAATTTTTACCGACGGGGCAGGAAGGCGGGACGGCGCCGCCGCTTTAGCTGATTGGCCGTGGGGTGTCCTCCACATGCTCCGCCAGGGCTGCAGCCTTTCATTTGTCAAACGAGGTCTTGTTGATCCGCCCGTCAAGCCGTCGGTTATTTACCTGCGCCGGGACGGCGCCTGGACGGGCGCTCCGCCTGATTGGACGATGTAAATCACGGTGGGGCGGATTCAAGTGGCGGGTTTTGATTGATCGACTGCAGGAACGTTTGGATTGGCGGTTCAGGCCGTTTCATCCCGCCGGGATCCGGAGCGTTCTCTCCTTTCACCAGTCGGCCTTTAAAAATACCACCTTCCCGTCTGGCCGTCCCGGGTCTCTGACCCCGCCTACATGAGGTTCACCCCAACCAATGGGGTTATTTCTGCCTGCAGAGCGCCGCTGCCCCTCAGAAATGTTTGTGCAACCTAAACTATTAATTTGTGGTGAGGTCTTGATGGTGAGCGGCGGCAAAGGCAGAAAAACCCGCTCGCTGCGGGTGAAAGTCTCCACCGGGCGACGCCACAAAACAGGCGTGATGCTGCATGCGGACGGTTGCAGCAGCCTCACAGCAGCCAGGAATAAAGTGAGGCTGCGGGGCGGCTGGAGCGCGCTGGATGCTCAGGTGCATGCAAGTTTAGAGGCCGTGTTTGGCCGTTGGTGCTCTGCTGCCTCACTGCTTGTTGTCGTCTTCAAGCTAAAGAAGTGGTCTGGCTCGGGCGGTAGCGTCATTGAGCACGCGGTTGTGCGTGACGGCGCCTTTATTGCTTCACGTTGGAAGGTTGTTGCTGTTTGTTGCTGCGGTTGTTACCTTCAGGTCCTCACCCCTCCGCCCTCTCCCCCATTTCTGTGCAGATGAAATAAAGGACGACTTTGACACCCTGGGGCCCGACGTCGCCCTGCAGGCAGTTGGAAACGGTACAGGTGAGCGTCCTCCCTTCATTAGAACATTAGCGTGAACACGCTGGTGCGCTAACGTGGAATAATGGCGGGGACCTTTCTGACATCCGTCCGCCTTGGACTTTTAAAAAGTTCTAACCTCACCAGGAAGGGTTAGGGTTAGGGTTAGAGGAAAACACACACACACACACACACACAGGGGGAGGAATGTTTGCCCGCCTCCATCTTTCCCTGTAAAACATCTCTTGGTGAGATTTATCCTGTGGCCACAAGTTGGAAACCGCTTTTTTTTTTTTTTAAATAACAACAGAACAATTACGTACACAAACTGCGAGGTGTAATTAAAGGGACGTCTGGTCCCGCTGGAAACCGGAGACAAATCCCAGTGTGTTTATAGGAAGCTGGAGAAATTATAACTTTTACAAAGTGCTAGCCTCCCAGGTTAGCGTAGCCTGCGCATTTACGCTCCATCCCAGAGTCTCGCTGGAACCCAATCCTACCTGCCATCTTGCATTAAAGCGGCCCTGCTGACGTGCAGTCACGTGCAACGCGCCCTTCCATGATATCGCTCCAGTTGGCCCCTGGATGAACGTTATGGCAAACCAAAAGTACCCCACAGAAGGCCACGCATGCGGCCTTGCCTCAAAAGCCTTCCTTCAGCTTGAATTACCCTTCGTCCATCCTGGGGTTTTCTTCTTCTTCTTCTTCTTCATCTTTTTTTTCCCTCTCTGGAGAGCTGCAAATGTTTTCCATTTCGCCCGCTTAAAGGAGTTTTGGAAACAATACCGTGGCACCGCTGTGGAAGCTGCCCCGCCACTGGATCACATGTGATTCTGTTTAAAGGCATAAGCAGTTTGATCACGTCCCGGTGCCAGAGCGCGCTTTGATCCAGGTGATTTCCTCCTCCACTGGAAGGAAAGAGAAATGACTTTCTCATCCCAGAACCGTGAGCGAAAGCAGACGTGAACAACATGATTCAGCCGGCAGGATCGTTCATATGAAGGAAATAATAACCCTGAAGGGTTTCGGGTTCGAGTCCAACACACTGATTCTGCTGAGCCGCACCCCTGTCAGTCAGTCAGTCAGTCAGTCAGTCAGCCAGCCAGTCAGTCAGCTAGCCAGCCAGTCTGAATAATCAGCAGGAAAAAACAACAGTTGTTACAACATTCAGCATCTGACAATTAGCTTAGCATTCTTCAAAAGGGGCTGCTAATGAGCGCGCGCTGCGATGGCGGCTATCAAAAGCGATCCATTGGCACCAGTGACATTTATCTGCCATTTTTGACAACCAAATCTCCCACCTTGACCTTTGGCAAATTGGAGCGCAAAGTCGTGACGGCCGAACAAATGGCTCTTTAAGCCTCACCTTGGCGCGCCGGCTAAAAGCCTCATTAACAGGGGATGAAGTCTGACGAGACGTCCCGCTTTTTCGGTCTGTTTGGGCCAAATAGAGTTTCTGCAGGTCGTGTGTGTGTGTGTGCTGGAAGTGGCCTTGACTAATGAAGGCTGCGGATGCCTCTCGGTGTGTTTTTGGAGGCAGCTATCTCCGCGCTGCAGCTTAAGAGTTTCCCTGAAGAGAAGGCGACGGGGAAGTGATTTGAGGAAGCACATTGTGTGGCCTCAGCACTTCGGCTAGCTTAAGAGCCGCTCTGCTCGCTGCTCTCTCTTCTTCCCCTTCTCCGTCTCTCTGGGCGGGTTTGCGGTTTGGCCCCGCTAATCTGTTCAACAGAGAGTCAACAAAAGCCGCAGTCTCTTGATTGACCTTATATGTGAAAGTCGATCCGCAGAAACGCGGCTCTGCTGCTGATTAAACCGGTCTGGCGTGTGTCTCTGCTCTGCTGCTCTCTTTTTTTATTATTATTCTCGCCGTCCTGGACTCGGAATCTGATTGTGCTTTGTGAGCGAATTCGGTTTTGTTTCTTGTGATTTTCCCTGGAACTTCAGCGTTGCTGGTTTATCTCACTTAGGTTCCAGTTCCTATTTTAGCCGCGGCGGCATGACAAGCTAACCCATAATTTAGATGTATTCTCCCCCATGGTTGGGGTGGCCGTCCTCGCGTTGCCAATATCCTCCTGTAAGACATTTCTCCAGGGACAGAAATGAATCCGATTTATTCCTCCTCCTTGTTCTCCTCCTTCACCCTCTCCTCTTCCTCTCTCTCTTTCTTCTTCAGTCAAGAGCGTCGATTGCACTTCAGAGTTCGAGGACTTCTTTGCCAAGCGGAAGTTGGATGACAGCGACAGTCACGTGGTTAGCATCGCCGAGTACCTGCAGCGTGGAGACACCGCCATCATTTACCCAGAAGCCCCGGAGGAGCTGTCCCGCCTGGGGACGCCAGAGGCCGCGGGTCCGGAGGAAAACGGTACAGAAGACAAACCGCCACAAATCACCGCATTCAGGTCACGGAATTCAGCAACTTTAAAATTCAAGTAAAACTAAACAAGTTGGGTAAAAAATGCAGCAAACCTAATTTTTGTTGGCCTAGTTAGGCTAACGTTAGCGAGAGATGCTCAACTCGCTTTGAAAAAAAAAACAAAGTATCTACTCGTTTCTATTTTACCTTAATTTATATATTCCCTTCTTTAATGTGCTCCTCACCCGCTAACTTTTAGAGGACAAAGAATCCTTTTCATGGACGGACGCAGCAGTTCCTCCCGCTGACACGGCCGGACAGCTGTTGGTCCCACAGATTCGCCGCATGCCTCGGTGTTTACCTCCAGCCCTGAGCAACAGCTGGGCAGGGGCCTGAAATCAGATAGCGCACCTCTCGGGGTCCCCGAAGGAAAATAAAAAATTAAAAAAAAAAACGAGCAGCGCTGATTCAGAAGGATCCCATGATTCATGCTGCAGCCACGAGGAGGAGGAGGATGTTGAAACAAAAGGCCTGTTTGCACCAAGGTGTGGGACATTTCTGCCAGAGGACCTTTGATTTAGGGTGAACTTGTTTTAGTGTCTAACAGGAGGCCGTTACCACGGCCACGCCCACAGCTCCTGACGGCTGCGCTGGTGGCAAAATCTGAAAAATAAGCACCTGAAATCACTGTTGAACTGGGGAATTGATGGGGCTCTCTGTCAGTTATACGTGTGTGTGTGTGTGTGTGTGTGTGTGTGTGTGTGTGTGTGTGTGTGTGTGTGTGTGTGTGTGCGCGCGCCAGGCTGGATCTGCAGCTCCCATGCGGAGCAGATTGCAGAGATGGCTCCCAGAGCACTTCTGGGCAGCCGGCCCGTTAGCTGCCATTGATTCTCTGACCTTTTGGCCCCCCTTCCCTTCCCCTTCCTCCGTCCCTCCCCCGCCATCCTTCTCCGTTGCAGACCTGCCACCTGGAACGCCAGATGCCTTCGCCCAACTGTTGACCTGCCCCTACTGCGACCGGGGCTACAAGCGCTTGACTTCGCTGAAGGAGCACATCAAGTACCGCCATGAGAAGAACGAGGAGAACTTCGCCTGCCCCCTCTGCAGCTACACCTTCGCCTACCGCACGCAGCTCGAGCGCCACATGGCCACCCACAAGCCCGCCAGGGATCAGGTTAGCGCCTCCATTCCCTCCTCCTCCCTCTCTGGTCTCCTTCCTAGGAGGCCACCCATCCTTCTTTCTGATTGGCAATCATTATTAATTTTTCATGGCGTTTTGAAGATGCAGATCCTTTAATGGTAATAACGTTAATTGAGGCCCTAAATGGCTTTTTGATGACCCTCCCTGATATGATTTTCCAGTCTCGCCTTCGCCACGGAACCATTGTGCAGATTTCCAAATTGGAATTTTTTATCAGCTCGTCAGGAGCTACGACTCGGGGCTGGAGGCTCATTTCAGGCGCCGCCTAAACACCTGCGCGCTTGGCGTCGTTTTAGCATCAGCGTGAATCACCTTAAAGCTCAGTGAGGTGAAAAGGCACCAGCGTCACGGCTGTTTAGCACGCTTGCGGATTCTGCAAGCTTTCATAGTTGGAATATCGCTGCGCCTGTTTATTTTGAAGTGGGCGGAGCCTGTTGGTCATTTGCGGACGGTTGCAAATGAGGGACGAGGAGCGGTTTCTGCGTTGGCATATTTGAAATTTGCTAGTGGAAGGTCTGGTTCGGATGCTCCCTCCTGCAAGGCGCCCAGATGATATCACGCAGCCGTGATGCTCGCCGCCACCGCCGCCGCTCCCAGGTCGTGGGTGTTGTGTTGTGCTCTCTGAAGTGAGAACGACAGGCTCAGACTGATCTGATCACATGTCAACAGCCGGTACGTTCACCTGGTCCACCAGCTGGGCTGGACAAACGTGAGCAGATGGGCCGGGCCGAGCGAGCCGCGCTCCCCAATCCTCGCATTACAACGCAGCTGCCGCTGCCGCTCTCCGCCGGGGCCACGTCAGCGGCTCAGGAACACCAATCAGGCGGCTTGATTGGTAAATTAGTGGGACGGTTTGAGCCCAGAAGGAACTTTCTGGCCGTTTCCGTTGTCCTTGTCTGCTCCAACATCATCAACTCTTGGACACGTCGGACGGCAAGCCGGAGCCGCCGGATTAGCGTGTGAAATATTGTCCTGATAGGTAAACATGAGCTCCTGCCTGTTTACATGCCCTAATTTTCCTCCTCCTCTTAAACCAATTAGCGGAAATACAACTAATTAGACATCATACATATGCAAACATGCAGCCGGCCCCTCCCACCGTCGACAGTCACGGCAACCAACCAGTCGCTTAGCAAGTGCCGTTCACAATTAGAGGACGTAGAGCGATGCTAGCTTATTAGCCGCAGTGGTGAGACTAAACTTTAGCGGGCGTGAGGTCCTCCGGGGGGAAGTAAAGGGGTTGTAGCGGCGGTGGAGGCGGGAGGCGGAGGCAGCAGAGCAGCTGTTGCTGTTTGTTTATGCAACTCAGCAACATACGAGCGATGGGGTCCCTCTCTGGTGCCCCCCCCTCCCCCCAACACACACACACATACACACACACACACACACAACTCTCCCTGGCTGATCTTTGAAGGTTGGGGCTGTTTGAACAATTCCTCCCAGTCCTCCCAGTGTCCTGTGCGCCACCATCTGTCTCCCCAGGAATGTGGGTAGAGTCAGCACACACCCCGGCATTTGTCAGGCCTGGGGGGAGGTTGGGGGAGGTGGGGGGTTTCCTGCCCCGCCAGCTCGCGGAGGATTTTATCTCCTCCTCACTGACTCTCCTGAGCAGCAGCTTTCAGGTCTTTTTCGCAGATGTTTCGGGTTTTTTCGGCTTGTTTGGTCCGATGGCCAGGAAGTGATGTCACCTCTGAGCGGCCAATCACAGCTTGGCGCCTTTGTTGTAAAGTCGGCTGGCAGAGCGCTCAGAGCCAGGTACGAAGGGGTCCCGTCGCAACACCTTTCGGACTAATTTGGCCCAAACTGTTGGAAGGGAGATCAGATCGCTGCTCCTCTTTGTCCTTTTTTCTGGTTTGCCAAATTCCAAAGTCGCGTCTGCTTTGACGGAGGAGCCAGAACATTGAAAGGTTTGTGATTCGGCGTGTTGTTGCCTGTACTCAGGAGCAGGAAGCCAGGACGCCTCGTTGGGGACCAGCGCCATGTGGCTTGATGCTTGTTGTCATGCCGACCGATTGTGGTTACTTTGCGCACTCTGCCCACCCCCCCGCCCCCCGCTGTGCCCGTGGCTTTCTGTTCCTGAACGACTCATTCTCCTCTCCTCTTGCAGCACCAACTGCTCAACCAAGCGGCCGGCAACCGCAAGTTCAAATGCACAGAGTGCGGCAAGGCCTTCAAGTACAAGCACCATCTGAAGGAGCACCTGCGGATCCACAGCGGTGAGTCAGGAGCGCTCCACCGCGGACCAGGAACGGCTCACAGCCCCCTCTCATTCCTGGATCCTGCTAGCCTATGTAGCCTGTCTGAGGTGCTCAGGTGTTTGCTGTCTCAAGCTCCGCTTTTTGTTGTTCCAGGTGAAAAACCGTATGAGTGCTCCAACTGCAAGAAGCGCTTCTCGCACTCAGGCTCCTACAGCTCCCACATTAGCAGCAAGAAGTGCATTGGCCTGATCGCCGTCAATGGCAGGATGCGCGGCAACATGAAGACGGGCTCCTCGCCCACCTCTGCCTCCTCCTCCCCGACCAACACGGCCATCACGCAGCTGCGGCAGAAGCTGGAGAACGGCAAGCCGCTGGGCCTCCCGGAGCACAACAACCACCTAAACATCAAGACGGAGCCGCTGGACTTCAACGACTACAAGCTGATGATGGCCTCGCATGGCTTCGGCGCTTCCGGGCCGTTCATGAACGGAGGGATGGGTGGGAACAGCCCGCTGGGCGTCCACAGCTCCACAGGCCAGAGTCCCCTGCAGCACCTGGGGATGGCGGGCCTTGAGTCGCAGCTCCTGTGCTACCCTGGGCTGGCGGGAAACAACCTGAGCGAGGTGCAGAGGGTCCTTCAGATCGTGGATAACACCGTCTGCAGGCAGAAAATGGACTGCAAGCTGGAGGAACTCTCCAAGTTCAAGGCCTACATGAAGGAGCCGGGGCCCCAGGTAGAGGAGCAGAAGCAAGCACTGGCACAAGGGGACCCTCAGGCCGGACTTCCGCTCGTCAGCCACAACGGCGCCACCAAAAGCATCATCGATTACACCTTAGAAAAAGTCAACGAAGCCAAAGCCTGCCTCCAGAGCCTGACCACAGACTCAAAGAGACAGATAAGCAATATCAAGCGAGAGAAACCTAACCACCTCCTAGAAGGAGGGGTGGATGAGAAGGTGCAGGAGAATAACATGTTTACGCCATACGCTTGCCAATACTGCAAGGAGACCTTCCCGGGCCCCATACCTTTGCACCAACACGAACGCTACCTGTGCAAGATGAACGAGGAGATCAAGGCTGTGCTGCAGCCCAGCGAGAACATGATAACCAACAAGCCTGGGATCTTCATGGAGAAGAACGCCCACTTGTCTTCCTCCATGCTGGCTGAGAAGGGACTCACGGGGCCGCTCAACCCTTACAGGGACCACATGTCTGTGTTGAAGGCGTATTTTGCCATGAACATGGAGCCCAACTCAGAGGAACTGCTCAAAATTTCCATAGCGGTGGGCCTTCCTCAGGAATTCGTCAAGGAGTGGTTCGATCAGCGCAAGATGTACCAGTACGGCACCACCAGGACCCCACCGCTAGAGCAGAGGAACAACACCGACATGGTTCTCGGAGCAAACAACCACCACACTCCACCAAAAGACTCAATGGCAGCTAGGTCGCCCGTGTCCCTACTGAAGCCCGCCGAGCGCATCACCTCGCCCTCCATAGCGGAGCTCCACAACAACATTAGCAACTGTGATAACTCGCTCAGACATCTGAAGAACCACCAGTTTGGCGGTAGCGGCGGCGGCGCCAAACCCGCGGGTGAAAAGGTGGACCACTCACGCAGCAACACACCCTCCCCGCTGAATCTGTCCTCCACGTCCTCCAAGAACTCCCACAGCAGCTCCTACACCCCCAACAGCTTGACTTCGGAGGACCTGCAGGCGGAGCCGCTGGACCTGTCCCTGCCCAGACTCCTGAAGGAGCCCAAGCACGCACTGACCGTCAAAAGCAGACCCAAAGTCAACAGCCTCACCGTCGACCCCAGCGGCGTCCCCTCGCCCAGAGAGCACTTCGAAGAGCCCCTGAACTTGGCCTACCTGAAGAAGGACTTCTCAAGCTCCACCACCAATGGAAGCCTCGAAAAAAGCACTAGCCCCATTTTTGGCATCAACCCATTCGCCGCCAAACCCCTGTACACGTCGCTTCCGCCTCAGAGCGCTTTCCCGCCTGCCACATTCATGCCTCCCATGCAGGCCAGCATACCGGGTCTCAGGCCCTACCCGGGTATGGACCAAATGGGCTTCCTGCCACACATGGCCTACACTTATGCGGCAGGTGCGGCCACCTTTGCCGAGATGCAGCAGAGGAGAAAGTACCAGCGGAAATCAGGTTTCCAGGTAAATATCCCGGCTGCGCTGATGATGCCGAGCACGGGAGACCACCCGGACGGGAGTCTTTCAGATCTTTCAAATTCGAAAGGTGAAACTTCCTCCTCCTCCCCCTCCTCCTCCTCCTCCTCCTCCTCCTCCTCCTCTTCCACTGCGAGTTCGCAGCAGCAGTCCTGACGTGTTTAAATCTCCGCTTAAACTGCATCAGGTTCAAGTAAAACCGGAAGCAGGTTGGTCTTGAAACCTCCCTGGAGCAAGTCTGTAGTCGTTGCCGCTCCTGGCTGGGAGCTCTGCCGGTGGAACGTTCATGATCCCGGCGCTTCCCGCTATTAAACATGGGTGAGGGGCCTTGGTGACAGAGGTGAGCCCCGGGGCCGTGCGCTCCTCCGAAACTCCCCCCGTCGCAACTTTGCTGCATTTTAAAGAGCGCCAGCTCCGGCGTGTGGATTAATAATGCACCATCCCCGTGTTCATTAGTGCCGACCGCTGAGGGCTGTTTAACATAGAGGGAACCATTTTGATGAAAAAAGTATTAATAATGTTTCCTATTCTAAGTTATTAAATTAGATTTTAAAAACACAGCTACGGGCGTTTAGCTCAAATTGATAGCCGGGTGATAGTGGCCTCGTCTTAGGAGCCGTCCCGCCGTTACCACACACACGTTCATTAAAGAACGCCTCGCCACCTCATTACTGGCCAAGGTGCATCTTCTGATTTCAATCATGGTACCAGTTCTCGTCTTGCAGAAAGGTCGCTAATATTGTCCCCCATCGGTCCACGTTTGAGGGCATAATCTTCATCATAAAGGCAAACTTGTGTGGAATTAGACCACACTGAATACGCCATTATGTCCGACTCTCATAACAGCCCGCGCGGCAGATACGGACGGCCGATATTAGCCTCGACCGAAAATTTCATAAAGGATCCACGCCGGTCGGGGCAGCCAATTAAAAATGCATGAGGAGCCGTCGCATGGCGCCATTGTTGGCTTTGTATCGCGATAACGTTTCTTTAGGCAGAAAGTCGCTTGTGCCTGAAAAACCGTCGACCAATCGCATCTGAGCGCGTGATTTGAAACTACCGTAAGCGGTTAGCATGTGGGTGTAAGTAACCTTTCAATCCTGAGGCAGCAAAACTGCTACTTGTGAACTTGCAATGCTAACCCCCCTCCCGATGTTGGTGTTAGCATCCCGTGAGCTGTCGTGAGCCTGATGGCGACGCTACCGGACGAGTAAAGCACGCCGATTGTAGCAGAACACTTGAACTTTCCACAAAGCTGCGCCAGCTCACTGCAAACGCTCCTGAACGGACGAACCATCCAGCCAAACGAAGCCGCCCGAGTGCCAGTTCCACAGCACTAGCATCGCCACTAACGCTCCCGATACCACGGAGCAGAGCAGCTAAGGAGTTCCGGTGCCACAAATTCATTCTTGTTTGTGTTTCTCTCTCTTTCTTTTTGAATTTTTTGAAGGGGGACCTGCTCGACGGTACGCCAGACTACATGTCAGGGCTGGACGACATGACAGACCCCGACTCCTGTCTGTCACGGAAGAAGATTAAGAAGACTGAAAGTGGTATGTACGCGTGTGACTTGTGCGACAAAACATTCCAGAAGAGCAGTTCCCTTCTCAGACACAAATATGAACACACAGGTATATACTGTTCTAGACCCTTATTTTAACCCCCATGCTTTTTTCTGTTTGAAATGTTTGGTTTCTTTTTTTTCTCCAAATCATAATGACCCTCTTTTATGTTCCCTTTTCCTCCTCTTCCTCTCTCTGTTTAACCCTGAATCTGCATCTGTAAACCAACCGCTAACGTGCTTCTTCATTGACAGGGTTGAGACGCCAGCGGCTTTTTGCTTTTTTTAGCTAGCGCGCCACGTCCTCTGTTGTGATTTTTGGCAGGTAGCGACGGGAGTCATCTGTTCAAGTGATCCTTTTTTTTCCCCCCGAAACGTCCCGCCACGTTAGCCGTTTTGCTATCTTTAAAGAAACACCTCGGCGCATAGAGCCGCCCCTGGTGTCTTTATCGGGCCCATTATTGGCGATCAGCAGAAGCTTCAGAGTGCCGATAACAACTCTTTCATTACAGCCATGATATGGAGATTCGCTTTCACGAGGTTGCATCATTTATTTTATCTGCTATCTGCGCCGGAGCGTTAGCTGCTTCACGCCGCCTCCTTGTTATCTGCTCGGACATGAAAGGAAGGGAGGACGCACCGTCAGAGCGCCGCTGAAATCTTTAAAACAAAAAAGAAGCCCCGGCTGCGTTATCTCCAGAACACCGACGCGTCTTCGCCGCTTTCATGTACGTGTCACCGCGTGTGCTCGGCTGCGTGGCTCAGAAGTGCAGTAAAGTGCAGCCAGATGTGGAAGTCGCTCTGTTTGCGGCGAGCGTGGAACATGTGGTCGCCAGAGAGCGTCGGAAAGGGCTAAAATTAGAGCCCTGAGCAGATGCAGGTAGAACTTGTAAACAGCCTTCATTCAGCCAGGCAGTTTAGGGCCTCGTGAAACAATCCGGCCCCGCTCGTGCCGCCGACGTCGCCTCTGCCGCTGCGCGAGGAGCCCCGGCCCAAAACCAAACACGGGCCCGGCGCCACCATGAACGTGAATCGTGTTTGGAGATAAGCGGCGTAACCCCCCTCTGAGCCCTTCACCCCAGCTCGCAGCCGCTCCCTCCGTCCCGCACGCTTCCGTTTGTTTGTTTGTTTGCGTCGCAGCACCATTCTTACGGTCGCATTCATCACGGCAGCCTAAAATAAGTAGTGGTGGCAGAGTTTGTGCATGTTTTAACCGCGGGAGGGAATTTCCATAAAGCGGGCCCACAGATGCGAGCGCACTTTCTCTTTGCAGCTACAATTTGAATAAACAAACAGTTGGATTTGGCGCTGGGGCGGTGCGATGCCGGCTTCCTCCGCCCGGCCTTGTACTCTGCTGTGACTGTTGTTGTTGTTTGTTGCGGCGGCGGGACAGAGAGCAGCGGCCGACTCACCGTGTGCCTCCTGTGTTTTGCGTGTCCGCAGGTAAACGGCCGCACCAGTGCCAGATCTGCAAGAAGGCCTTCAAACACAAGCACCATCTCATCGAGCACTCGCGCCTCCACTCGGGCGAGAAGCCCTACCAATGCGACAAATGCGGCAAGCGCTTCTCGCACTCGGGCTCCTACTCCCAGCACATGAACCACCGCTACTCCTACTGCAAGCGCGAGGCCGAGGAGCGGGAGGCGGCCGAGCGCGAGGCCCGCGAGAAGGGTCACCTGGAGCCCACGGAGCTGCTGATGAGCCGGGCCTACCTGCAGGGCATGGCCCCCCAGGGCTACCCGGAGCTGCCCGAGCGCGAAGCCATCCTGAGGCACGACGGCGTGAACGGAGGGATCGGCAGAGAGGGACGGAAGGAGGTGGACCCAGCCTACGCCAAGATCGGAAGAAGGGAAGATGAGTTCGAGGAGGAGGAGGAGGAGAGCAAGAGCATGGACACGGACCCGGACACGTTGAGGGACGAGGAGGAGAACGGGGAGCACTCGATGGACGACAGTTCGCTGGATGGCAAAATGGAAACCAAATCGGATCACGAGGACGCGATGGAGGATGGCATGTGATGTTGGCCAGCCACTTTTCCGCTTCCTCTCTCCTTGGGTTCAGTATTCTGGCCGGTTTGAAGCGACCCTTTTAAGCCGCGCGTGCACGTGCCTGAAGCTTCCGGGGAGGGGGGGGGGGGCTCCTCGGACGCCCGTCGCAAATCAATCTGGAGGCGCGGAGGAGGCGGAGGCACGGGTTTGTGAAATAAGCTGCATTATGCAAACGGAAGGTGAAGACGTGAAGAACAAATGTACAGAGCTAAGGCCTAAACATATGTGTGGTGCTAACCTCCTCAGATAAACCCCACCCCCAATGCCCCGAGGCCCCGCCCCCCAGTTTTCCACAGTATTTATAGCACAACTAGTGACTTGTACAAATTGCACTCCGCTTCTATAATCATGAACAAAAAAAAGAATAAAAAGTATTGCCTATGTATATATTTATACAGTGTTAAAAAGAGCAGAGGCGTCTGCACTACAGTCGATATCGCCGCCGCCATCGCCGCTGCCATCGCCCGAGCATCTGCGACCGCACGACTTCGGGCCTCTCGGATAGAATGAAGGAATGCCATTGGTGAAGGAGGTTAGAAAGAGACTGAGGAGGGGAAACGGACAGATGGGTGAAGGATGGGTGAAGGATGGGTGAGGGAGGGGTGAAGGATGGGTGAGGGAGGGGTGAAGGATGGGTGACGGGCAGGGGGGAGGGGAGGGGCAGGCCCTTGGCGAGGATGAAAAAAAAAGAAGCCTTATATGCAAACCTTTGACCCCGCGTGTTTCTGAAGTGCCACCCTGGTCTCGTGTCAAAGGAAGCTCCCTTTTTCTCTCCTTTCGTTTCTCACCAGCTTCAGTATTAAACCTGTTCAGCGTTGTCATGGAAACATGCGTGTCAGTATTAAAGACGTAGAGGCAACAGTTCCTTAGTTTACATTAAGTTGTGCAATGTTTTCTCACTCTGTCAGTATTACACCAAACCGCCTGTTTCTGGGTTTTTCTTGTTGTTTTTTTTCTTTTTCATTTTTTTTCTTTATTTTGAAGCAACCAATCGCATTCATTTATTTTTCGGTTGAACAAACGTTATTTATGTGGCCCATTTTATATTTCCTAATTTTATTTATTTCATACTGTTGTGTACAGTACTATAGGTCTTCAATATATAGATATATTTTAGTAAAAAGGAACACGGTGTCGATCATAGGGGCAAATTTTACGTAAAGAGAGCATTTATTGTGTTTTGAAACATTGTGAAACGCGAAGTTGAATCTTATTTTATTTCCTTTCGTTTTCCAGTGGCTGGAAAATTCCAAATTTGGGAACTTTTATACAATTGTGAAAACACTGTATTTTCGACTGAAAAAAAAAACAAAAAAAGAATTCCACTTTCTTCATCTTTGTTTCTTTTTTTAAGCTAAAACAATGAAGAGGGACTGTTAAATACTATGTATGATATGACTGAGAAGAATCTTTCCTGAAATGTCTTTGTAAAAGTATTATTGAATCCTTCATTTGTAATTTCTCTGGAAAATGACCCTGCTCGAATAAAAGTAGCCAAATTACCGAATACCAACCCCTCCACGCCTCCTGTTTGTTCCGCTGTGCCGCCATGGAGGAGGATTAACCCGGAACGCCTCATTCCCACGTCAGGAAATGCGTTTCTCCGACGTCCGATTCCATTAAAAAGGTGAGAAACGGGCTCCCGCCTCCTGCTTCACCTCCCGGAATTTCAACCTCGGCTCCGTTTGTCCAAATTCCAGATCACAGTCTTGTTAGGAAACTCTTTGTGGTTCCTGACAGGTGGACGCGGCGCCGGCGGTTTGGTCTCCGCCGAAGGAGACGCCGGAGTCCATTAGCGACTCACGTGGCGCCGCGCAGATTAACCACAACATCAAAGGGCTGAGATGAAAGCGGCAAAGGTTGAGCGGTGCCAAACATCAGAACGCGCTTTGCATATTCCGATCTGCGCTATCGATCGGCGCGCTGCCGGATCATTGGCAGACCGTCCCACAGATAAAAGAGAGGTCTTAAATGATTAGCTGATGAATTTGCTAATGCGGCGCCAAGCACTCAGGAACTCGGAGATAAAGAGAAACTCCCAACCTTCCGACTTCTGCGTTTGTCCGTCAGACTGCAACTGGGAAGGTCAGAGGTCGCGGCGGGCGTGATGAAACGCCTGTGCAACCGCACCGCTCATTTTAATGATACGTATTAAAGTGGCGCAGAGGAAAAAGACACATTCCAAAAAGACAGCATTTCAGCCAAGGGACAGAGTTTTCCAAATTCCGGCCCTGGAAGCCTGGATGCCACCACGGCTCCGGACCATCGATCCGCCTCAGGCCGACGGCGGCTCACGGATCATTGGCTTCTTCAGATAAACACGCTCCATAGGTCTCCTCTGGACGTGGACGGTTTCAGGCTGATGTCGGATGCTGTCGGGAATGTCGAACACTGGGAATCTGCAGGGAAACGTGCGGCAGTAATTCTAGCGAGTGTTGCGCGGCCATATGCCGGGGCCAGGTTGCTGCTGTGTTTTGGACAGCTGAGCTCTAATGATTCACCGCTGGGTCTCGCGCAGACCAAAGCAGCGCTGCGCTGCGCCTCAGGCTACGCCGCTGCCTCCGCACCGACGCTCCGGACTGAAATCCACTCATTTGCATTGAAAACGCTCCCCGGTCTCCGGCTTTTACCTGCGCTGGCGGAGTAGCCGCGCATGCATGTAAAACAAGAACACGGAGGGATGAAAGATGGATAAACAGACAGAACGTGGAATAAAATGAAGACATTAACGGGGAAGATGGCGCGTCGGTGCAGAAAATGAGGGAGGGAAAAGAAACGTGCAGCCTCCTCCGTTAGCTCGCTGGCTAGTTCCCCAAACCTTTAGAGTTATCTCTGACAATCCTGATGCTTCTCCTCCTCATTTCAGATCTTCATGCTAAGCTAGGCTAATAGTACCGAGATTCCTCTTAGATCATCTTATTTAAGGAATATTGAATTTGGTGTCAATTTTTTTTCTTTGCTTTTATTTGCAGACTTTGTTAGCTTATCTTAGCTAGGCTAGACTAGCCTAGCACTCCACCTGATTTTCCTGACAAACGGTTGTTTGTCTGTCCGGACGAGGTCACAGCCGAGGACACTCTTTTAACCTCATTAAATTATTCATGTTCCCGTCTGTCGCCGCACTGCTAAGATGCTAAGCTGCTCCCAGGTTGTGTCTGATCCTACATTTCCCAGAATGCCTTGAGCTGCAGAGAGTGAGGATGTTTGAAGGTTTGGAATTTTCTTCATCTACATTTATGGTTTCACCACATGGTTCATGGTCATTTTGCCGGCCGAAGCTGGAGCCCCCCGCTGGCCGACCGGTGAACAGGTCAGGTCTTGTTGTCAATAAAGTTTTTTCAACAGCTTCCTGTTCAGGCTGCCAGCAGGTGAGAGCAGCAGCTGGGAGGACACCTGAGTACAAACGGCTTCCGCCAGGATCAGGGCCTTCTGGACTCAGATGGAAGATGGAATTCTTGGTTTTCACCTGCTTTCATCTCTGCTGGTTTGTGCATCAAAAGTTTTCCAGCTGAACTTTGAAAAAAGTGGAATTCTGAGAGCCGGAAGAGTCAAACAGTTTGACAGGAATGACACCTATCACAGGCGTTGCTCCCAATGTTGGATTTTTCCTGGTTTTGGTGGTTTTTGATTGATATTTTTCCTTCCTTGCTGAGGCTCCGCCCCCCCTGAGCTTCCTCGCCAAGCCTCCGCCCCCCCGCCGCCCTCTGGGGTAAGTCATGTTTTTCCAGCGTGTTTGTGGAGATGGTTTGATATGCACAAACACAGATTGTAATGTTTATGGGGTGGGGGGTCTGTGGGGGTGGTCTGACAGCTGATTAGCATGCTAGCTCATGGCCGAGTGAGCGAGGCCCCAGCTGGGTGCAGGGAACAGGGCTCATTATGTGTTTTCCAGAGGAGTGTCAGGGGGGCGGGGGGCCGCGGCGGCATGCCGGTGTATGGTGTAATGTTACCATCAACGGTCAGCTGTGGGCGGGGGGGGGGGGTGATGTAAAGCTCAGCCAAAGACATAAGTGACGAGTCTTTAACGCTGCATGCACAGCTAGCAGTGAGCCGCGCGTCGCGCGAGGACGGCGCTTCAACCTTTCCTCTGTACATGTGAATTTTTCATGAAGGCGTCGTGGTGGATGGTGGATGGCTGCACGGGCGTTCCCGCCAGCTGCTTGCGCGCAGCGCGTGCGCGCCTTGATTTAATTAGACGTATTTGGCCCCCGACAATAGGAAATATGCAAGCTGCTAATTGAAGGCGGTATACTTGCACGCGGAGGTATTGAAGCCGACAGCGGTTAATGTTGCTCATAAAATATCCATGTATTCCTGCATGCCTCTGCCCTCATTTGCTTTGCTTTTTGCTTTAAATTCCGGAACAAATGAACTGCCCGCCCAGAACGCGCGTACGAACGGTGTTCGCTCGCCCGGATGCGTCGGAGCAGGGAGGCTAACGCTGCGCCGCAGCGAGAAGGTTGCACGCCTGCGTCGTGCGGCGTGGCCTGCGGGGATTATGACGACAGTTAATTATATCAGGAGTAATTTTCAAAAACAGTTCATGAACTGCAAATTATACTTAAAATTGCTCCTTAATGCTCCTAACGGTAATTAAATTGGCTAATATCTTAAGAAAATGAGCGTGTGGGACGGCGGCGCCGGGTTCAAGGAGTTGCTGCTTAATGATCCGCAGATTAAATCAGTAATCTGGTGTCAGTAAACTTTAAAGGTCGGGATTAAAAACGTTCCTTGGCTCTTCCAAACACAACGTGCTAGCTGCCAACTGTGGAGGTCCAGAGCTTTGCTGATGCTAATGTGCTAATGCTAAAAACACAGCAGATTTGAGGAGGTGAAGTGGACCCGGATCACTGGGATGCTGGGGGGTGCAGGCCAAACAGGAATCACCTGATGCGGTGCACGTGCGCCTGCACGTATGTGCAGGAGCCTCACAGCACATTGAAGTTGCCGATGGCCTCCATCCCAGCCTGGCCCCGGTCGGGACGGCAACAGCAGCTCTGATTGGATAATACCCCTCATGAGGCTATAGCTAGCCTAAACGTTGCAGATTAATGCTCCGGGAATGGTGGCGGCGTTCCGGAGAGAATGCGGAGGAAAGTTTTCTGCAGAACTTTTCCTCTTTTCCGGGTCCGTTTCACCCGGCTGCCCTCATTTTCCTGATCTTGCCCAGCATCAATCTGCTGTCAGTGGCGATGATGGCGAAGCCGCTGCCTCGCCGCCCAGCGATGAAGACCACGGCGGTGGCGGCTGCGCTGGTCGAAGTGGGTCAGGTCCGAAGTGAGCGGACATCGCAACGTGATGTGACCCGTTAGCTGGGGCGGCTCCGGGCAGCGCTCATCCTGCCTGACCGATGCAGGACGCCGTTAGCCGCGGGCTAGCGAATCACAGGGAGTCACAAGTTCCCTCCTTAGATTCTCCTCCCGGCTTTGGTGACTACAAACAGGGAAACACGGCTGGAATTGTGGCTCAAATCTTTCACATCTTCATTCAACATAGCAGAAGTGATCAGCATGATGGAGGAGGATCAGGAAGGAGTCTCCCTCCATTAGCTGCTCCTCTTGCTAGCTCCTCTTGCTAGCTCCTACGCTGTTCAGAGTTCCTGAGCGCCACTAAACTTCCCGTAGTTCGTTCCAGGCAGCCGGAAAACCTTAATTTTATTCTCAGAAAAGAAGGAAAACTCTGAGGAGGACAGGAGGTAAGGCTGAGGTGACTCTTCCCACTCGTTGGGAATGTTTCTGCCGTCTCGTCTCTGAAGGCCAAACCCAAAAAAAGTGCGACTCCAGTCAGACACGAGCGGCGGTTTGATGGCTCCGCCCATTTCTCCAAACGTGCGTCTGGCAGCGCCCTTAATATGCAGATGGAAGGTTCCGGCCAGCTTTTCTTTAAAGACGTGTCCTGGGGCGACGGCGCCGCGCTTCCAGGGAGAGCATGAAATAAATAGTTGTTAAGGAGATCACACAGGAGCGGCGTGCAGTCGGAACGCTAATGACATGAATAATTGATGCCTGTTTCACTATCTTAAAGACATCAGTGGAGGTGGATAAATAGGACTGGAGTTCAAACACGAAACCCAGCCTCGACGGAGCGTTCCCAACGTTCCCAGCCTTCCCAGGGAATTGCACAAGATGTGCGACGACGTTAGTCCTGGGGTCCATCCACCTCCGTTTCCGGATATCACAGGAATTCTCCACGGCGGTGGGGAAAAGACGGAGCGTTTGGTGGTTTTCCGGGGCGCTTCTCCTCCCTCTCGACCCTTTTCTTCACCTCCTCTGACCTTCTGTGACCCTACGCTTCATTCCGCTAACAGGAAGTGTGTGCGCCACGTTAGCGCCTGACATCCGTGAGGTCGGCAGGAAGCAGCCAGCGTCATCGGTGGACGACGGCTGCAGCCGCCCGCCCAAGATGGCGGTGTGACCCCTGCGGGCGTGGAGGAGGCCCACGCCGTGCACGAATCCCAGCATGCATCTGCGCTAGCATAGCTGCGACTCAGCCGTGGAAGAGCCCTCGGTGCGCAGCCCAGCCACAATGCGGCGCATTGTCAGCGTGACCTTTTGACTGCGTGGGCTGGGGCCACAACGGCGGTGGTGGCGGCCGTGCTGAGCGCTCCAAATACTTGACATTTCTCCGTGATGACGACCTGGCTACTACTGGTGTTTGTCGTAACCACGGAAACGCCTCTGCTGGCCGCTCGCAGAAAGCTTTGGCTGGTCACGGAAGGTCCGAGAGTGGAAATCCCTCCGTCCTTTTGGGTTTTAGCGCCATCCGCCTCACCGAGGGCTCGCCGGCGTGAGCATCAAAGCCCCTCCAGCAGAAACCAAAGGCAGCGCGCTAATGCGGAGCAGCATGTGGAAGCTAACAGCCCTCCTGGACCCAGAAGGAGCCTAAATGAGGGACGAGTGGAGCCTCTGAATGAAGAAAGGCCGTCTCATTGAGGCCTGACAAGCCGCCACCGCGCTCGCCGTTCAGGCGGCGAGAGCCCGACGTCTTCATCCCTTGTTCCGCCGCTAATGCGTCTGATTTAAAGGGGGAATTATGCACATCTCAATGTGCCTATAAATGACATTATTCATGCACAGGTGCTGCACTAAGCAGCTCCTGAATGATAATTAAGATAATCTTTCTCTTTTTTTCTTCCTTCACGCTCGCCGGCCCCCCTCCTCCGCTCACTTTTTCTCACGGATCCACTTTGTTCGGGCGATATCTCCCGTGTCAATACCTCGCTCCGGCGCGGCCCCTCTCCCCTCAGCCATTGTCTGATCCGCATTCAGCGCTAAAAGCCGCGCTAACGAGTGAGACCACGTCTGCGCTCCTCCCCCGAGCCCGACGGCATTTCTGAGAAATAACGTGCCAACTTGAATTAAAGCGAAAGAATTTGAAAAAAAAAACTTTTGCGATGCAGAAAGTTGGCGGCGGCGCCCCCGAGGGGATTCCAGGCGCGGTGAATCCCTGCAACGTTCCTGCGGGACGCTCCTTTGCATTCGATCTCTCCTTCCACAAAGAGGGATGATTAGCCTGGAACGGCTGGAGGAGACGGCAAGTTTTCACGGCTGAACGTGATGCCGCCTGCGTGGGGGGGCCCCGCGGCCCCGCTGGAGCGATTCCGGCGCGTCTTCGGCCTGGATGCTCCGGCCTTGGGAGCGATGATCAGAGAGGAAGCGCAGCTGTATTGTTTTTAGCGCAGCAGTGTGTTTACTGCGCCGTCCCGCCGCTGGACGACGGCGCTTGATTCACTTTGCGTTTGTGTGCAAACGGCTCATTTTGTTTGTGTCTTTCCCATTTTCTTGTTGTGTTATCCGGAGAGTCAACCCTGGCTCGGCCTGCGTCGCAGGGAAGGCGGCCAGCGGTGCTGTGGCGAGCAGCTGGCTCTCATTACGGCCACACCCGCTCGCTTCAAATAAACACACGACCGAGAGGACGGTTCGCCGCGGAAAACGGTTCCAGTTGCGCTGCTGCTGCTCTGCTCCAGCACGGATGCTAAACGCTAGGCTAAGACTCACCTAGCCCGCCTGGGGGGCCAGCGGTCGCAAACCTGCTTCGTGGAGACAAACATGGGCCTTCGTGGAACCATGGACGAGGCTCCAGTGTAAAATCCTGAGCTCCCTCCTTCTGGGTCTGTCTTTCCACTTTAGCATTTTATGCTAAAACTGTGGGCCAAGGCCTCCCTGGGCCTCACCTGCAGGGCGATGGTGGGGTCGGTGAGGTTTGGTGTGTTTGGACTCGGGCTGGTACCCCGGAGACGGCCTCTGCGGCACCGGTTCTGGGTTCTGGGACTGGAGGAAACCCGAAAGGCCATCAGATGTCTCAGCGATCATCGTGCATGGCTGGACTGCATCTTCTCTTTGCGTCTTTGAGACGTGTGTTTAGCAGCGCTGCAGCCACTCAGGTTGGGCTCCTTTGTCTCCGGCTTTGATCTGCGCTGGTTCCGTCTCTCGGCAGATGTGGGTGCATGTGTTTGAGTCATATCACCACTGCAGATCACACACGCACCAGCGTGGAGTGTGTGTGTGTGTGTGTGTGAGGGGGGTTCCCGCTCCGTTGGAAAACTGTAGCCGGCCTGTCTTCACTGAAGCGTCCAGGATGTGCCTGATGTTTCCTTGGCAGAGGAAAAGGTAAAAATAGCGGAGGATCATCTGGTTTGAGTTCTGTGGCACCGCATCACTTTAGGGGCCACAGCCCCCACCGCCCCCCCACATGCCCCTGTTTGTGTTTTTGATTTTTTTGGTTCGGCCTCTTTGGTGTGATTGAAGCTCAAACAGACCAGGAAATGCAAATAATCCTGAGTTCTGAAGACGCGCAGTGACGTGATGGTTGGGACGCTCTGAGGAAGCTGACCCGGCTCGCCACATTAAAGGCCAACGTGCGCGCCAGCGAGCGCGACTGGCTTACGTTAAGAGCGAGAGGACGAATTGAAAGGGCGACACAGCTCCTCAAACTGGATATTCAGAAAGGCAAACTAGCGGTATCTTTATTAATGGGGTCGCCTGCGCGTCTGCCTGCCGGTTCTGTTCTCCAGAACCGGCCGTCCCACCTGGAGACGGCGGCTGAGGGTTAGCAGGACCTTTGGCGGTTCCTGGTCAGACCCCAGACTCGTCGGAGGTTCCAGCCTCCCAAACTCCTCCTCTGATGGTCGGTGGTCGCCGTCAGTAACCGGCTGGCCACAGAACTCCATCAGACGCCGTTGCACAGCCGATTAGCATGTCAGGATGCATCATCCTCATCACCGTCGTCATCCTCTCCTCCTCATTAAACAGCCGCTATCTTTCCTTCTTTTTTGTCGTTTTTTTTGGAAAACAGAGTCTGGGTGGGGGCTGGGGGGAGGGATCTTGATTCCGCCGCTTTAATTCCCCTCAGCGGACTGGTAATTGGCGTTTACGTGATTGGCTTTTACTCCGTCCCCATAAATCCTTGTCAATCTAAAGTCGCTCTCGCCGGCGGAGACAAAAAAAGCACAAAAAAAGAGCGTGGTGGCAGTAAACATCCCATAATTGACTGTTTAGGAGCGCGATCATCAGTTGGGGTTTGATTCCAGGATGTAATCTGCTTTTTCCACCGCGCCGGGCCGGAACGGCGGAGTTAATGCGGCTCCAACCTCTGAGCTCGGACGCGTTTTATGGTGGGCCAGAGTCGACAATCTGAAGACCTTCGCCAGAAACAATTAGCATCCGTTTGAATGCTGAGAGCCAGACGAGAGCTAAGCCCGTTAGCGGATGTGCTGCAATTAAACGCCCCCTCCTCCCCCCGCCCCTCCCCCGCCGTTTATGTTGCTTTATCACCTGAAAATTGATTGTAATTCCCAACGAACGCTCCACCGCAAAGTTTCGGAATCTCTGCGGGCGTAATTGAAAAACACTCCTCCACCACCGTTTCTGCCACTTTCTCTGGTTTTTTTGGTTTTTTTTACTTACTTCCCACAAGAAACCTGAGCGACGTGGTCGAAAGCAGCCCCGCCCCCTCGTCCCCCCCCCTCTTTTTAATTTCTCGGCGTGGTCTTAAACGTTCCGAGAATCAGGTCAACCTTTAAGGTTTCCGAGCGGAAGCGAGAGGAACTAATGGTTTGCTATTTTTATTCCGGCAGCCGTCTGGTAATTTGAGGTGACCTTGGTCAAAGGCGGCGGAATCCCAAACTCTACTTACTGTCTTCCTGAGACCCAGAACCCCCCCACAACACCTCCCCCACCTGATGTTGGTGTTCCAGACGACTGGACCCCCCCCAACCACCACCGCCGACGCATCCCTGCAGGGGTCTTCCTCGGGGGGGCACCGAGGCCTTTGTTGCCAGGTTGCTGAAGCTCTGGGGCAGCCTGGTGACCTCTGACCTGACCCCTAACCAGAGGAGCACCGGTGGACAGAGGGGCGGCCACAGAGAGGTGGGGCAGAAGAAAGAGATGGAGAACTTGGTCGGAAGAAAGGACGGTGATGGAGGGAGGGGGGTAAAACAAAGTCTTCAGAAATAGGTCAGGCAGTTTCTCATTTTTCTAGCTAAGCTGCTAATCAGGCCTGACAGGCGCTGCGGAGCGGCTATTCAGCCCTTTCAGAGCTCATGGCCGGATCTGGGCTCCAAACATCCATCCTCCGTCTGAGGAACGTTTAGAAGATGGAGCCTCTTTGTTCCGAGGACCAGTTAATCTACACCAGTTCTGATTGGGGCTGCGCTCCAGACGAGATGTTCTGAGCAGCCCAGAGCCGACTCAAGGACACCTTCTCCTGGGAGGACGACGGATGTTTGTGCTGTGGTCCCACTCGGACGGTTCTCATCTCATTTGGAGAAGTTTGGATCTTCTTTTCCAGAATGTCCGCAGAGAACATTTAAAGGTTCAAAACATCTGGCCAACATTTTAATTCTAGTTGGACCCGGTCCTCCAGGTCCTCCTGGTCCTTCTGGACCTTTAGGTCCTCGTGGTTCTTCAGGTCCTTCTGGTTCCTCTGGACCAGGAGAGGCACCATCAGTCTCCTCTGACCTCTGACCCTCCTCTGACAGGTGGTCTCGGCACTCCATCTCCCGAACCTCCTCTTCCTCGCGCCCATCGGCGCTGGCAGGGCCTCAGGTTGGCGCCGTTCCTCAACATCTTAGACGGAATCGGCCTGGAACTAACGGCGTCCGGCTGAAGTAGGTTCATCAGGAAACCGTCTGGCTGCAGATCTAAAGGCGATCTTGTCCGGCCACTCGGGACCACCGCTCACCCGTGGGTGGCCCAAGGACACTCTGCGGCTAATGAGGTGTGCAAGGCCTCGTGGGTAATGGCGGTGTCACGCCAAAACTCTGCCACCTCGGGGCGGCGTGCAGTTGGAGCCGGGCGGCGGCTGTCAGCTGGCATTCATTTGAGGCGGCAACGGCGGAAGGCGTGTTTTCACTGGCGGTTTTATCCCTTCCACTTTAAATATGCAGCGCCGCCGCCGCGCCTGTGCTAATAAGAAGTCTCTTTGAGCCGGCGCCATTGTTGAGCCACTCTGTTAATTATGACGGCTGCGAGTGCGGCTCTATTCCGCGACTCTTCCTCTCGAGAAGCGCCATTATTCACCGCCGTGATAAGAATTCATGTGCTGCAGCGCCGGGACTACTTGCCTCTTCCACCAAGTTTGAATGCACCAAATGCTGCATTTACTTCATCTTTGTTTGTGTGTTTAACCTTGTTATCGGCGGCAGTGGCGGCGCTCTCAGTTTATCGGACGCTAGCGCGTGGCGCTAACTGACAGTTTGGATTGTGTTTGCAACCAAACAAACACTTAACGTATGCAGGGATGTAAACAAACACTCCTGCTGCACATCTGCTGATGCAGCCGCAAGGATCTTGAGATGCTCCAGCCAGGCTAGCAGCTGGTAGCAGGCTAGCCGAAGCTCTGGACTCCCTGCTGCTGCGTCCAGAGCGTTAAATCAAAGAAGCGTTAGCTCTGCACCGCGGCTAACACTTCCCTCACCCCCAATCGTGGCTGAAACTCAGCAACTAAAGGGATCAGCTGGGCTCAGAGGGCGCTTTCTGACCCGAGCCGCCCAGCCTCGGAGCATGCGACGCAGGATCCTGTCGGATGCGCCGCCGCAGAAGCAGAGCGCAAAGAAACACCTGCAGTTGTGAGTCTGACGTGTTAGCATCTCAGTTTTGCCGGCCGTGGTGAAGATCCAGGTAGTTTCCTTGAAAAGTCAAAAGCCAGGCAGGAAGCTGCTGCGACAGACTGGAAACCGATTTCAGCTGGATGCAGCGATGGTGCACGTGATTCCCTGCAGCCAGATCACAGTGCATAAGCGTGCATGCGTGTGTGTGCGCAGTTCCGTGTCGGCGGTGGTGGAACGGGGAACGGCAACGCCAGCCTTTTGCCCAGAGTGTTTGGGAGCTCATTTTCAAATGGTAATGCGCCTTATCCGACGCAAACCCACCGAGTGGAAGTAAGTGATTATTTGCATGGCTGACAATCATCCAGCTCGCCTGCGGCCGCTTTCCAAACTGCTCCAGTTGTCCGGTCTTTGAAAGCGCCACTCGGAGCGGCCGCAGCGCCCAGATATGCTCTCATTTACCTTATCATTAGACGCCAACGCCGCAGCGCTAACGGAGAGCACCGCCGCTGCTCCGCTGGCTCTCCTTCTCCATCTCCATCAGAGCCAAAACTCCAAATCTGTTCCTGATTCCCAACAGCTTCTCTCTCTCGTTGCGCCACTGCTGCTTTAACTTTCTTGCGTCGTTGCTGTCCGCACCTCGGGGCCGGCCTGCCGCGCTCTAATTGGTTATTATCCCATCAGAAGCGTGGCGTTGTTCTGGAAAGAGCAGGAATGACGGGGTGCTCCGACAGCAGAACAATGCAGCCATTTAGGATCTGCACTCCCCCTCATCCCGCTCAAATGTCAGCCGCAGACTCATCCATGGCCCTCACCCCCAGCACGCCCCCGAGACCCGGCCCCCGTGACTCCACACCAGCCCGGGGAGCGCGCCGGGGCGGGCGCGCACATGCTTTTTCCAGAACTTGGCTTCGTCTCTTCTCGTCCGGATCAAAGTGACCCCAGCGGCCCGACTCTCCTGCTAGCTTGACTGTTTGTAGCACATTAGCATCTCTCCAGACTCCTGGACTCGGCTGCAGCTCCAACCGTCGCATGTTGAACGCCTGTTGTCAGAAAACCTGCCTCCACTGGTGCTGCGCGCTAGCGCTGGGAATCTGCAGGCGTGCGTCTTCCCGCCCAGGTGGAGGCCGTCGCAGCTTCTGCTGCAGACCGCAGATGTGGCCACCGTCTTTGTTCCCAAAGACGTTTCCTGGAACTTTGTGAAGCTGACAGAAGTGATGCCGGACGACGGCCGCCGGCACGTATTCGATCCCAGTCGATAACAATTAGGGGAGATTTTCCCGCCGCGCTGGGAAAAGTGGGAGCACGTGTGCAGGAGTCCTGCGCCGGCTGTGCTCATCCATCAATCAGCATTTAGGACATTGGCAGGTGCTAATTGAATAAGCAGTGACCTGCGCTGGACGCTCGGCTAGCAGACAATACAAACCCATTTATCATCGGCCAGCCCCGCCCCCTTCCCCTCCCCCATCCGCAGCGCCACACCGACCGCTTTTTCCCAGTCGATGGGCTCCGACCTGCCGCAGCGTCCAACCTCCCAACCCATGATTCCAGCGCGTCAGACGGAAATGTCCACTTTTGTCCTCGACCCCGCGGCTCCACTTCCCCCTCAGCCGATGGCTCACCAGCCACCACACCAGCTAACGCTAACACTCGCTGTGTTGGTATTTTACATGCAGCACGCCGGGGTCAGCTCGGGACCGGCACCCTGCCCTCCTTTGACACGGCATGGGGTAGCTGCCAATCCGACAAAGGAGCCGTGCTAGCGTGGCGAGCTGGAGATGAGTCACCCGGGTGGATCGGACTCTGGAGGAGGCAGTAAAAGCTGTAATGTGGATTTTAATGTGCTCTAATGATCCTTCCTGTTTGCTCTCCGGTGCGTCTGTCCCGGCCAGCTACGGCGCCGCGGTGGCAGCGGCGTCTTCCAGCCGCATCACCTGTAAAAGCGGCTTCATTAATGAGGACAGTGATGGTGCTGACGATGCGTCATAGTGACAAGCTGCTGTACAACGATGCCCTCGCTAACCTGCTAACCTCATTTATTAACGCCAACAGGGTTCATTATGCCGACTCTCACGGCAGTTTTGGTGTAGCTGCGTCGCGCGCTAGCTTTATTGGCCAATTCATCATCCTGCTTTTGAGATTTGAATGTCCAAACTGATTCGATGCAAAAAAGTAAAGTTTCAAATTAGTCGCTAATGTGTTTGAAGGATCCTTACAATGCTAGCATGGTATTCCCTCATGCGTTCGACCGTCCTGGGTTACAGCTAGCTTAGCGCCTGTCATTTTAAGCATGTGGGGGTGGAAAGTCCTCTCTGGACAGTCACCCTTCAGGGCCTCCTTCTTCAACACTGTTAGCACCTGATTCCTGCCCTAAGCTAACATGGAGAAGGAGAGACCTAGCATCAATTCTGAGTCTGATTAAAGGTATCACATTAGCAACTTTAGCTTTTGCGGAATAAACAGTCAGACCTAGTAGCCTACCATTAGCATCGTCGCCGCCGGTCCCACCGAGGGGGGAGGAGCTCCGTCAGGTGAGGGGGGTGGTCTCCTAAACGAAGGGTGTTTATGAACTTAAGCGAAGACGTGAAGCCGCGACGACAGCGCGACGACAGAGCCGCCAGTGTCTCCGCGCGTCGCTAACAGTGGTGACGATTCCAGCTGCTGTCGGTTGACGTCTGATTTGAGGTGTCGTTTTTGTTCCTTCAACAGTTCCGACGTTCGGTGATTCTCCTCTTCTTTTCTCGCCTTTTCTCTGCAGGTGATAATTTGTTTGAATCCAGCATCACCGCTAACGTAGCTTTTTTGTTCTCACTGCAGACTTTAGTCACACAACAAAACTTTTCACAACCCAAACTAAAAGTCCCCATCTGATCGGGTACCTGCAGGTTCTCCAGATGCGCTAATGCTAACGAAACCTTTGACCTGGTGTCCCAGAGACAGAACCAGTCCAGTTTGTCCACCAGTTGTCGCAGCATCTTCTGCAGCAGCAGCCACCGGCGCCGCTACCTGACACCGTTGGCCTCAGCTTCCTCCGTTCGGGGACTAGCTTCACCTTGCTAACAGCTGAGACCTCCCTCCTGGTGCTCGTGTGTGTAAGTCACCTGCAAAATCGTGTAGTGGAGGTATCAGCGCGGCGCAGGTGGCGCCCGCAGCCCCAGGGAGCCGCTGTGATACGGAGGAGGGGGCGGAGGCGCATCCTGGGCTCAGATGGGATTACAGGTTGCTAACGCTTGATGACACAAGCTGTTTCCAACATGTCGCCCACCTTGTGTCCTGAACACATGCTCACACAAGCCCCGGCGCTCAGGCACGCCGAGCCTGCGCACGTGCTAACTGGCTTCTAGCATTAGCCGCTGTCGCACGTGGAAACCGCCGTGCCTGAGTGGAAGCAACAAGCATGCTAGCGCGAGAGGACAGGTGCAACCGACGCACGGCAGCACACACGTAGGTGTTTACAGGCACACGTGCACATGCACACGTGCACAATCCGGTCAGGTGGTTAAATCTCTCTCACACCTGAGGGGATTTTTTTTCCAACAAATTAGCATAATTAGCATTTGCAAAGGTGTATTTTACCTCCCACTTTTTCTTTCTTCACTCTGGACCTGGACGTTTCTCTTCCTGGCGGTTCTTTCCGGACGTATCGGCGTTTTTTACGGCCTATCGGCGTGCGCGGCCTGGCTGAAGTGGCGATAACGGTTCATTAGCGAGTATTTAGCATCGTTTTGCTGCTCAGGAGCGACGGTTTAATGACCTGACCCGGCCGGCGCCGCAGGGCCTCCCTCGCTCGCTAAATTAATTTTCTCTGCGAACCTTCGCCCAAAGTTAGCCAACACGGGCTCGTATTCATTATTACCTGCCCGCCCGCTCGCCGGCGTGCCCCTGCAGCCGCCGCTCGTTGCGCTTTGAAAGCGCGCCGTGTCTCCGAGGCCTAATTAGAATTGAAAGTCAACTCTCACCTCAAACCTGGAAGACCATGTCCTGAATTTCAAAAGCAGCCCGTGGACACGGTGCACAAATATTAGCATAAATAGCGCCGCGGCGGCGACGGCTGCTCCTGCCTGTTTGGTGTAATTAACAGCTCTTAATAACTGTCTCTTCTTCTGCGTCTTTTTTTTTTACGATACCACTGAGCGTATTTCCTTGGCGCGGCATGTGGCCGGTAAACATCACAAACCATCAGTCTTGGATGTTTTTTGGGGGGCGGCGGCGAGGAAAAAGATGGTTTGTTTTCACACTTAAGGAAGACATGAAACAGAGTGTCCTTAACTTAATCACCACCTTGTTTTAGCGCATTTGCATATATTAGCATATTAATTGGACTGCCGATTAAAATTGGTTTTGTAATTTTAATTAAGTGTCCACAAAGGTATATGATTAGCACTGTTTAAAATACAGCCTGACATAGCTAGATGCAGAGAGAACCCCCCAACACACACACACACACACACACACACACACGTTTCTTTTTCACAGAGGAGGGGATTACTCCTGTTTTCCGATAGCCATTTTTAAATCCGTAGATTAGGCTGCCATGGAGACCGGAAGGGGCGGGGCTTCGGACCGTCATCACGTTTCCTCGTCACTTTAAACAACTTGTTCACACCGCAGCCGCCTCGACCCCCTCCTGCGGCGTCGGTTATGCTAACATGTGGGCCGAGGTGATGACGGCTCCTGGGGGACACGCCCCCACTGGAAGTCCCAGATTTAGGTTTGATTGTTCATGTCTGGGACCGCTGCGTCGTTAAAACCCCGTTAATGAGACGACGTGGAATCTGACAGCGTTACTGTGGCCAAGGGGGCGTTTGGACGCCCAGCTCGTTGCCAGGAGGTCACTTTTGAGCCATTTGAAGCTTCTGGAGACGTTGCCATGACAACCGGGAAGAAAAACTCTCGTCCTCTGAAACTTCCTATTAGAAATATTTTTGAACCGTTTCCAACATTTGACGAGTGTAACTGACAACTCCAGCACACCGTTGTCACCTTGAGTTAGCGCCGAAGGCTAACACGAGCTAGCACGGGGGTTCCCCCTGCGTCCTCGTCTTCACGCCGGCTGGGAAACATTTGAAGATGTTTAACCGGCGCCTCTTTGTGCCAAGTGGCTGGGCTGGTAGCGGCACGCCGGGCTAGCGCACCGCTGCTCTGATGAGCGGCGCTAGCGTAGCGGGACGTTTCAGAAACCTGATATTAGCTCAGGCCGTCTTTGGTGTGGTCTGGACGCTTCGGAGGGACATTTGGAAGCGTTTAACTCATAAAATACTTAACCGTTTAAGTGATAGGATTGTGTTCCCGCCGCTCGGTCCCGCTTGGCAACGGCAGAAGAAGAAAACAGGAGAGGGAGGAGCAGGAGGTTGTGCCGCAGCGCCTTCATCAGAGAGGAGAGTTTTTTCTGCTGCTCCTCGGCCAGAAGGAGGGACGCTCTGAAATTTGGACACGTGCCGACAGCAGATCTGGTGTTTGGAGACAAAAGGAGGCCTCCTCCTCCTCCTCCTCCTTCTCCTCCTTTTCCTCCTCCTCCTCCTCCTCTTCCAGGATAATGGCTGACTCTGCTCCTTCCCACCCCCATGATGTCGGCTCCCTCTGTCAACCAGTCCCATCCTAAAAGCCGTCTCCTGGGAGCTCTGGGAGTTATGGCATTAGTTTACCCTCCTCCTCCCTCCCTCCTCCTCCCTCCCTCCTCCTCCTCCCTCCCTCCTCCTCCCTCCCTCCTCCTCCCTCCCTCCCTCCTCCTTCCCTCCCTCCCCTCAGACTCAAATTGCTGCTTCTTGAGTTACTAAGCTGTCCTAATAGGTCCAACCTGTCCCGCCCGCCTGTCCTCAGATGGGACGTACCTCTCTGAGGATAAAGAGCTTTCCCATCATGCACCCTGTCACGCCGCCGCCGCCGCGCTCGTGCCGTGATTTCGCCTGGCTCCTGAGAGCCGCCTCAGCGCCAGACGTTTCAATGTGTTTTCTATTTCTCCCCTTTGCTGTTGACATCAGAATGTTTCCAACCTCAGCGTCTGTGTGTGTGTCTGTGTGTGTGTGTGTGTGTGTCTGTGTGTGTGTTTGTGTGTGTGTGTCTGTGTGTGTGTGAGTCTGTGTGTGTGTGTGCGCAACCTGAAACATGCAGAACACACACATACACACACAAGACAAAAAAAACAAAAAAATAAATAAATATGTTCATGCAGAATGCACGTGCGTGGATCCAGAGTCAAACCTGCCACGTGCACCAGACGTGCACAAGGTTTTTTTTTCGAGCTGAAATGCGGCGTGCTGCCAGCAGACTCTGTGGAGGCTATCACATCCCGCAGGTCCTGGAGCGGCGACAGGACCCCTAAATAAAACCTTGCCGGCGCTGCAGCTCCACACGTGTGTGTATCATACAGGAAACGCGCGGCGACGCCGCGTCCAAGAACCGCAGATCAACCAGAGGGCGCAGAAGTTCTCCAGGTTTGATCGGAGCGGCTCCGGTGCAGCGCCAGGACGCGCTAACCACACCCAGGTGGTGGAGCGCGTCCTGAACGATCAAAGCTGCAGGTCGCGTTTCCTCACGGAGAAGATCTGACGCTGATAAATCAGCCCAAAGAGCGGTTGGTTGGTTGGAGATGAAAGGATCCGTCCGTCTACTTCAGGGGCCAGAGACACGTCCCCACATGTCCTCACCGTCCACGCCGGTCGGAGTGGATGGTTCGGTGGGCTGCATTTGGCCCGCGGGCCACCAGTTGATCCATGTTCCGCTCTCTGGCTCCTCCTTGGTTAGCGTAGCCGCCACTGATGCTGTCTCAAAGACCTGGCTGCCAGGACGGCGGCCTGAACTCACCAGAATCTGGCTTCTCCACCACGGGGAAGTGATGACGCCGCCCGACAGCCGCATTCAACATTCCGAACTAATGGCAGACGTTTGCCACCCGCCGTCAGACCACATAGGTGATGAATCCCACCTCGCCGGGAACGCCGGAGCATTATCATAAATAAAATAGAGCGCAAACAGCAGCCTTTGAGCCCTAATGGAATTTATCAACATGAAAGAAGTGTTATTGAGCCCCGCCGCTGCCGCTCTCCTCTTTGCTGACGCTTTGCCAAATACTTATCCCCTCTCTGGTGAGCATTTAGCGTTAACTCGCGGCAACTCCTGGGAATCGCGCAGGCCTAATGAAATTACCCCGGCACAAACAAATAGGGTCAAACTCTCAAGGAGACGAGCATTAAGGGCTGCGTGTTGCTAATTAAAGGGTTGGTTCCACGACGCCGTCCTGCTTGGATGCTGCACTGGATGGTCGGGATCTGCGGGACGCCACCATGTCCAATCCCGTGTAAACACGCCGACAGGAGAAGAGTCGGGAAATTAAACTGGGCGAAATGGGATTACAGTAAACAACACCTAATATTTTGTCGATTCGCAGTTGATAATTAAGCTAATTTCATGCCCATTTGCCGACGGACACGTGGCGGCGCGCAGGAGACGCTAGCCGCTAGCTGAAAGTTCTGGCTTCCTCTCGCAGAGACTTGAAACCTGCCGGAAGGTGAAGGAAAAGCGCACACGAAGCCGTCGGTCGGCCCCCCCGCGCCCGGCAACGGTGGCGGCGGCGCTGCTAACCTTGATCCTAATGACATTTCTTTGGCGTAACAATGCTATCAGATGTGTTTTCTGCGATTCGTCTCACCTGCGTTATCGCCGCCAGCAGAGAGAGATATGCATTACCTACATGAGCGTGACCGAGGGTTTGTAATTACGGCGCATGCCTGGCTGGTAATTACTTCACTTTACTGGAATATAAAGGCTGGGAGGAGGCGCGAGGAGGTGCGGCCTAGCGAGGAGGTGCAAATAATCATCTGGAGGCTGCAGAGACGCTTTTCCTCGGCGGTGTTTTATCGCGCACGTTCATCTGCCAGAGACTGTTGACAGAAGATTTGCCCTATCAGCAGAAATGATCACTGTCCCCCCCCCACACCCGCCGCCGCCGGCACCTCCTCGCCACCGCCGTTCACCCCAAGAGTTGACAGGAGACGCAGCTCCGCGCTGAGGGGCGTGGATAAATCAGACACAGCGGCGGCGGCCACCTTGTTAGCCGCACCTTCAGAGACATGTTTTCGTGTTGGAGAGGCTTTTGACCACCTACACCGCCGCTGCTAACAAAAACTAGCCGTCTGCTAATCTCTCCTCTCGCGTCGAGCCTGGATTACGCCCGCTAACGCGCTCATGAATTGTGAGATATTCAGAGGTAAATTGGGATGGAGGCAGGAAGCGCGCTCGGCTGGTAATCTCCCTGTTGTCGAGCAGCCGTAAGCTCAGTCTTGTCGGCGTGTGCGGCAACAGATGCAGAGGACGGCGGAGCGAGACCACAGCAGAAGGGAAGTCCTGGCCTCCTGGGTTAGGGAGTCTGGACACAACTCTCTGGTCAGGGTTGCTGCCTTGCACAGGGACACTCCAGCAGGTGTCTGGGGTTTGAACCCTCGGAGCTGGAGCTCCTCCTCCCGATCCTGGGTTCTCCTGGTGGCCCTGCTGCTCCAGGACTGGAGTGGGCTGATCGCCGGATCCTGTTAGGAAACATGCCAGGGATTCAAACTGGAAACAGTCCAGCCGACCGACTGGGCAGCTGGTCTGGCCTCCAGCCCGCCGCCGCCGCGGCTAACAGGTATGGACAGAGCTGATGGGGCCAATCATCCTCTCAGATGGGCTTCCATTCCCCTGGAGTCTGGGAATTCCTCATCTGGCTGCCCGTGAACCGGAGCGCCACCCACCGGAGGAACTCCAGAAGACCAAACAACCTCCACCTGACAGAGAAAACCTCCACCCTTCCTCCGCTAACAGCAGCAACAACACACAGAAGAAGGAGGCGCCGGCTAACTGGCAGTGAAGGCAATTTGTCGTTGGCGCTGGCTCTCCCATCCTTCCTGCACCATCCAGATTTCCCATAAGGAATGCGCTTTGCTGTAATTCATCACCGGACCCGCACGGCGAGCCGCTCGTTCCGCCGGTGAAATATGAGCCGGTGCGGGAGGCATTTTCGCGCGGCGGCTGTGCTGAACGGGGCTTTATTTTGGCGAGCTCCCATAAGATCCTCCGACAGCGTTTTTCCGCTGTTGCAACAACTGTTCATCAACCGTCTGGAGACGCACAATAAACATCAGCCGCCAAATTACAAGCTTTCATTTCCGCCGGATTACGGCCTCCCATAAATAAGGCGGCAAAAAGGCATCGCTCCATCATGTGGTAATCACGTTCCTGTTTATGGGGACGGAGGAAGAGGAGCGCCGCCTACCTGGGGGGAAGCAGGAGGCGTGGCACCGCAACCGGGCCGGAGCCGGAGCAGAGCCGGAGCAGAGCGGGTTTTCCTCTGCTAGCTGCTCTGAGGATCACCGCCGGGTTCCTGATGCTGCGTTCAGGACACGCTGCTGGGGAACCATATCTCAGCACGAGCGCCTTCAGCTGACAAACCGGCGGCATTTGAGGCGCCGGCGTCCCGGCAGAGGAATCACGGCTCCTTTAAAATGCAGCCGCACATTAGCGTCTCCGTGCTGCCGTTAAAGAACGCTTCCACGGATTTTCTGGTGGGCGGCCGTGAATCACGGCGAGCAGCAGGACGAGCGTCCGATTCAGGGAAAAGGCCAAAGAAAAAGTTCCAGATCAAACTCCCACAAACCTGGAAAAGTCAGCGTTTCCTGGAATGGCCTTGAGCAACTCCCAGCCTTCGCCGGCTTCGGCGCGTCAGCAACCTCTCCTGCGTCAAGCCGTTTTTCTCTGAACACTGCGAAGTTTCGGGGTGTGTGTGTGTTTGGGGGGGGCGTTTAATGCACAGTAAACAACTAAAGCACTTCAAGCTTTTAAATCCCAACAGGAGCGGAGAGGGAGGAGGGAAAGTCGGATGGAGAGATGTGATGGAGGAGGAGGTGGCGGAGGAGCGCAGGGAGAGGCTCTGCTCCCAGTGGGAGATGACAAATGCCGCATGTCCTGAGCACAGCGCTTGTGTTAATCCTCAACGAGTACCGGCAGGCCCACTTCCGAGGAGGCGACCTCTGCACCCCCCACCAATCCCACAGCTCTGTCAGCTTCCTCGGATGGGCGGATCAGTCACGGAGGAGTGCCGCGTGCGCCAGCGTGCACGCGCCGGCGCTGCGCTAGCTCAGGTTGTGCGGCGGTGGGCCGGCGCGGGTCGCGGCGGCTGCTCCTCTGATTGTTTGCCAGCTGCTTTTTTGGATTATGAGCTCATGGTTGGTTCCTGACGTTCCTGCTGCCTCAGCTCCGCTTTTATCCTCCTGCAGAGGGAACGCGCAGCTGCTGGAACGTGTCACCAACCTCTCCAGGAAGGTGGAAAACAGCAGCCCAGAACATCTGAGCAGCAGGAAACCAGCAGTGGTTCGGCGCAAGCACGTTCCCTGGACGTTCCCCGTGAGTTTCTAACCAGTCTTCCTCTGCACATGTTTCAGCCAATGTTCCCCAAATGTTCCCCTGACACCTTGCCCAGTGGGCACCATAATGTTCCCATGATTATTTCCCCAATGTTCCCCCAATGTTCCCACCAATGTTCCCCTAATGCAGTGCTTCTCAAATAGTGGGGCGGGCCCCCCTGGGGGGGCGTGGTGCGATGCTGAGGGGGGCGCGTGTGACCCAGGAGAACATGCTTTTTTTTCCGCCGTACTACAATAAAGTGTAATTGCACATCCACTCCAGTAGTTGGCAGTGGCGCTCTCATTGGCCATTGTGCGCAGCGAGTATTAACTCTACGGGTGTAGGTCTGTTTTGCTACGAGCAGTAAAGTGCAGTAAACAAACCCTTTGACAACATGAAGACATTTTTAACAGGGATGAAAAGAAAGGCGGAGAGAAGGTTATTCTTGTAAGTTGAACTATATCTCTTTCTTTTTGTTTTCTTTATGTTAACAAGGATACGATGTTATGCAGAGGTATACCTATAACTATTTTATAGACAAATGCTATTATTTATAGTTGCGGCGGAGAGTGGGCGGTGGGGTGGGGGCGCGAATTGTTTTCTTCTTGCTGGGGGGGGCTGTAACAGAAAATAATTGAGAAGCACTGCCCTAATGTTCCCTCAATATTTTCCCAATGTTCCCCAAATGTTCCCCTGACACCTTGCCCAATGGGCACCATAATGTTCCCATGATTATTCCCCCAATGTTCCCCTGTTGTTCCCTTGACGTTCTCCTGATGTCCTCCTCTTCGTGTCCTCTGTACTGACGCAGACGTGTCCACGTCCACCGGCGACGGTTTTCTCGGCTCCTCGCCACCAAGGTGATGATGTCATGTCTGATGATGATGATGATGATGATGGTGATGATGATGATGATGATGGTGATGATGATGATGATGATGATGATGATCGGTTATCGATTTCTTGGATTAAATCCGCTAAGCCGACGTCTCAGGTTTCGGTGCCGATCAGAGGCGGATCTGTAAACAAGGCCGGCTGGTTGAGGGGTCAAAGGTCGCTCCATTACCTCCGCGCTCCGCCGTTCAATCACTTTTCTCCGTTACAGGCGGCAAATGATATAAATGCAAAATGAGGTGAGAAATTGGTAATTAATCTGCGGAGGGAGCGCGGGCTGCCAGCGCGGCTGTCTGGCTAACATTAAGGGGCTAATTTTCAAAATCTAGCATGCAGTCAATTTCCCAGGATGCCTCAGGGGGAGGGAAAGGTGCGGAGCGACAGGAGGGGCTAATTTAGCCGCCTTATTTACCCCTATGTATCATCCGGCCGCTCTCATCTGACAGGAATGACGGTGAGATTGAAATTAGGCCGACTGCGGCGGGCGCCACAATTTATGATGCGGCGGCAATATTTGTTTGTTCGCCGCATGTGAGAATACATCAGAAGGACCAGAGAATCCTGGAAAATACGTCTTTTTAATAACAGGGAGGAGGCGTCGGAGTTCACCGGAGCCGGGCCTCGCCGCGTGACGGGCGGCAGCGGTGACGGTGGGGGAGGAGGAGGGGGAGGAGGATGGGGGGAATAAGTCAGGAGAGGTGAGGAGGGAAAAACATCCAAGTCTTAATACTATTGTGCGCCCATAACCATCTGTCACGGCTAGCCCGGAGATGAGAGCGAGATTAGCAGGAGCAAACCGCGAACCGCGGCGCATCGGTGGAGCCTTCAGGGCAACAACAACAACAACAGAAGAGACATGAGGAAGAGGAGAGCGGAGGGGGCGTCGCAGGGGACACCGGCGCCAAGTCAAACACGCGGGGACGCGCTCATTCTGGGAGCCGCGGATTAGCGCCTGGAACCTGCGCCGGAGAAACGCGTCCCGGCCTGGCTCCGAGGGGGTTCCGACGGTGGTGGCGAGGATGATGATGGTGTCAAAATAAAAAGAGGACTTAGAAGGCAAAGGCGGTGGCGGCCTTGAAAGGAAATTCCGCTGCCTTCTTTGCCGCCGGCTTAAGGAAAGGCACCGGCGGATCTGCCCTCAAATTCGGCGTGAAGCTTCTTAGAGCCTATTCAGGCGGGATCTTCTCCTTTAGAAGAAGAACCTCACAAAGGGACGGCGAGCTTCTCCTGCCGAGAAGGTCCCGGAGAAAAGAACGTCTCCTTTGGAACCATCAACTATGGGGAACGTGTCCAGAGATTTAGGTGATGCAAGCCGGGCTATCGCCATTAGCTCTCAGCGCTAACCAATGTAGCTCCAGCAGTTTGCGACTGGTAAACTGGTAGCCAGAACTCTGAGTCCAGTTCTGGTTCTGATCTAGTTGGATTCTGCCTGGAGACTGCAGTTGCCTGTGTTTCCAGGTGTTTCCAGGCGTTTCCAGGTACCTAGAAACCATGGCAGTACCCTGAGAATGGGTTTAGCCACCGACCCAGTAACCTCCGCCCTCCAGAGGAGCTGCTGATGCAACTCAGCTGGTGATGTCGTCGTGACACCGAGTCAGGTGGCGTGCTGCAAGGGGGCGTGGCCAGGCCGGAACGCCCCCTCCAGCAGGTCGGGGAGACTCATCATCTCTGCAGGATGATTCAGGCCCTGGAGGTCACATTTGAGGCTTTGCTGCGTGTGTGTGTGTGTGTGTGTGTGTGTGTGTGTGTGTGTGTGTGTGTGTGTGTGTGTGTGTGTGTGTGTGCGCGCGCGCAGGCTGCCCTTCCCACTGCCCTTGTCATACTGGTCCCAGTGCTGCGGGGCTCTTTGCTGGTTGGACAGCTCAGGTCAAGGTCCCCCCCGATCTGACCGACGGGCTGTCACTTTAACACACACACACACACACACACACACACACGCACGGCCGCCGCCCTCCTGCAGATTGACAGTGAGCTTTATTGCCGTTAATTCTGGTGGTTGTCCAGGCAGAGCCGCAGCGTCTGGATGGGCCACTCATTTCCCGTCCCGATCCGGTGGAGGTGGGCGAGTAATCGGCCGTTCTGGCAAAGCGTCTCCCAGACCTGCGCCGAGGAAACTTTGCAGTTGTTTTTCTTTTCCAGAACTTCACCACAACCAACCGGAAGCCAGACAGGTTTCCCACTCTGAGGAATCTCGACGCTCCTCGTTTTCTTTCCAAATCAATTATCACCTTCCTCCTCCCGCTGACGCAAGTGTGATGGTTTTTAATTTTAGTAAACCCGCCGCTCGGGCTACCTCGCCGCGTTAGCCGCGCTAGCATCATGGCTGCCGTCACGTTTGCTGAGTGATTCTGCTGCTATTTTGGGCTTTTCTTTCATTAGCGTTGCTAGCGCGGCGGCGGCATCCTCGCGCTAATTAGGTGTCTATATGTTATTTTCTTATTGGATTTATTTTTCCGTGCTCATCGGTAAATAGCGCTTGAATTTGAAACCTCACCTCTTGGGTGAGACATGAAGGGGAATTTTTAATCGCTCCTCCATTTTTTTTGCAACCGTCTTAACGAGTTTTTCATTTTTTTGTTTTTTTTTCCAGTTTTCTGTCTTTCTGCACTCGTCTGTTCTGGTCACAGCAGGAGTCCAACACGGTGGAGGTGGGGGGAGGGGTCGATCGATCATCATCATCATCATCATCATCATCATTAGGGGTTAAGGAAGCACCCTAGTGGGGGGGTAGTTGATGTTGTCGTGGCAACCACTCATTTTTCAGCCTTTTATTTATTTTCCGTCATGTCCTCCGGAGGCCGGGCGCCGATGATGAGGCGTGCTGATGCAGCGCCAGCGCCGCCTCTACCTGCTGATGGCGGACGCGCGCTGCTGCAGCCTGGCCTGACAATTAGGACCTGGGCGACTGTAGCCAGGGGTTAACGCCGCTCATTAAAAGAACTAGGTCATTAGCGAAGAATCAAGGCTCTTAAGGCGGCAGGGGATGTGGGGCGGAGGGTAGCGGCGGTGGGGCTGATGGAGGGGGGAGGGGCGGCGGTGGCGGCGGTGGCGGTAAACTCTGCATCGCTCTGAACACGCAGCTCCTTACATTAATTAACCTCCCCTTTTCCTTGTTGGGTGGGTGTGTTTGGGAAGGTGGTAGCAAGTGTGTGTGTGTGTGTGTGTGTGTGTGTTGGGGGTGACTGTTATCATATATGCACACGGCTGTACACCAATTAATTGCAGGGAGGGGAACAGAGCTAGCTTACCGTCCTCCCCGTGGTCGCCTCCTCCTGTTCAGCCAAGTTACATTATTTCAAAGAGATGAAGGGTGGGAGGGGCTTGGGGGGGCTGGGGGGGGGGGGGGCATCTAATGTCTGTGTGATGAGTAAAAAGGGTATTAAAACAAAGCGGGGAATCATCAGAAATCTGCCTTTGCGTTACCGCAGGGGAAAGAGGCGAATAAAAGCCGCGGAAATGAAAATAAATAAGCTCTGCTAATACCTCACCTTAAGGAGCCGGAGCTGCGCGCCGCTAATTTGTTAGCGGACGTTGTTGTTATTAAGCTGTTTCACAGATTCTTTGACCTTCAGCGAGGAGAGCTGGTGGGTTCGGCGAGGCAGGTTGGGGGGGCTTCTGTCGTGTCAGGTGACATCCCCAGATGAACTGAGCTGGTTGCTAGCGTTAGCGGCGTTTGTGTACCGAGGCCAACCCAGCAGGCCCGGCGGGTCGACTGAGGTTGGGTTGAACCGCTGCAGCGCGGCGATATCGGCGCTTTGATAACCGACGCGTTTGCTGCATGAAAGTGTGGAAAAAGACAAATTGGAGGGGTGTGAGTGGGGCTAAATTAGCCCTAATATCAGAGCCCTACGACTGTGTTTTTATCTGCTAATTTCTCAAGCGTCATAATGAGCCGGCGCTGAGCGATGGAACGATTTGAATTTAAATGATATAATAGTGCAGATCGGCCTAATTCAGCCATACATATTTAATCTGACACATGATCTCACTCCTCCGACGGCCTGATGGGAGACGACAGCTTTGGCCGCCGCCCCGCCGCGAAGGAGGGAGGCGGGAAACGGGAGGGAGGCGCCCAATCATGGGAAGACCTCGGAGGGTTTGTCACTTTGTTGGCAAACAGGAGCAGAGCCGGAGGACTTCTGCCGACCGGAGAACCTTTGGCAGGAACCAGGAACCCTCTGAAGGTTCTCTGCTCCCTCCTCAGTGAAACCTGGCGGCCATGAGGATGAAGATGATGACAGTGATGATGGTGATGAGAACCAGCAGGTGCCGCTGCGAGACAGATGTGCCGACCTGAGCCGGTCTCACCTCAGCTGCACCTACGGGAGGAGAAGAAATGAGAGATGCGCTCAGTTAGCCGCTACGGCGCCTCCGAGGGCGGCACCTGTGCAGACGGTGGACTTTTCTGCCGATAATGCGCCCGATTAGCCTCAGGAGCGTGTGAGTGTGCGCCCGCTGGGCCGTGCCTGTTCCCGGCTCTACCTGGTGAACGGCGGAGGAGTAAACATGCTGCCGCTGCTCCCCTGGCGTCCGGGCGCGCTGCGTGTCGGGAGCGTTTTCATTTCTGCCCGCCTGCTGTAATGATGAGCAGCCCGCCGGGCGCCTCTCCTCTAACAGTGGGATAAAACCGCAGCCGTTGCGGAACGCTGCAGGTCACCAGGCGGCGGGAAATGGCTTGTTTAGGTTCGGCTGCACATCACCGGCGGGCTGCTGCTGCGGCGGCGCCAGCAAGCTGAGAGAGCAGCTTTAGCACCAAAACAAGCTGCTAAAGGCGGCGCATTCCGCTTGTCTGGAGAAGACGGTGCTGCTGAAGTTGGCCCACGTTCTGGACTGGTCGCAGGGGTCGCAGGGGTCGCCTCCAGCTCTGGACCCTTGAGTGGGACACAAACATTCAGACGCCGATTTAACCAACATCTCGTCGCAAGTTTGCCTGCAGACGGGCGTTTATTAAGCGCCGTGAGCCGTTAGCTAGGTGCAATTTCTCTTCTGTCAGATGAAGGATCCTGGCTGCAGCCGATGCCTGTAAACGTGCAGCAGCAACATATCTGGACGAATCAAACAGCCTCATTAGCGGCTCTAAAGTCCGCTTTCTTCTCGACCTGCTGCCAAACGCGTCTTTACTCCAGAGCCAATAATTAGCCCTGCGGTGGCGCTGCCCCCCGTAGGCGCTGCACGTTCCCCCGGATCAAATGCAGGAAAATGCAGCAGCGGTCCGCGCCGGCGTGCCCACCGCTCGCCGTCCCCCAGCGCCGACAAACCAAACAGTTTCCGCTGGCAACAAGGGGGAAAAAGTTGGTTAGCAGATGTCAGTTGTTGTGTTTATCTGGGCGCGTTTGGGCGGCTCGTGCATGGATCTGATATCAAAGCGCGCTTATCTGAATAAAGTGCTTAAAAGCTTTTCAGACGCCTGCTGATCTGAACAGTTTCTGGCTTGATCTGCAGACTAAACAAACCGTAATGATGCAAGCTTGTGCAAAGACGCACGCAGCAGTCAGACAACAAACGCCCGCGCTTGATGTTTTTATTAATGCCGGCTCTTCGTCTGTTCGCCGGCCGCGCTCGCATCCTCCGCCACGGCTGCCTCCTGCAGAGGTGCAGCCAAGAGGGCAGCGACAAAAAAAAAAACGAGGAGGAAGAAGAGGAGGAAGTACAGAAGCAGCGAAGGCAAAGGTGCGCCGCCGCCCCCGGGGAGGCCCGTCCGTGAGCGGCGCCCGTTTTGCGGTGCTCCTGCAGCAAAGGTGTGTTTTCTGCGACGGTAATAAGCCAACCGCGCTCCTGCCGCCGCCAACGCATTCCCTTTGGAGCGGCCTCTGTATTTTGTAACAAGGGTGTGAAGAAAGCGAGCCGCCGTCCTCTCAGGAGCCGCCGGTCTGGTTGCGGCGCGCCGGGGCCGCTTCTGAAGTCGCAGCTTCTGGCTGGTGTGACGGGAGGCAGACGCGGCGAGATCTGCTCGCTGCAGCCAATCAAAAGAGCTGAATTCTATTTGTTTTGTTTCAAGGGAAGGCGACAGAGGGGCCCTCAAGGTCTTCTTCAAGATGGCTTCTTCTTGAAGCGGGGAAAAAAAACCCCGCAGCCAGAAGAAGGAGGACCGGCGCTTTCAAGCGGCCGTCCTTGGTGGGACCTTTGCCGGCGTGCCAGGTACACAGCTTTTAGCAGGGGAGGGGGCGCCTGTTTTCAAGTTAGCGCGTGGTTGGGAGTTATTAATATTCTCAAAGACGGAATTCTCTCCTCCGGATTGAAATAATGAATCATCCTTAAAAGGGGAAGAACTCATTTCAGGTTTTAATACGGTAAGCCTGTTGGAACCAATTATTGGAGGTGCTTCGCCATTGTCATCTTGCATTTCTCCTTGAGGAGATTAGCTGGCGACGCTGAAAAGGCCTGGCCGTATCCGGGATTTCACTCACTCTGAGAATCTGCCTGAGATGGAATGGTTCCCTCCCTGCGTGCGCGTCGACACGCGTGTCAAAGCCCGACCAGTTTCACGTGTTTTGGCTCCGCGTTCTACCTAATTATTGCAATTTGATCCTGAAGCAGGAGTGGCCTAATCCGCGCCGCAGCGCTCAAATCCGGCTCCCCAAAGTTTGCTAATGCTGTTGGCCTCTTTAACGGAGGCTGGGAACACGGCGGCGCCGCAGCGCAGAAGGACAGCCTCCTCCCACAGGAAGTTTGGAGGAAGGAAGCTCGACGTGTGTGTGTGTGTGTGTGTGTGTGTGTGTGAGGGCCCGAGCCCCCACGACCTCCAGACTGCGGTGGTGTGTTCAGGCGTCCTCGTCTTCCTGTCCCGACCGTCACCGTGGAAACGAAACATTTGCCAGATCGGCTTGTGTTGTGTGAGTGTGTAACCGGACCCGGAACCTTCATCCGGGTCTAATCGGGGCTTCAGTGAGCCGGTTGGGGCCGGTGGTCCGTCGGCGTTCCTCATGCGTCACGCTCGGCGATGGCGGCTCCTCCTGCCGGGACGGTTTTCCGGAGCTCCTCTGCTCTTCCTCCGGTTTCAGGGGAACCTCCGGCCGGGACTCGGACCTCACGCCGAGAGTTGCTGCCAGAGCGGCGAGGCCGGGTTTTACCGCCGGCTCGGGTTACGGCAGCGACGGCGGGACGGGCTCCTTTGTTATCCCTCCCCTCCCCCCCCCCACCGGCACCAGAGACGGCATCGCTCTCGGATCATTACTCCTCAAAGAAATTTAGGAGCGGAGCGCCATTTAATTTTTCTGCGCCCTCCCCAAACGCAGTCCGTCATTAGAAATCCTCGCTGTCGCGGCGATGCCATTTTTGGCGTGCAGTGTTTGTTGCCTCATTTCTTTTAATTTTATCTCCATTAGCTTAATTCTTTTTTAATATTTCCATCTAACGAACTTTACAGTCCATTTTGTCTCAGTGTCTTGCTAAGCGAGTTTTATGGAGCAGACAGTCGGCGTTACCGCGGGAGGAGCGGGGGAGGGGCGGCGCTGCCTCTGTCAGCTCCTTTTTAGCGCCTTAGCTAGCAGTTCTGCTGCTTCGCCTTGATTATACAAGCAAACAACTGTGTGGAGTTCATTACCAATAAAGCTCTGGCTAATTGAGCCGGAGCCGCTCGCGCACGCCGCCGCTGCCCGACGAGGAAGTCCAGCTCTCCACCTCCACGTTGCTCCTGCATCCCGTCCTCGCCGCCGTATTGCCCCCACCACCACCACGTGACGCGGATCTCCACTGCGGGCCGTGAAACGGCGCCATGCGTGTGAATCAGCGCGGCGTCTGCCCCGGGGTGGCGTGATCTGACATTTGCCAAGCGGCCCTGCAGCCCTTCGTTAACGCAATTGCCTTAATTGCTGTGTATCGGTATCCAGACGAGACGCGCTCGCTTACCGGGTCCAGGCAGGCGCCTCTGATGGCAACGCCCCCGAGGACGGAGCGCAGACTTCGACAAGATCTGGAACTATTTACTTCCGCTGGACAGAATTCTCAGGCTATAAAAGCACCATGAGGGGGCGCCAAAGCTGAACATTCCTGCTGGGCTGGTCGGACTTTGACTCCGAACCTGGAAAAGCCAAACTTTTGAGTGTTTCCTTGCAAATATCCGACTCGGAAACTCCGATTGTGGTCGGCGGCGACTGAAGTGCTTCTCCGCTGGTGCTAGCCGTCGGGGCCCTGGAGATGTTTCTGTAACCTTCAGGCTACCTTTCCCTGCGGCTGCCTCCCTCCTCGCTCTCCTCTTCATCTTCGGCGGCGGCTCGGCTTCACCCCGGGGAGCGCCATGCTCCGGCTCCCCGCCGCGCCGGCTCTTCTTCCATGTTTTTAATTACAGGGGAGGCTGAGAACTCTGCCTCTCCTCTGATGAGTCCTCGGATGAGGGCTGAGCGGCGCCGCCGGCGCCTCCGCGGCTTAAAGGAAGTGACCTCTAATGCTGGAACGCCGCCTCTGATTGGTGGAAACGCCCCAACGCGGATGGAAGCCGGTTTTTGAAGCTCGGCTTAGAGCTTCTCCTGGAGCTCCTCCATAAGTGTCAACACGGTCCCGGTGTGCCGACCTGCCGGACGCAACTTTGACGCCGCGTGGGTGAAGCTCCCGCCGGCGACCTTTGACCTGAGCGATGGCGGAGATGAAGGCGGCGTTCCGGAGCCGTGTCCTCGACCTCCGAGGCGCTTTCGGAAGCTCTTCGCCTCGAGGAGCCACTCGTGACGAGTGTGGAGGAGCGCCGCCACACACGAGCCGCCGGAGCGGCGATACCAATCTGTGCCGTAAGTCAGAGAAGAAGAGATTAGCAGCAGATAATGGTCTCATATCTCAAAAGTTAACAGTGAGACCCGCCTGAACTGTGAATAATCTTCTAATTACTGCTCTGACGCCATTAGCCCTGACAGAAATAGAGAAAGCAACGCTCGGATGGGGCGCGCTCAATCAGCTGTTGGATCATCAGGAGCGCCGCTCGCGCCGCCGCCACGACTGATGAGAGCGTCGCCTTTAAATGACAGCTTAAAGGAACATTACGCCGCTCTCATATTTGGTTAACTTCCCCGACCAAATGGTTGAAAAACGTGACATTTCTTTAATGCGCCCGCCGCCCCCTCCGCCGGCAAGGCGCTCTAGCGTTTTTAGCCGCCTCGGGCTGTTCTGCGGGGGAGGGGAGGGGGGGATCTGCTTGGAGTTGCCTTCACCTTGATGGTTTGATCCCCGCCGCGCCGCCGCGCTGTTCTCTTCTGTTCCGGGTTGTTGCTGTAACAGGAGAACAATAGCGGCTAACACGCGGCGCTGGAGGCTAACGCCGCCGCCGCCGATTCATGCCGCTTCCTTTTCTCTGTGTGGGAGAGGACGCGTGACAAAGTGCACACCCAGAGTTTGACAGTCTAAAGAAAAGATCCGCCCTCAGATTGTCATCCCTGCTTTGATCTCGCCTTTCTCTGATGTTGGCGGAGTGTTTGCTTCGGCTAGCTTCTCTCTTTTTTTTCTCTCGCCCTGATTGTTGCGGCTGTTGTCGGCGTTTGACCAGAAATATGTGGGAAGAAGAAAAAGATGATGAAGAAGAAGAAGAAGATGAAGAACTCGCTGATGCAGCTGCGGCGGTTCCCCGACAGCCTCACCGCCCTCACCTGCCAGCAGGTGGCGCCTCTCTAAATGCAGTGACAATCATACAAAATGAGTCGCGTTAGCATCTGAACCGAAGACGGCCCATCATTCCTTTCAGGGCGGCCATGTTGTTTTGCCGGTACCCAGTTTAGCTTCCGCGTTGCCGTTGGCGATAAGTTGTGGTTTGGAAACGACGGCAAACGTTGTTAAAGCGTCAGATGAAAACTTCCTCTGTTCTCGGCTCAACTTTGAAGCCAACGGCCGACTTTGTTTAACCCACGTTAGCCGGACGCGTCGTACCTTTTCCAGTCAATCTGCGCCGTTAGCATGCAACGCTAATGACGCACCCGCTAGCTCTGGGAACGCACAAACATACCGCAGCACTTTGAGGCTAATTGTGCAGATGAAGAGTCGGGAAAGGTTGGGTTTTTTTAAGTCCGATTTTGGGACCCCGAGAGTCGGAGCTTTGATGGCACAACCTGCCGTCTCTGCCGGGAGTTGATCTTCCAGGGAATAAACACGGAGCCTAATTAGGGAAACATGCAGATGCAGAAGATGAGCGGCGGTGGTGGGCTGAACCGACGCGTCTCCGGGCCGGACGCGCTGGTAATGAAGGCGTTTTCGGACCGACGGCGCTCCGGCTGCTGCTTTGGTTCAGACGCGCTTCCCCGTCTTTGATTGTCACCACTTTCAATCCGCTTTTTTCCCATTTATGCAGCAGTTTGCTTCTGCCTGTTAGCAACGCTTGCAGAGGAGGAGGTCAGAGGGTCAGAAGGGGGCGGTCTGAGGTCGCGGCGGCGTCCTGCTGTTAGCCGTTGGGATGGCGCGATCTGCTTGGGCCGCAGTTCTGCCTGCTTCTTCCCCGTCTGACAGGAGCAGGAGGCAACTGCGGCGCCGCCTGCTGGGGGTTCTGCTTTAGCAGCGACGCTCGGTCGGACTGCAGGCGCGTCGGGGCCGCCGCGCCGTCCCAGCCTGAGCTGTTCCGTAAAGACCCCGGTGTCGTTGTCACGCCGCCCGGGAGTGTTGCATCCTGTCACCAAAGTACGTGAAACCGCGCAGCCGGAGTGTGTGCACGTGCACGTGTGCCTGCCTGGTTGCCAAACATGACGTGACGGCGGCGAGCGCTCCCACGAGGGCCTGGCTGCCGTGTTGAAAACGCTATAACACGTGCATTACACTTAAGTCATTCTTCTTCCATCTGCTAAGTATGGCAGCATTAGCATAGCCGTTTAATTAGCGGCGCGCTCATCGCGTCCCCGTTTAATCACCTCATTGTATTTACTCAGTCAGTGACGGCACCAGTGTGTGTGAGCTGCGTGTGTGTGTGTGTTTGTGTGTGTGTGCTCCAACCCGGCATGTTTGACTGTCACAGTAGCCGAGGTCGTTTGAGGATAATAGCGCCGCCGATCCACCTTTGATGATGTCTTAAAAAAAGTGTTTTTTTCCATCAGAACAAAATCGACACATCTGACCCCCCCACCCTCTCTCTCTCTCTCTCTATCTCTATATATATATATATATAAATATATATATATATATATATATATATATATATATATATATATAT
>CAAE01015018.1:569795-589795 GCA_000180735.1 Tetraodon nigroviridis
CCTCCTCACCTTTGTCTCTCTTCCTCGTCTCTTCACCTTCCCTGCTCGTCTTATTATTCTATTGCTCCCTTCTCCCTCTGTGTCTTCCTCCCCTTTTATTTCCTCTAAATCCTCTTCACCCTTTCTCCTTTTCCCACCTTCTGCTCTCTCACTTCTTCATCTTCATCTTTTCTTCTCCTCTTTCATTCTTCTTCCTCTCACGTCTTCATATCTCTCCTCTTTATTCTCCTTCAACTGATCCCAGCCGTAGCGGCATTGGCGAGTTGTTAGTGTCGGTCGTTAGCGTTGCTACGGCGCCTCCAAACTTTAGCTGAAGCTTCTCCTTTTTGGCAGTGAATTAGCCTACTACCCGCGTTAGCCTGTTGTGCTAACAATGTGTGTGTGAGGGGGAAATCCACCTCTCCACCTAGCGTCTGGCTAACCGTCACCCCACAGCCAAGCAGAACAAATTACATTTAATGGGGTTTCTTTGCGCCGTTGCTCGTTTTCACCGTTGGCTTCAAAATTTCAATTTAGTGCTTAATGCTCAGGTTTCCTTCAACATTCCAGAGCAACATTACTCCAATTACAGCCTCCGCCAGCATTAAATTAAAGGCATTAGCACCGCCGCGCCGTTTGAGACGCGCTGCATTCCAAAGCCACGCCGGTAAACGGCGACGTGCAACCAGGATTCTGTCCGATGGTTGACGCCTCCTCGCTCCCGCCGCCGCTGTGGCAGACGTTTAGGGCCTCCGATGAGAGCAGGAAACCAGAACTTCCACCGGTTTCACCACTTTGGGCTGGAATTTCAGATGGTTTAGTCTCGGAAAATAGAATAGAATACCTGTTCATTTATCCCACAACGGAGGACGTTGCACTGTACCAGCAGAGATACAGTCGTAAATATTAGAAGAAATTTACAGGAAAAGTAAGAATAGTATAGAAAGAGGAATAAGAAAATAAAAATACGACAAACTCTATAAACACATATTTAAAAAAGATGGGAAAGATAAGAAAGAGCATATATACAGGTAATAAACTGGTAAACTATTGCTAGCAGCTAACAGGAGCAGCTAGCAGGAGTGGCTAATGCAAAAATTGATTGATCAAAATTTCGTTTTCCTATTTTTTACACGCACGCCAGGTGAGACGGGTGAGGAGGGTGAGACGGGTGAGACGGGTGAGGAGGGTGAGACGGGTGAGACGGGCGTTCTGCTGCTCCGTCCTTCCACATGTTGCCGAACCACCATCTCCGCCAAAAACCGGAGAAGGAGAAGCGTCACAGATGGCTGGACGAGGCCCAAGCACCGACAGGTCACATGACTCACGGTACAACTTCCCGCTCACGCCGGCGCGCTGTCGCAGCAGTTGGTGTCACTACTCTCGCCGTCTGTGTGAGTTGGAACAGATTGGCCAGTCGGCGAGGATCACTCGCCCAAAAACTCTGCTAATCTGGCGCCGGCTGCCTCGGCCGCGCTCGCCTTCGTGCTCCGCTCCGGAAAACCACATCGGGGGAGGAGCTGAGGATTTACACGCCATGGGAAAACACACACTCAACCGGCTAACGAGCGGCCATCCACAACACGCCAACAAAGACGTGTTCGGCAGGAGAAGAGGCGGAAAACAGTGGGAAAGTCCATGATGGAACGCCGAGATAAAAGGCACAACTCAGCCACACCCCCTGGAGGCGTGACCTGGGATGTTGAGCGAAGCCAAGCTAGCTAGCTAAGCTTGCCCCGAGGAAGCCGGCCTGCTCGGAGTGACTGAAACCGTGGCGAGGAGCGCCAGGTGCCGCCACCGCCTCCACTAACCCGCAGGGCAGCTTCAAAGGGGGGCGGGGTTTTGTTCTAGGCATCCTTTAAAGGGAAGTTAGCTGCCGGTGGCCGCTCGCTGCTTGTTTGTTTTGTCTAAGCCGTTTTACTCAGCTCTCGCCACCGCCGCCCACTGAGAGGGGGCGTGGCCGTGTTTTAAAAGTCACAAAAGAAGATAGTTGAGGTTCAGAGGCGGCAGGAAAAGGTTCTGATGCTAAAAAACGTTAGCTGTTGTCATTGTTGTTGTTATTAATAAAACCTCTCTGTCGGCAAGGCCACGCCCCCCCCAAGCAGGCGTCCCTGATCGGCGTGTTTTGATCCTTGTACCTGCCGCCGGCGCCGCATTCCGACCATCTGCACGAGTCACAGCACTAACACAGAGGCGGCAGCTGATTAGCCGCTAACAAATTGCGCGGGACCGAGGGGACGCTCCCGAGCAGCTGCCGGACACCTGCGCTCGCCGCCGCCGCCGCCGCCATCTGCTCAGCCGACACCAGGAAGCAACAAGCGAAAACCGTCGCTGCTCAGATAGCGGGAGGATCCCAGGTCATGTGACCTGCGGTGATAGCTCAGGCTAGGCGTCGCGTGGCCCCGCCCCTGAGGTCACCTCCTGGCCAGTCAGAGCGACAACCAAAGATGGGCGGAGCCCCGGCAGGGGTCCGGCGGCGCCCCAGATGAGGACCGACGCCGAGTTCAGGGGTTAATTTGAGCTCATTAGCATACAAATGAAAAAGGACGGAATTCTTCTGCTCTCAACTCTCAATGTCGTCCTCCCGGAGCGCCCCTAACTGTCCCGCCCCCCGCCGCCGCCACGCGCCGTCTGAGGATCCTTCCTCCTGCGCGGCGGGGGCGGCTGGTTGGCTCTTCATCTCCAGCGCAGGTCAACGACTTCATTTGCTCCACTTTATCAGCGCCGCCTTTCTTCCTCCGCCCGCTCGCCGCCTTTGTAGCGCGTCTGAAGTGCATCGGCTCGTGGCGGCTAGCTGAGCTTCCACAACAAAGGCACGCTAGCTCCGCCGCAGCGTTCCTGCTGCTCTTCTGAGTAGCCAAAAAAACCTGGCAACCGGTTTCACCTGATCTCCGGATTGGACGACTTGGACCAATCAGGTTCATCTAAACTTTTCCTCCTCCCCTCACCTTCACCGGTTCCTGTGATCAGCGGGCGGTGGCGTGGGCGGAGCCTCAGCTCGGCCTTTGGGACCCTCCCCCTCCCCTCGGACCACCTGACCCGTGCCGTGTCGCCATCCTGCTGCCCTGTCGCAGTTTAGCTGTGCCGCTGATGCAAATTTCCCGACTGTGAAAGCATTTGAAATTTGATCCCGTTTCCTGCGCCGGGCCTGCGGCCGTGGTGCCTCCCTGCACCCCGGCAGTGGTGCCGCCTCCGCCTAATGAATTCCTGATAAAAGCCAGTTTATTTTCCATATTTGAAACTTTCCTCCGACGCTAAATACGGGAAGTGCGACGCCGGCGATGCGCCGTGTCCTAATCCTAATGGAAGGAGCCAATTCTGCAACGTTTCCCCAAATATTCGCTGCCTTCGGCACCGGGAACGCTCAGCCGTCTTAGCGCGCGCTCCGCAAAAACTCCGCCGTTTTCACGCTCTCATTTCCGCCGGGGCGACGCTACCTGGGCCTCTCTCCTCTGGCGTCAAACATATGCCAGCCGACATATGCTGCGCAGCGTTTGCTAAGCTAACGATGCTGTTAGCTTAAATTGGGCGCCAGCGCAGCATTCCTGCGCGAAGCATTTTTTCTGAAACTCGTGTTTGTATCTTTTCAGAAAAAAATAGAAGATTTTGTGCCCTCGGAGGCAAAAAAGCAGCCTGGAAAGTGTGTGTGTGTGTGTGTGCCTCCATGCGTGTAAGCCTCTCATCATCGGTGCCAACGGCCTGACCCAAATATGGCTGAAAGACGACATGTGACCTGCTTAGTGTTTCACCCGCGGCATGCGACTAGCTTAGTGTTTCACCCGCGGCTGCGCTCAGCTCAGTGGCCGCGGGTGGCGGTGGCGGTCCGGTGTGTGTATGGGGGTGGGGTTGTAGCGGTGTGCAGCAGAGGTGGGGGTGTGTATGAGCAGGAGACGGCGCAGATGGCAAACATATTGTCCAGGATTGAGCCGAGCGCAGCCGTTAGCGCTCGTTAGAGTCCGGAAGTTGACGGTTAACAAGCGGAACAGGACCTTTCACCGGACGGCAACAGCTCCGACCGCTAATGCTGCGCCAGCTCCACCAACAACTGGAGGCCAGCTAGCAAGTCTGCTAATATCGGCAGGATTGACGCCGCCGTGCTAAGTCGGCTAAATGCGATTGAGTGGGAACGTTTGTTCGCGGCTGAATAAAGAAGCTGTAAATTCATAAAAAGTTCTGACTAATTTTCCCTCCTTCTAGAAGTGCGTCTGTGTTTCTTTCGCTTCTTTCCTCTAATTAGCCGCCGTCTTATCTTCCTCCCGCTAAGGCGTCTCGTTTATTTCACTGAGCTCTTTTTCTCCTCTAACGTTTTTATTGCAGCCGGAGCAACCCTAACCTCCCAACGTTCCCTCCGGGATCACTAAAGTATTCCTGATTCTATTTTCTTTGCCTCCGAGCGGACGTATATTTGACACCGCCTTTATCGGCGGGCGCACGCCGCTGCTGCCCGCCAGTCACACGCCTCCCAAGCAGGTTCACGCAGATTTCCACGCCGCCTGTTAAGAAAACAAGGTTGCGGGCTGGTTTCGGAGCAGACGGACGCGCTAATGGTAGCGCTCGCTTATGAGCCGGATCTGTAACGACCGTGTAGCATCTGGCTGAGATGAAAGCAGTTTAGGCCATTGCGGAGCGTGCGCGTGTTCCCGTCCCGCCTCCCAAACCAAGCCGCCACTGTCGGCTGAACCAGCGTGTCCGACGGCGTCCAAAAGGACTCGTTTGGAGCCTCGAGCCTGAGGACAAACCAGACCGCGGTGGCGGGTCCCCTGATGCTAATCCCCAGATGCTGCTCCCAATCAGCGCCGCGTCCCCCAAACGTCCCCCTGACATCTCGCTTCAGATGAAAAGGCTCCTCAGCTGGGGGGCCGGCCTTCCCCTCTGGCCCCGCCCCTACCCCGCCTCTCGCCAGCCTTGGGTCGTCTCTTAGCGACGCGTAGCCGGCTACCGCTAACGTGCTAGGACAGCAGACCACCAGACCAGAACCACCGGGGCAGCTGACTCAGATGGGTTGTGCTCGTTTCGCACCTCCACTTCTCCACTTTTTCTTCCTGTCGTTTTTCCTTCCTTTGTTCCGGCGCGTTTTAATCCCTTCGCCCCCTAATTGGCCTCTTTACTGTGAAGTTGCTTCAATCTGCTGCAGATAAAACACGTGTCGGATGAGGGCGCCGCCGCCGCGCTAGCTTCCGGAGCACAGCTTTGGGATGAAAAGGCTCTGGAGTCGTTGGAGGAACTTCCATGTTTTTATCCTCTCCTGGAAAACACCGTCACCTTTCCTCCGCCGGAGGTGAGGCGGCGCTCAGATTCCGTGATAATTCCGAAGATGGAATTCCTCATCGGCGAACGTCGACGCTCCTTCTCCGGACCGCCCGGCTGCTGCAGCAATGCTACGCTAACCCTGTGCCGTCCAGCAACAACCACGCTAACAGTCCCGTTGGAGTGCTAGCGCTAGCACCGCTTCTCCGACGTTCCCAATCAACCCGTTAGCGCCAACCGGCGGCGTTTGTTTGTCCGCTGCCATCACGTGTTTGCTTGTTTATCTGTCTCTTTAGTTTTTAATGAGTTGAAAACCCACCAGAGAAGAAGAAACTTGAAACCGCGGCGGGCGGGGGAGCGGTATTTACATCCAAGCTAGCCAGGATCTCAGAAGGATCCTCAAATGTAGGTTAGAGCAGCAAAGCTAATATGCTAATGTCCTTATCTGCCGGGATTCACAAACAACCGTCATCCTGATTGATTTAATAAACCGCTTTTATCTTTCAAAGCGTTAATTAGGAGCGACGGGCCTCGCCTCAGATCGCAGCTTCTGCGGCACGTTCCGCAGCGTTCCCGCTAAAAGAAACTTTCCGGCCCCCGAACTCGCTGCTCCAGCTCGTTGGTGATGGGTCGCCTCCGTCTGAGCCGGAATTCTGTGGCCGCGGGAGCCTGAACGCATCCAGAGGTCAAAGGTCAGACGCTCCGCTAGCAAAGCGGCTAACGGCGTAAACGCGCAAACAAAGTGGCGATAACAGGTAAGCCTTTGATCTATCTCTGATCCATCGCTTTCATGTGGTAGCGTTGGTACGACTTTTTGATGTTGATGCGTTTCCACGGCGACGGCGTCTGTGCGGCGCCTCCTGCTAGGTCAAGTGACCCAGGTGACGTAAGTGCCGCTGGCTCGTTTCCATGCCAACCGTCAGGTCACGCCGACAACCAGGAAGTTTGACCAGCGACCGCCCAAACCAAAACAAGAGCGCAGCAGTAGTGCCGGCGCGGCGTCGGCCACGACGGCACGCTATAAGGCGGTTTTGATCGCATCAGACACTTTGAGGGAATATTTTTCCAGCCGCCATCCCAAAGCCATCGGAATAATTTCATCCGCATATTTTAGCTCTCAGCTTGTCTTTGATGTCTTATTTGTGTGATTATGTCTCGCTGCTTCCACCAGAGAAGAAGAAAAAAGCCAAAGAAGCGGCGCGCGCCGACCGCCAGCCACTCGTGGCGCTTTCTTCTCCCCTGGCCGTGCACGGGTGGGACTGTTTTCATTTTGAAGAGGAGGCTCGGTGGCGAAGGAGGGGGATCAAAGCCGACTCCCCGGCGCTCCCGGTCCAGTAAACACAAACGCACCAGAAGAAGAAACTTACCAAAAAAAAAAAACACAGCGTCACCGCTAACAAAGGAGCGCCGCGGCCGCTAACCTAACCTGAGCAATTAGAGGCGGGAAAAGGCGGAAGTGTGCCGACACCTCTGATTACCAGCGGCTGCGCTAGCGTTGTTAGCGTCGCATCCATCATGCCTGGTCGCAACCTTTTGCTTTCGCCGCCGTTAGCACTTCTGGGCGCAAATTAGCAGCAGGAACTTTGGAGAATCAGGAGCGCTAACCTGTGGGAGCTGCGGCTATGCTAGCTCAGGCCCAGGATGGTAAAAGCAGGTGGTGGAGGTCACCTCCAGGAGGAACCTCAGGGACGGTTCCTGGGGGGAGGAGAAGGTTCCTAATGAGGATAGAAGGTTCCTAAATGGGAAAAAAGGTTCCTGGGGGGAGGAGAAGGTTCCTGGGTTCCTGTGTGGGTTCCCACCGTTGGGAAGTCCTAAAAGTTTCTGAGGAACTTTAGCTTTGAAGCTAACGCTGTGGTGCTAACCGCCAAACTCCCCCCCTCCATATTCCCAGGAAGTGACCTCGCAGGAATCGTCTCACGCGCTAACCGCTCGCTAATCACGCAGCAGCCAACTTTTGGAGTTGATGATGCAATCCCCGCGCCAACCGGCCCCTGGCGGCGGCGGTGGGAGGGGCCGAGGGGAGGCAGAGGTGTTTCCCTCCGTATGAAAATCCAATGCTAATGCGCTTCGGCGGCGCGCTACTTGAACTGTTTTCTCTTTGATAACCCAATTACCGCGTGGAGCGCTGTGTCAATTGCTGCGGCGATCTCTTCTTGAACAAATGGCTCCGGAACCTCCAGCACTTTCCATTTGATTCCGCCATTTTTGACAGTTCAAAGTAATCAGACGCCGCCGCCGCCGAGCACCCGGATTGATTTGGTGTTCCCGCTTATCATGCTAATTCCCTGAAAACCAGCCTTTTTCATCCCCCCTCTCCACCTGATTACCACTCCTGGAAAAAGGCCCCTGAACCGCCCCGGCCCCCCCGGCACTCTTGTCCAGCTACAGATGCGCTCCTGCTAACTTCCTCCTGCGTTCTGCGAGGCGACCATCAGGGGGCGACGGGTTGCACCTTTTTTCCTCACTTTGTTCACCTTTGATCTTGGTGGTTGTTAATGTTTAATAACTGTAATTAATGTTTAATAACTATAATTAATTGTTGGTGTTTTTTGCTTTGTGCGTTGGCTAGCTGTCGCTAGCATTAGCAGTAACTCTGCAGTCAGCGTAGCTTCCTACTTTGTCTGCTCTGACCCCTTTTATCTGTCCTGCTGCTGACTTTGTGGGCGGGGCTCTGCGATCCAGGGGGCGTGGCTGTCATAGTTTCTCTATTTTAGTCCTTTTTTGGCTGATTTAGAGGCTAATTGGTCCCGCTGGGGTTGCTAGGCAACCATTGTCAACAGGGAAGTTTATCCAGCTACTGAGTTTGTGAAAATCTTTCATTTTCCAAAGTTTTTACTTTTTTACAGTTTTAGTCCCCATGTTAGTGTTTTCACATCAAAGTAAACCATTTCTATAGTTTCCATTGTTAGCTAAATCTGAATGAAGCTAACAGATCCACCTTTAGCTAAAGGCTTGAGCCCAACGCCAATTAATTTCAGCTAGCTACAACTCATAAACTTTAGTTGTCTAAAGTTTTATCATTTATCTACTTTAAAATTATAAAGTTAGCATTAGCTAGAGCTAACTAGTGACAGTTAAGCTATTGGTGACGTCCAACGAGGAAGCAGAAGATGTTTTGCTGTAGCTAAAACAACCAAACTTGCTTGCTAAGGCTAATTGCATTTTCCAGCCACTGTGCTGAAGCTAATAGCTTAGCCTGTTTTTAGCCTGCTTTGCTCGTTAGCTACAGCAAATTAAATCACTTAGCAACAGTTGAGGAATGAACGATTGGGGCTGAATGCGGGGAAGTGTTTTGGTGTGGTTCCGCTTCAAACTCGTGAACATTTCCTAAATTAATTAGCTATAGCTGATGGAATTTAGCAGCAAAGGGAGAAAGTTGGTGGTTTCCAGGCAAAAAAAGAAAAATCTCTTTAATGACACTTTAAAGACGTGTTTTCTACATCTCAAATCTGCTCTCGAGAGAAGCTCTCGCCTCTGTAGATGCTAACATGCTAACACAGCTCTGTGAGAAGGACACCGCACACACTGCTTCACACATTCATTGTCACTGAATTAGCGCGCGAGCTAACAGGACCGAGCTGGACCTCCTGCTGCGGATCTCGACACCGTCGGCTCGTTATGGGATCAGATGTGTCTGTACGGGACATCATCGCCGCGGCGCATCTTAGCGCCCCTAACGTTTGCTCATTAAAACCGAGGCCGTCGCCGCGGCGATGACATTCCCTCTGACAGCCGTCCGGAACCGGTCCATCAGTCGGGAACGTGAGCGCATCAGGACTTTTGATATTAGCAGATATTGACTTTAATTAGCAACCAAACGCGCTAACAGCAGAGCGGAGGCCCACTGACCCAGAACAAACCGAATCACGGTTACGCAAGCGCCGCCGCCGTGGCTCTATTTCTGGCTCTGGTATTTCAGCCAATTAAACGCAGCCATCAGATTTGAAGGGTGCCGGGTTTCCTCACCGCGCCGCAGACGCCGGCGGAAGGAAGCTGCAGCGACGACTCCTGCTGATGACGACCTGCGCTCATTCTAGCTCTGGCTAGACCTGAACTGGTGACCCTTCTCCAAACTCACATTAGCACAGTTAGCTTTAGGCTAGCTGTCTCCTGGTTGCCATGGCGCTGCACGCCTCCTCCCCCCGGTGAAGAACACCTTTCCTGACTAACGCAGCGTCCAATTACGGCCCACTTGCGGCTGGCGCTCCTGGAGAGCTGCGCTCAAGTGATTGGCTGCCGAAGCGCCGCCGCCACCGGTTTCTGCTTCGCCTGCGCTGCACTTGTTGCCGCCAACAGTAATTTGGGAACTGATTTCCTGCACAGACTCACCTCAAGTGGCCGCCGCCGCCGCGCTAAACGGCGGCTGAGGACGCAATTTCTATCCTCGCACCTTCGCTGCCGTCTGATGAGCGCCGCCGCCGCAGCGCTGAATCGATAGCAGACCTGGACGCCAGAAGAAAGAGGAGGCTAAGCTGAGCTGTGGAGGCTAACACAGGTGGCTCCACCCCTCCCCCCTTGCCGTCTTCAAAGAACTTGTAGAATCTGGAAGCGTTTAAGCGGCGCCGCAGAGCGCTAGCTGCGGAAGGTTAATTTACCCTGGCCTCCTTGCATAACATTTGCTGCGCGATGACAGCACGCCAACACGCTAGCAGCATGATTGACAGCCGCTCGGGGGAGCGCCGTTTCGCCGCGGCGACCGTCCTGGCGTGTCACCGTCCTGGTGAAAAGGTCGCCTTGTTGCGCTAATGAGTCATCTGCTTTCATCAGGCTCGAGTTGGGGGCGGAGCCTTAGAGGTCATGGGGACAGGCCCAGGTTGACCTTTGGCCTTTGGAGCTGACAAACAGGTTCAAATAGGCCTTCGCCACGGTAGTAGATGCTAACTGCTGCTAACGGCTAACGCCTGGTCCCCACATGCAGATTTCAAGACTTTTTTACACAGATGTAGCTCAACAACCTTCCGTGTTGCTAACTAAACTGTTGGTACTTATGCGTTTGTGATTGTTGCTAGGCTAGCAGTGCTAACCGTTAGTGCAGCTAGCTCATCAGCAGCATGTTTGGGAGTCTGGCCAGGTCTGTGTTTATAAGAATCAGTGGAAGCGGAATGCGCCATTCCGAGAACCGGACCGCTCGTTCCTGAAGGAGGGGCTTTGCGGAACTGGGCGAATTCCCGCCGCGGCGCTGCGGCGAGCAGCAATTAGAGCGCTGATTAACACCGGGACACTCTCGAACACAACATCTCAGGAGTGTGAAGAGCAGCAGGAAAACGTGGGGATAATTCCGGAATCTGCTTGTTATCTCAGCCTGATGACGGCCGTCGCCAACGCCACCACCGCTCGCACCGCTAGATCAAAGCACATTGATGCAATTCCCCATCGATCTGCGCTCCGATCGGAGCCACTGATTATTCCCTTCATGTTCCCGTCAGTCAAACCTGCTCTGCCACTGACCTCGGGGCCGAAGCCTCTGCCCTCCGACGGCCCCGCATGCCGTACTTTTGATCCAGCAACAGATTGATGCACCAAATAGGAGCTGACGCGCGTCGCCAAGGATGCCAATGCTAATTAATTAGCATCTCATTTTGACCGCAGCACCACGGGAAGCAGAGCCCGCCTCTCCGTGCCATTTCCCCCACGGGCGTCGCATTATCGGGGTCAAAAATCCCGGCTCGCCGCTCAGAGCGCAGCTTCATACATTGAGGAGGGAATGTTGACAGGCAGAGCTCGCCGTTGCCGCGGTTACTGGTGCCCACGGCGACGGCGAGCAGTCCTGGCCCCTCCACGGCCGAGGACTCAAAAGGTGTCCCTGCCGAGCCGTCAGCGCCGCGTGGCTCTGTTGCACACTAACATTTGGCCTCCAATCTGAGGCGGAGACGGAAGGAGGATGTTTTTGCAGCTCTGACCCAGATCAAAGCTCTGGGGTCAGCTCCGCTTCGCCGCCACTGCCGCCAACAACAGATGAAACCGCCCAGAAAGTTTGTTTGTTTGTTAGTTAGCTTAAAGCTACAAGCTCTCAGGCACCCCTGCAGGTTCGACAGGGTGGGCCTGCCAGGGCTAGCTGTTAGCATGCTAACCTAGCAGGCCCAGAGTGCTCTCAACTTGGTCAGGTTAGCCGTTTGGCTAACCTGAACACGTCCACATTTGTTGTGAATTAGCTGAAGCTGCCAGCGGGTGGACTGCAGCGCTGCGGCGGCGCTCCGGCGCTGATTGGATCCAGGCGGAGCGGCTCTGGGGGAGGAGGCGGAGCCTGGTCCGACCACAACAGAAGGCAGGAAAACCGAGCCTCAGAATAGCCGTCCTCGCCGTCCTCGCCGCCGCTTCAAACGTTTGTGGGCAGATGTTTGATCTGCCTTCAACGATCCGCTTCTCCTTCTCCCTTTTTTCCTGGTTTTCCTGGTTTTCCTCGTCAGGCCGCTCCGGCGCTCTGGTGTCTCCAAACGGCTGCGAGCAGCAACTGCTGAACTCTGCAGCTTTTCACCTCCACGCGGCACACCGCCATCAAACGCCATCAAGCAGCGAGCGCTAACAGGCTGATAAGCTAACTTAACCCTTTAGCTTCCTGACCAAACCACTCAGATCTGAAAGCTAACACAAATCTACAGGTTTCAGGTGTTTCATTCTGAGAAAAAAGCAGAATTAAGCTAACGCTAACTCACAACAAAGACTCTTCAGCTGACTCTTACAGCTAGCATGTAGCTAGCGGTCTCCAAGCCAGCACATTAGCTTAGCTGCGTAGGTGTGACATTCAGATCTGAAGGTGGGCGTCGCCGCCCTCCGCCGGCACCTTTTCAATGCCTCGCTGCCGGAACGCGCAAAAGTTTCTGCTTTGGCGGCTAACAGCCGGCGAGGGGGCCGGCGGGGCACCTGCGCAGAAGGTAAAGGCAACATGGCATGCTGGGACGACGCCCCCTGGGGGCCGCTCAGCTGGGGGCCGCGCTGGGTGAGGTGCGGCTAAGCGCCGGGATTAGCCAACATGCCACCTAACCAGCGGGATTGCGTCTGCGCTCGCCATCGCGCCCCTCCCCCACCACTCTCTTTGTTCCTGGCAGCAGCGTGTCCACGCTAACATGCTGGTAGTAAAAGCTAGCGCTGGCTCGGAGCGCCCGTTATCTTGGAGCCAGGAGCGGAATCGGGTCCAGCCACAAGGACGTTAGCTCCTCCATCTGAGGGCTCGCGTCTCGCCAGAGCGCCAGCCTGCCTTTGAAACGCTTTAGCCGACTTTAACGGCGGCTAAATCCTCCCGCGAGACACTTTCAGAGGAAACTAGCTCAGGTAATAAACTCATGTAGCTTGAACTTAGCTCAGGCTTTAGCATCCGCAGCGATTTAATGAGGAAAATTAGCCAAACAGGAGAGCTTTAAGTCAAGCTAGCTTCAACCATCACGACCTGCTAGCTAACCTAACCGCCTCAGGCCTCTTCCTCGGCTCTTAATTAGCTAAACCTTCAAACGGCTGGGCGTCGCTACGGAGCAGCTGACGTGTCTCCTACTTGTGAAACCAGGAGACACGCATTCAGAGACTCCGCCCAGTCATGTGACACCTCCTCCGGCTGTCACGGTTAGTGACGGCCTGAGTTGGTGGGCGTGGCCCGGCCCCCTCGCGCTTCCTATGTTAGAAGGCCAATCTGCTGATGCAAATGCTAGCAGAGACCTTCACCTCCGACCTTTCCTTGCCGGAACTCTTTTTTCCACCTCTGACGAGCGGCGGAGCGGCGGCGGACAGGAACACGCCATCACCAGCTCACCCTGCCCCCCCCACCCCCCCAAGGCCGACACAGAAGGTACGGCCCTGCCAAGGCTAGCACATGGCTCCAGGTCCGGGAACAACAGAAGTCGCGGCGCCTGCAGGGCCCTTCAGCTCTACAGGGCCACACACACACACACACACACACACACACACACACACACGTGCGGGCCCCTAGGGAGGAGTGAGGCGACAGGGACTGTTGTTCCTCAGAGCTACACTCCTCTTCTCCACCTCTTCCTCCTCTGCTGCGCTAGCGGCTACGTCCTCCACATGTGATCCGACAGACAGCCTCATGCTGCATTAGCCACCTCTGCGTCGCTGTCTGCGCCGCTTCCAGCCACGTTCGCTCATGCAGCATCAAAACTGGGACAGGAGCGCCCACGTGCACAGGCGCTGACGGCCACCCGACCACGCGCACTAGCAAAACGTGGGCACCCAGAATTAGCAGCAGGCTCAAGTTTGTTGTTGATTGTTGTTTGCTGATTCCCAGATAAAGAAAACAGGACAACAGCTTCCCGTGTTCGGATGCTAGCAAACCGTAGCCATGGTTGCATACGATTTGCATATCGGAGCTAGCGGTAACATTTAGGAGCCACTAATGCTCAGGAATCCTTGACCAAGCTGCTAGCTAACTCAGGTCTGTTACCGAGCTGCTAGCTAACTTAGTGTTGGCTAAAAGCCGCTGTGAAACCACTTTTGTTGTAATCTGCTCTTCTTCTCTTTATTAGCGTGCTAGCCCCAAGTATCTGCTCAATAGCTGCTTTCAGAGCTGCTATTTTAGCTAGCAGCGCTAACTTGAGTTTTCTCAAAGCCGTCCGGTATAACATTAGCGTGTGATGCTTTAGAAACACGGGCGTCAGCTTGCATCTGTTGGTGTGTTTTTGGCTAGTTTTAGCCGAGCTAGCTGCGCGGAGGCTCCGTCCAGGTTGGCCGTGTCCTGGCTCGTCCTAGCTCGTCTCCCTCGGCGACCAAGAAGGTGACAAGCGTCAGGCAGATGAAAGCGAAGGTAAACTCCTTCTTATTAATTCGCCTCTTTCTGACGGCGCCTTTTAAAAAGTCTTTCAAGCGCTCGCCGGCGTCCCCGGGGGAACTTTAAAGTCACATCAACGGCTGCTTTTATGAGCTCGTCTCCAGCCTAGCCGCTGACATTGAGCACGCTAAGATCCAATATCGTGGGCGGCGGATGCACGTTAGCAGCGGCGGCGCTTATTTGCTCTTACAAGTATTAGATTTGCGCTCCAGCTTCTCGCCAATATGGGCTCGTTTTAGCTAAAGAGGAGAAGAAGAAGTTGCCGTAGCGCACGCTTCATTACCGCCGCCGTAATGTGCCGATGCGGCGATAAAAAACAGTGCAACAACAGAACGAAGCGGCGCCGCTGACACGCCATTACAGCGTGATGCATGACTGTTGCCAGGCGAGCTGCAGCTAACTGCATCCAGTTGAAAGGTCACCACGGCGACATGACAGCGCTAAGAAACGGCACAAAGGCTTTTGTGGCTGCGCTGGCGGTGAACATTCTTCTCTCGCCGTGGCGGCGGCGGCACGCTGACCCCAGGTTGCTGTTTTAATCGCCACCAGCGGTTTATCTGTGATGGTGTCGAGTCGCAGCCGCTAAACACAAGTTAGCTCATTTTTCTGCGGCGTTATCTCCAGAAACACTATCCAGCGCTGCCGCTTTTAATAGCTTTTAAAAGAGTTACCTGCGAGAGTTACCTACCACATCGGTTACCGTCGCTTAGCTGCGGCGCCTTCAGCTGTTTCTGTCCCGGTGCTACCGGATGTGCCGACATCTTTTTTCCTCCTCCTCTGCAGCGGCTGTTATCCGATAGCATCTGGCGCTCCTGATAATCCTCCTGCTGTCCCGCCACCGCGGCGTGTGTTGATGAAGCACTTTAGCCGTCCCGCATTTAGGTGGCGCGTTAGCCCATCGCAGTTGCGGTGCCGGAATAAACCTGGACTCATTACCTGGAGAGCGGTTGGTCGCGCCCGGAACATTTACGGCTAATGGGATCGCGTTTATACGTGATGCTAAAAGCGAAGCTAAACGAGGCTAAATGTTTTGCAGCTACGCTACCTTTTGCCGGTGCATGAAGCACGCAGGTGGACGGACGCCGCAGTGAGGAGGCTTTTTCAGCTAATAGCATCAATTTGGCACCGACAGAAACGTCTGGCGTAGCATGTAAGCCGCATCCCGCCGGGCGCGTTCAGGGAGGCGGCGCGGCGGCGGTGATTCCGAGGCGCCCGTTTGTGGACCGTCCCCACGTCATTAGAACGCCAGGATAATGTCCAAGCAGCGAGCGGCGTGACGCGCCATTTCCTGTGCGCTGAGCTCTCCAACCCTGACAGATGTCGGCGGCGCGGCTGCCGCCAGGAGGACGCCGCTATCAGAGCTTTTCTGTTGCTCTGAAAAGGTGGATTTTCCTCCTTCTGGACCTAATCGCAAATTTACCAGCAATGCGTCGGGGATTAGCGCGCGGCGCTGGAGTCGTTACGCTCGCCGCCGCGGCGTCCCGCAGATGCATCTGCAGACAAACATAAACAGATGTTCCAGAGGCAGTTAGCCGCCCTCGCCGGGGGCGGAGACGAGGGGCCGATGGCAGCACCTCCAAGGTGTCGCTTTGAAAGGTGTTAGCATGCCGCCGCGGCGTTGCGAGCGTCGTCACGGACCCATCAGAGGAGCGAGAGAGCTTGGCTGCAGACCGAGGCGAGCGGCGGGAAGCGTCACCCCACCCCGCCCCCACCCAATCCCCTTTCCCCCCAACCCTGACCAGATTCCAGGGAGGAAGTTGTTGCACATTTCCTGACAAATCGAGTTAAACGGCGTCTTTATCGCAGGTGGATGCTAATGAGGCTGATGCTATCAGGCTAATGGCTGCAGGACACATTATGGCATTTGGAGGAGGGGGTCGGAGCGTTGACAGTGAGCTGGACGCAGCCGGTGTGGCCCCGCCCCTTTTCTGTCGAGCGCTAAATGATCCCACCTCCTGATGGCCGCCGCCGCTCAGGCAAAGAACTAAGAAGCTAAGGTAACGTGGAGACCAGAGCCGTACGGTGGCGAGATACCAAAAAGCAGCTAGCATTAGTATCTCCCTTCCGCTGCTGGTGGCTGTCTAAGGGAGAACATCAAAGCTCCGGGCTCAGGCCAGAGAAGTATATTAGCCTCAGATGCTAATGATTAAAAACTTCCCCATCAAAGCAGCGACAACAGAGGAGATCTTTGTTGTCGCTGCTTTGATCTCGCTTCTGGTGGATTCCAGAAGACGGTATCTGCTCTTTCCGTTCCTCTGGTGCTTTTTGGCTGAGGCTGCTAGCTGCGGCGCTGCGGAGCAGGTAGCCTCCGCTAGGCGGACGTTTGGCTGCGACCAGCAGCAGTTGGTTACAACCTCGTTTGTCTCCTCTTTTACGGCCACAAAGGACACCCGCCATTAATGATGCCGCCGCCGCCGCTAACTGGAAAGGTCCCTCTTTGGACAGATGGCGAGGACAACATTATTTATATCCATCAGTCCAAAACCTTCGGCAAGGATTATGCTTTGATTTATGTCCCGGCCCCGCCCACCCTGCCTCCTGCAGCCGGGACCGGATTGGTTCAGGAAGGCCAGGGGGCGGTCCTTAGACGGATACGGGTGGGATTTGCTGGCCCCTGCTGGGGACAGGGATCTGGATCTGGATCAGGATCAGGATCTGGATCAGGCTGGCGTTCACCAGACCTTCTCCTGATCCCAGATCGGTTCCACAAAAGACACAAACCTTCTCCTAAAAGTGGATTTTCTGGTTTAGGGTTCTGATTCCGGGAGTTTTGGTGATGGAAGTCGTCGTTTTGCTGCTGCTGACACGCCCCGCTCCCTGGCCCCGCCCCGCTCCCTGGCCCCGCCCCCTCCCCACCTGTCCGCTGTCGGCTCCTCTGGGCCTGGGAGGAGCGGAAAAGCTCCGGTTTGGAACCGATCTCATTTATGGAGGAATTAATTTAATGCAAACGAGCAAAGATGAAAGCAAAAGTCTTTCTAAATTATGGATGGTTATGCGTTATCAGGTTTGCTCATCGCGGCGCTAACGCAACGCTAACACACCTCCCCGTTAATTAAAAATGTTCACACAGTCGGGGGGGGGTGGGTGGGGGGGGCCTTCCTCAGGTATCTGAGGGCCTTTGTTCCTGGAGACGGAGATTAGCCGCCACCGCCGGGCTCGGTTACAGCAGGACGGGAGGAAGCGTGCCGACGTTCCCGCTCTTCCCGCCCAACGTTCCCACCCCCCTTCCCCCCATCCTGGCCGACCCTGGCTCCGCTTCCGGGATGCTGGGCCTCTACGGCGCCGCTCCTGAAGCCCGAAGACGAGCGCCGATTGCTCGGAAACGCTCGACAAAAAGGGGTCGGCGGGGGGCCGGCGGCGGGACAGGTGGCGGGAGATCTCGCTCCGATCGGAGCGAGATGAATAATAGATTCTGCTAAACGTTCGCCAGGACCCGGCTGTAAACACAGCTGCCTCCTTTCCCGTCCAAAAGAACAGTTGGCTGGATGAGCCGCCCAGAGCTCCGCCTCCACCTGAGCACCGGCGGGGGGGGCATCAACTCATCCGATGCCAGGGCTAAAGAGGAGGGGAGGGGGGAGGGGTGAGGCGGAGGGGGGAGCCTCGCCAGCTCCGCCCTCGCTGCACAAAGGCTGGCGGTGACGGAGCGGAAACGCCGCCGCCGAACGCCAGGGTCTCTTTGATGTGAGGACTCCGAGGAGCCGTCCTGGGCCGGGGCCGGCCCTCCGTTACCACGGCGATGTCGCCACACAGACTACCGCAGTAAAAGTACTCCAGGGAGCGTTAGCTCCGCCCACAGGACCGGACTGGGACACTGGTGGCGCTAAGCTAATCTGCCTGAAGCGACTAGCTTTTCCCGCCTTGCTAGCAGAGCTAGCCCAGGGCCCTGGTGCTCTGCGGTGGGCCGGAAGGAGCCACAGGTGAGTCACAGGCGGTACAGACGCTCTTGCGGGCCTTTTTTCTTATTTATCTGGTTTTTTTTCACATGTTTTTGTGTTTCGGGGACAAACACGCTGAATTATGCAGCGGCCGTGAGCGCTGTTTGCTTTGGCAGGGACGGCGCCAGCTGCAGTCGCAGGAACATGGCTGCGCGTTCCTCACGCGCCTGTTTACTCAGCGGTTACCTCGGCGACCAGGCCCCACCCCCCCGCCCGTGCCCCGCCCACCGCCAGCTAGCGGCGCTCCTCGGCTTGCCCGACGACTCCCCAGATGAAGTTTAGGAGGGTTTCGCCCAGACGAAGGTAATTAATTCTTCAATTAAAATGTTGTTAAACATTTTTAATGAGTAAGCGGCGCAGGGGAGCCGAAACAAAACCGCCGCTGACGCAGGCGATGCGCCGCCAACTTGGGTTCTGCTGCTTGACCCACTTTTTCCCGTCTTCCCGCAGAAAGACGCAGGATTCTAAATAAAAAATCAAAGGTCTGGCGGCTCCGAGGAGGCGTCCTTCATCTCAGGTGACTCCTCTTCCTCCTCCACCCCCCCACCCGCACTAATTAGGACACCAACCGGAGGTGCGGCGCCGCGGCGCCGTGACACCGGCATGCGGGGACGTTTCCCGTTTAACCTGATTTTTCCGGCATGAAGAAAGACGAGGACGAGCGTGTTCCATTCAGCCGCAGCAAAACGCTAAAACCAGCAGCTGCATTTTTCATGCTCAAGGCTCCACCTGCTCGCCGACGCCATTCCGACGCCGCCCACGCCATTCCCGGGCAAACGTTCCCGATTCCAGAACCGTCGGCAGTTTTTTTTTAACCTTCTTCAGTAAGCGCCTTCTCTGATGGCGACGGCGGCAACACCCAAGCCAGACACGCCCCTGGGTGACGACGGACGACGGCGGCGCAGCCAAACCTGGTCCGGAGGCCCCATCAGCGCCGGAACCATCCCCAGTCAACAGAGACAGACTCGTTAGCATCGTTAGCGCTCGTCTCTGGCCGGTGGACCCTGCAGAAGTTGCTCCGCCCCCTGGGGGTCGGCATCTGCGCCCCCCCCGGCCCCCGTCTGAGCTTCCTTGTCTGGGTTCTGAGCGTTCCGGCTCCAGATCCGGAGGCCGAGCCTCCCTCCGCCATGAAGGTGCAGCAGAGACACGGAAAAAGCCTCCAACAACTTCCTGGTCTTAATTATATAGGGAAGCGGTCGGATTCCCCAGACAGACAGGAATATTTAAAGGAAGAGAGACCTTCAAACACGGCTCCTCTCAGGAATCTCATACTTAAGAGAAGATCTGCTCTTAAGGGAGCCTCCTCCGGCTCCCCGGGCTGGAAGGAGCCAATGGCTGCCGAGGCCGCGGCGGTGCTGCGGCGCGGCGGCGGCGGCGCTCAGGCTCATTACAAATGTTTGAGGAGGCTGCTGCTGGTTTCCAGAAACGTCCCATTTGAATTGCAAACCTGCAGGATCCTCAGCCGCTTTCAGGTGTTTGATTACTGCCGGCTAGCCGCGGCTAGCCGGCAGTAATTAGCAGCCAAGAACGTTTAAAAACCTTTTAAAAGGTTGAGAAACTCGGCCAGAGGAAGTGGAGGGGGCAGTTTGGGAACGCCAACAATAACCATCTGACCCAAAACCAACTCCTCCTCTGCTCTTCCTCCTCCTCCCCCCTCCTCCTCCTCCTCCTCCTCCTCCTTCTTCTTCTTCTTCTTCTGTTTCTGACAGGTAATAAAGCCGATCTCTTCATTGCCCCCCCCCCCATAGGCATAAATAATTTGGCCACGCCGGTGCTAGCCTCCCAAATTACTGATTCTTTTTGTTTCTGAAATTAGCGATTCTTTCTGATGTTGCCTTTCGTTGATTAGCGAGCCTAGCGTGACTAGCCATTGGCTTTTTCCAGGTTTTCCAGCCTCCTTTTTTTCATCTTTCACGCCGCTGTTGCTGCTTCTCCCCTAGCTAGCTCACTCTTTTACTTTCTCTTTTTCCGGATGGCGACGCGGTGCAGAAACTCCCCAACTTCCACTTTTTCCCGGCGGTCTGGGCGTCACACCTTCTCCGCTCCCCGCCGGAGGGTGAGGAGGG
>CAAE01015018.1:594795-645323 GCA_000180735.1 Tetraodon nigroviridis
GTGTGTGAGTGCTGGGGGAGATGGACATTTTTCAACAGGCAGCACGAGTGTGTTGAAACGTAAAACGGGGCCACAAAGCGCCGGCTGTTGTCACTGAATGTCAGGTACATTCGTTCCCATAATGCTCAGCGCAAATAAATTAGCAGCCACGTTGCCAACGATCCAGAGCCATTTAAGGTGTGTGTGTGTGTGTGTGTGAGTGTGTGTGTGTGTCTCAGGAGACAAGCCTGGAGGCAAGAACACACAAATAAACAGATGCATCACAGACACATGAACACACACACACATGCACATGTGCAGAGCTGTCGACGTCGTGGTTGAAGGCTGATTTTGCCGGCTAGCCAGCTAATGCTAATGCTAACTTCTTGCCTGGTACTTTTTGGTGTGTGAGCGGTTCTGGTCAGAACCACCTTCCTGAAGTCCGGATCTGTGCTGACTTGTTTCGCTCCGGCGCTCTAGCTAGCTCTCGCTAGCCCTCGCCAGCGCTGCCGTGGAGCAGCTTGTTCTTCTCGGTGGGGCTACCTGCCTGACTGACGGCTCAAAGGAAGCGACCCCGACGTGCCGACCGTCTGCCATAAGCGGCTGAAAGCCGTGATTCATGAGCGGCGGCGGCGGCGCGGTCTTGGCCGCCGCTCTGATTGAAACCTGTTTAGCAACAACAGCTAATTTCATTACTTGGTGGGGGCGCACGCTGGGCCGCTCCCGACGGCCACTTTGAACCGGCGGGTCGTGAACAATGACACGGGCCGGCCGGGGGGGCCCGAGGGGGGAGCGTGACGGCCAAAACAAAGAAGACGGCAGCTTTTTTTCCCAGGAAGCTGACGTCTGTCACCTAGTTTGATGTGTGCCCCCCCCAACACATACACACACACACACACACACACACACACACACACACACACACACACACACACACACACACACACCGCCAGGCGGCCTTTTACCCTCAGATGGCAACACAATTGACCCAACCCCCCCACCACCACCCCCTCCTTTCATGAGGAGCCCCGGCGCCGCGGCAGCTGTTCCGCTGCGGTTCTTCCCACCAGCGCCGCACCGCCGCAACCTCCGTGGCTTCGGTCAGCAGGTCGCCACGGCAACCTGGAGAAGACCCCCAAGTTGGAGGTCAGAAGCTCCACCGTGAAGGTAACTTTCAAAGTTCCAGCGGACGGAGCCGTGAATATTCATGAGAAATTAGCGTGCCGCGCCTGCTAGCGCGCCCGCTCCTGGCTCCGTATTGGGCCGTAAAAGAGATGAAAGGCTGCGGAAGCATCGGCGCTTCCCTGGCCCTGAACCGGGACACAATGGCCAACCAGCCGCTCAATTAGCCTGCCATCTTAGACGGACTGTTTGACAGCTCCGGCTAATTGCTAATCCGCCATAACTGCTGCTCAGAGTCATTAATCACGCAACAAAGGGGCTGCGGGCGCAGCCGCCCCGCCAGCGCAGGAAAAGGTTGTGCAATTTACAGCCGAGGTTGATCAACAAATATTTAATCTCCATTTGCGCCGGCGTTTCCCCCCGGATGCTAACAGGCGAGGACGCGGCAGCAGCGGCGAGAGGTCGCGGGGTCAAGCACCATTCATCACCAGATGGAGTGTCATTCTGGAGGAGGAGCGGAGAAAAGGAGGTGCAGTGTGAAGGAGCAGGAGGTACGGGGGGCGCAGGAACAAGGTGCCCCTGTGATGTCACCACCTCCCCAACCCCGCCCCCCAGTCATGGGACGCGCGGCGTTCCTGGGAACCAGGAAAGGACACAAAGGGCCGCCGTGTTAGCGTGTCTGACTCACCCGGTTGGGACCTGCTGCTGTTTCCCCTCTTTTTTCCTTTTTTGCGTCCAAACGATGATTAATCTGTCTTTTCCGTCTCTGCCGCGGCGGCAAACAACAGCACCTTTTGTCGCCGCTGCGCGGAATTGGAGCCCGGCGGCCTCTGGGAGCTGGTAAAGGCCAAACGGGACCAAAGGTCAGAGGTCACAGCCCATCTGCACTCCCCTTCGTCCCGGATCTGTCACGCGAGCGCGGCGCCTCCGGCACCGGGACGCCGTCCGTCCCCGCCGTCCGCGGTTCCTCCGTCAGGCAGCTGGACGTCCTTGGCAGACAGGTTAGAGGGAGAGGGGGCGGAGCCTGGTGAGGTCCCCGACCTGGACCGGGCCCTCCGGTTCGGCCCCTCTGTCCCCGCTTGGCAGCGCCTGGAGGTGATAGCGGCTCCGCGGTGGCGGACACTGAGGCCTTTGTGTGCACGTCTGCGTGCACGTCTGTGCACGGAGATCAGAAATTCCCCGCTCACATGACTCAATGAGGCCTGTGTGTCAGTCGGAGCCTCTTCTTCTCTTGTCTATTCATGGCTCACCGGAGGGGAAGACCGGCCCGGCGGCTACGCGGCTGCTTCAGACCAGCTGACTGCGCCGCACCTCTGGTGGCTAAAAGACGCTATGGAAAGGTGAAGCGGCGGCGTTTGGTCATGGCGGAACGTCCCCTCGAAGATCAGAGGCAGGACTTCAAAGAAGCAGCACTAGCCGGCGCTAGCCCTCAAATATTCAAATGCTGGGCGTGTTGAGATGCTTCTTAGGCCAGATTTGGGTGGAATCCTCTTATGCGCGGCTGCTCGGAGCCGCCCTCAGGAGACGTTCCAGCTTCCAGGAACCTTCAAAAGGCCCCCGTGATGACCCCGCCCCCCAGCCTGGGCCGGAAAATAACCGAAACCAGTGTTCCCTGGAAAAACTACCTTCGCCTTCCTGCAACACGCGTTGACCTTTGAGGTCGCCTCACCCGCGCCTCCACAGGCAGCCTGTGGGACTGCGCCCTCCTCCGACATTCTGTTTCTCCGCGTTTAGCTAGCGCCGTGCAGCGGCGGCGCTGGGTCTGGATGCGGCGGTCGCCGCTCTGGGCGCCTTGAAAGCAAACTTGGTCTCTCTCGTCATCACATGCCCAAGTCGCCCCACGTGCACTGTCATGTAAATTGGCAGCGCGGCTGTGAACGGGCGCTGTCAGAGAGGATAAAGAAAGGTTACCTGGTGGCTGAGAGCGCCGTGCCGCGCCGCACCAGCAGATTTATCCGCTCTGATGTTTTGATGTCACCACGCGCCTCCTCCGGGCACGCTGCTGTTGTAACCAACCGCACCCCAATCAAGTCTTTGAAGTCGTCATGTATGCATGAACGCCGTCTACCTTAATGCTAAATAATTAGCAAGCGAGCGCGGCTCACTGGGACGGCTAGCTCAGGGCTAAGCCGGCTTTTCCCGCTTTGATCATTACGTTAATTAAACGTGGCTCCTTTGACAGGTCGGAGGCTAACAGACAGGTAGGTGTCACAGGCACCTCGGCGGAGACGCTAGCACCTGGTGCGTGGCGGCGCTCCAGCTGTCAGCAGCCGTGCTTCCCAGGCAGACGGCGCTGGCGCTAATGCGAAATGATGTCCCAAAAGGGGAGGAAAAGATTGTACGACACCCGTGTTCTGCGATCCGGAGGCGGGCGAGGCTGCGTCTCCGCCGCCGCCGCTCTGGCCAGAGGAGCAAAGAAGTCATGTTGTCAGACCTCAGTGTCAGCGCGCGTCATCAGCGCCGCCTCAGGGCCAAATTACAAGTGTGTTTCAGGAGACGTGTCAAAAGTGTTCTGGGTCCACATCACAGCGGGGAACTCATGCGGAGACCCCGACCAAAGTCAAACGCCGGCGGCGCTCCGAGGAGCCACTCACCTTTATTCACATCAGGATGGCTCCTAACGCGGCTACGCGCACGTCTGCGCTCCTCTCACCGGAGCGCAGACGTGCGCACTCATGTGCTAACACTGCCGCGAAGGTCAGAAGTCAGATGCGCAGCAGGAGCCGACGTGCAGCATTTCTTCTTTTTCTCCGGTGGATTCGGCGCCGCCGTTTCACTCTGGTGAGGGTCACTGTCATGCTAGCTAGGCTAATGCAGCACAAAACACGACGACGTGTTTCGGAAACACAAACCGGATCACGACAACGTCATCTAAGCTAGGAGCAGCATCACAGATGCTAGTTTGCGTGCTAACAGACGCTGGCGCGGTAGACAGAGGTGTTCTCCAGATCAAAGCTTTGCTTTTCGGGGCTATTTTTACTTTTCCCTCCGACCCAGACGGTGCTTCCTCCTTCCAGCTCATCTGGAAGGCAGGACGTTTCCTGGGATACCGGCGCATCAAAAAACCTCAAGATGGAGTCCAGCTCCAATTAGCAGAAACAACTGAAGGCTCTTCAAAGAGCAGGACGCCTCTGGGCTCCAGCTGCAGGTGCAGCCGCCAACTAGCACCCATGCTAATATTTCATGTCTGAAAAGAGAATCGTGTCATTTCAAAGTGCCTTTTTTCCTCGGGAACTTTAGCGCGGCGGCGGGAAAACCTCCCCGATGGTCGCGGCAACCTCCCAGATGACGCTAGCGTCCTCTGAAATCATCTGGACCGCGACGTTGGATCAGCACGAGTGAAAAGCAGCGTTCGGCTCCTGGTCCACGTCCCCGTCCAGGAGCCCACGCCGCACAGCCTCGGCTGCTAATTAGCGTCCTCAACACGCCGAACCGCCCCGTACCTGCTCCATCAGACCGCTTTCTGGGCGTCTATTCAACCTTCAAAGACAACCTTTCAAAGGGCCTCAGAACACACAAAAGCGCCTCGTCTGCGCGTCTCCCTTTGATCTGGATCATTAACGGTTTGGAAGCGGGAGTTGACATACGGCCCAGGTTCTGTTGCTGCGCTCCTGGATCCGTTTCTGTGCCGTGGAAGTTGAAGATGTTTCGAAAATTGCTCCGATGATAGTGTTCATGTGCCATTTGATAGCGCTTCCAAGAACAAGCGGGGCCGCAGCCAACGCGGCTACGCCGCCGAGAGCTGGCGGGCGCGGCCGTCCTTCCACGGACCACATGCTCCGCTCGCAGCGCCGACATGTCTCATTACCGCGGCAATGTTCCCTTGGCCACGCCCTCGCCGCAGACGACCCGCGAACACCCGGGCTAACTGCTAGCGTTAGCCCTCCTGACCTGTCCCGCAGCAGCAATTCCACCAAAATCACAAGAGCTTCATTTCCTGCCTGGATGGAAGATTTCAAAGCATTCCTCATGAGCGGCGCTCCTTCCTGTCATCTGCCGGCCACACGTGGATCCTTCTATTAATACCCCGCTCCGCCGCTCCGCCCCAGGTCTTCATCACAACCAGACTCTCATCAGGTGATTTGATTAACAGATCCCAGACGGGCCGGAAGCCTCTGAGACGTTTTGGCGCGTAAGCGTCGGGGACTTCCCTCCATCTCAGAAGGTTCTGGAGCCACGTTAGCGTCCCTGCAGCTCCAGGCTCCTTCTGTTAGCTTCTCCGGCTAACGTCCACTGTCCGTCTGTGGACGTCAGACAGGACGGAATCCATGACGACGGTGACCTGGTTGACCTGTTCTCAGACATCGAGGTGGCATCAGTGAGCCCCTGCACAAGCTACACCGTGCCAACGGCTAGGACGCAGAATGTCCAGGATTAGCAAGAAGCTAAGCGCATCAGTCCTCTTGTGTCCCTGAAAGTTTGATTTCAGGTTTTTCTGACTGAAAATAACCTCGTTACTAATGAAACTGAATGCTCCATCTGGTCAGCTGACCCTTAGCCGCTCGCCTCTTTAGCACGCGATGTTCCTGCTGATCTAAAACCGCGACAAATGGCAAATTAGCCGGCTTAGCGGAATGCGAGCGCCAATGCTAATCCAGGCTTTAAAAACACCATTAGCACGAACACAAGTTCAGCTCACGAGGCGACAAAAACAAACGAATTGCGGACAGTCTGCGCTGGTGCGTCCGCGTTGATGGCGCCGCTGCTGATCCCCCCCACCGTAAACACGCGTGAACATGACGGCGAGCGCGCTACAGTACATCCGTCACCCATCAGCGAGCGCGTGCAAACTCCCGCCCGGGCCATCACCGCGGCCCATCGTGCGCTAATATCTCGGGGCATCAGCAGCTATTCCAGAAGCAGAACTAACAAGTTAAGCCCAAACATTGGGTTAGCGTAGCGGCGCGAGGGGGGCCAAGGGGGGCGCGGGTTATGAGCGAGGGCCGTTTGGGGGGGGCGATACATCAAACACAGACGGTGGGTCAATATTGGGGTATGGAAAATCAACACGCTATTTTAAAGGGGAGGCTTATGCTCAAACATCACAGCGGCGGCTCGCCGGCCGGCGTTTCCCCGGGCCCAGATCGCCGTTTCTCATTTGTTGCATTAGCGGGTAAGATGGCGTACAAATAAAATTTCCATGAGCGAGGGAAGTTTCTTTGCATACAAAACACGGCTGTGTGAGGGAGAATGAAAGCACGCGTGTGTGTGTGTGCGTGTGTGTGTGTGGAGAGGCGTTAAAGGACGTTTAGGAAATTAGCATTTTTGAATTTTAACAGCTAAATTTGAGGGCAAACTCCTGAAGAAACTCTTTCAGACTTCAAGAAAAGTTGCAGCTCAGCGACATGATGCAAATAGGGGCGCCAACGTGCACTCTGACGTGCACGCTGAAGGCCGACGGCGCCACCTGCCGCCATGTTCTCACCATCTCACGGTTTTCTTCCTCCAGGCAGCCTCGTCCATCCTAAAAAAACAACTCTGCATCTGGAGCCGCCGCGGCAGCCTCATCGGCGTTTCCTCTCCAGAATATTCCAGCGCGCTGATGGCCGCCACCTGCGCTCGCACAGGCTACAAAACAGATGCAGGAGAAGGACTTTGGCGCGCGCCGCAGAGGAGACGTGGCGGCGGATCTGGCAGGACGCTGGAGGAATCTGCAGCAGGAGCAGCGTCTCCCGCCCACAGCGGGAGGATGACAGAAGACACCTTCAGCCGCGGCATGTGGGCCCGCCGCGCCCGCTACGCTGCCGGTCAAATATAGCGCCCTGCCGGAGGGTATTTTTGGTGACAGCGGTGATGTGACGTGTCTGCGCGCTCAGGTTTCCGTCTTGATGGACACAGGCTGCTTGAGGTCGGCGCGCAAACACGGACGCCAACCTGCACCAAACTGGACCGAAGCTGGATCCTCCAAAACCGGAAAAAGAAAAGAAAAAAACATATACCGGCAGCGTTCACTAGCTTTAGCTGCTAACGTGAGCCGACTGTTGCGTGTGAGCAACAGAGGTAACCAAAGAGGAGTAAAGACTCTTAAGCGCCCCCCGGTGGCCGAAAGTAACCGTGTCCATCCTTCCAAGCCGCAAAATGTTAGCAAAGATCCTTCCTGTGGTTAGCGTGTGTTCTTAGCTCCTCCAACATACCTGAGCTAACTGGGCTCATTTAGCCGCCTCTGACTGACGGTGCTTTCAGGTGACGCTGGGAAAATTCCTATCCGGCCTGCTCACACAGGAGCAGCGTCTGTCAGTGATGGAAGGACGCCATGATGGATCCCCTCTAATATCACGCCGGGGCCGTTTCATTGGCCGCTAGCGAAGCGTGATAAAAAAGTCAGCCGTCAAACGTCCGCCGGTCCATCTGATGGGGCGCCATTTCTGCGAACGCGTCGTTTCCGGGTTCCGTCTGCGGATCAAACAGGTTTCAGCCTCACCAACACGCTAAAGGTGAACCGGATGCTCCCGTTCCTTCTGGCGCCGCCGGCGCAGAAACCCACCGCGGCTAAATTGAAATCATTCCATCAAACAGAGATTTCATTTCCGTGATGTTTGCGTGATGGATGATTCGCTGTCGTCGTTCTTTTCGACGTTTCTCTGTCTCATTTGTTGTGGTGAAAAATGGTTGGGAAGCGGCTGAAGCCGGAACGCTCCGTCGCTCCGGACGGGTCGTTTTCCACATTGTTTCCAGAACCAAATGTTATGAAATGAAGGTATGGAGGCGCTAAGCGGCGACCTCCTGCTGCCTGCTCCACCTCTGAGTCCGACACACTCAGATGGACGGTCTTTTATTTTATTTACTTCTAGTCTGCTCTTTGATCTTGGCTCATTGGTTTCTTTGAGGGTTTTTTTTCAATTGTTTAAATTGGTTAAAGTGTGTTTTTTTTATTTTGACTGCGGTGGTTTTAAAACAAACGTATTAATATAACGTATAATTAATATACATGTTTTGGGTAAACTGAGGGTCTGAGGGGCGGAGTTTCTGGACACCTTTACTTTATTTTTATTTATTTACTGTTATTTTTGAGATAAAGAGTGTAAAAAAAAAAAAAAAAAAAGAAAAAAATGAGTTGCTGGTTTTACAAAACGTGTATTTTAATTTAAAATGTGACCCTTTTTACTCCCCAGGTTGTGGTTCGGCTTCCGGTCAGGTACAGGTGACCTGTCGGGTCAGGGGTAGTTTGTTTGTTTGTTTGTTTGTTTGTTTGTTTGAATTTTTATTTGCATTTTAAACAAATTAAATTTCAGTAAAACTCAAAAACACATATTTGATAAAACACATATGTACAAAAACATATTACAAATGTTTGACTTCTGCATTAAAATTGCAGCTATAATTATTGCTATGATGACGATGATGATGATGATGATGATTATTGTTATTATTATCATTATTATTATTATTATTATTATTATTATCCTCATTCTCCTTGTTGTTGTGGTGATTATTATTATTATTATTATTATTATTATTATTATTATTATTATCATTATTATTATTATTATTATTATTATTATTATTATTATTATTATTATTATTATTAGTATTATTATTATTATTATTGTTGTTGTCATCATTATTATTGTTATTAATATTATTATTATTATAATTATTATTATTATTATTATTGGCGGTGGTGTTTTTGACTTGGAGACAGCTCGATAGTCATGGTAACATTATTGGAACTTCCTCTCACGTGATTAGCCCTTGCCCACGTGACTCCATACACTAATCCCAGAGGTGTCGAAGTGGGCGGAGATCACCCATGTACAGGTGTGCTCCACCCACCCCAAAGTGTTAAGGTAAGGGCCCCGCGCTGTGACTGGCTGAACGCCGCGACTTCCGTGGTCAGGTGGTCAGGTGGTCAGGCGGATGAAACGAGTCCCGGTTCCGGCTTCCCCGCGTGCGGGTGGTCGGAGACGCCGCCGCCGCGGGCAGCTCGCGAGCAGCTCGCGGTTCGAAGGAGGCTGCTGCTCTCTGCAGTTGAAAGGCGTCCACGCACGCAACGCGCTCCGCTCCGTGGTGGAAACACGGGCGGGTGAGTGGACGGACGACACGTGACAGAAACATAACGGCGCTTTTACGGTAAATAATCGACAGTTAAAAATCTACATTAAATTTAAAAAAAAAATAGTTTTGATTTGTTTTCCGGATGTAAAATCTGTTTTATTACATGTGTTCAATCTGTATGTTTATTGCAACAATCAACATTTGCTTTTTAAATCTATAATTTAAACGTTAACATTATTGTGTCAAATTATTGTGAATTTAAATATTAGGGGAAAAAAAACATTGAAAATGACAAAAAAAAAAAATATTTTACGTACACAAAGGCTTTCTACTAAAATAAAGCTTGTTTATTTTTTTAAGTCCAATTTTATGAATCGGTTTTTGTTTGTTTGTTTATTTCGTTTGTTTTGTTTTAATTTAAATTGATTCAAAAACACACTAGAATTCCTGGATTAGAAGGAAAAAATGGTGTCTTTAACAGATCCGACATGAATTAACTGTCTGACGCTGCTACGATGACAGATTATAACGTCCCCTTTTCGAATCTTCACGCCACAAACATCAGCCACTGTCAACAATCGTTATTTGTCAGTTTTATCGCCTTTTATTGATCTGCTCCTCCGTAAATCTGCGTTATTCTGCCGTCCGACTGATTCAGATCGTTTATCAAACAGACGAATAAACAAAATATGTTTTTAGGAGCCATTAGGAGCGATCTGATCCGTTAAAACAACACCCAGTATGCTAATGAGCCATTAGCATACAATACTCACAGCGCTAACGCTATTACGGTCACGAACCATCTGCATACATAATGTAAACGTGACTGTCACATGACTCGCTGTCGCAAAACGCGAAGACGCGCGTGATTAGGCAGGCTGACGCTCGTGGGCGTGGCTAGTTTATTAATTAAAACCTAATGTTAAACCTAACTGTTACTTTTTAACGCTAAGGTCTTTAGTACAGTTGGAGGCGGAGCTTACTTACCTGAGCGCAGTCTGACCTGACTGGCTAACAGTGCTAGCTAAGGTTAGCCGCCAGGGGTTAACACACAGCGAGGTAGCGTGTACCACAGCCACTACCCTGATGTTGAGGCTGCGTTAACTGGGACGCTAGCGATTAGCGTTTTGAAATTGAGGGCAGCGCCAGCGTGTCCGGTTATTTTGATTTTGGACAGTTAGCTTTAGCGTCGTGTCCCAGAGCCGAGGCGGGATTACGGCAGCGTGAAGAGATTTGTCAGGAGGCGTCCACAGAGCCAGATAAGCTAACTGGAGCTTCTTTTAAAGATCAGATCCGCGCAGATTAGCCGCGGACGGCGCCCAAATGTGCCCCGGCCCCCCCGCAGGATTTCATTAGCACTCGTTTGTCGCTCAGATTACCTGTCACTTTCCCGCCGGCCGGCATCTCGGACCAAGCGGCGGAGATCGGATCGGGCTTAGATTTTAATCCCAGAGCGGTGTCAGGAGCCCCGGGGGGGCGGGGCTAAAGTTAGTGTCTTTTATCCGGAGAAGAGCCTCGGCTCGCTCTAATCTGATTGGCTGCTTTCCTTTGGAAACGGAGGTTAGCGCCAAAACAAAAGATCACCAATCAGATAGAAGCGGCTCCCGCTGAACTGTTGGCAGCCCATGAATGCGTCGCCCTCTCATGCGCGCTCGTATCGAGCGGCGAGATTCCCCGTGTCGCTTTTATGTGTTAATCGTCGCTGCTCGCTGAGGCCATTGTGCCGTCTGCGTCTTCGGGGGAGGAAAAACGAGGGCGGCGAAGGGTTTATACGTGGGCTGAATGCGAGCGGCGGCGGGTGCCAACGCCGTTTCACACCAGTGCAGAGCCGCCTCACGAGGGTCCATGCGGCCTGCAGACCAGCGTCGGTGGTGGGGCGGCCCCTGGCTCCCGTCAGATGCTACCTCCAGCGCCCAGTGGAACGGCGGTGTGCTGACCTGTTTGCTAGCTGACGGCGGTGGTGTTGTTTCGGCCGCCCCCTGGTGGCCGGCGCTGGTAGTACAGACGCTAGCCGGTGTTTGTTTGTAAAACCGTCTGGGAGGGCTGCCGCGAGCGCTAACGTCTGTGGAAAAAAAACACTTTCACTAGTGTAGCAAGGACATTTTGGATGGTCAGGTCCAGTTTTCCCTGGCGGGTCCAGGTCCAGGTCCGGGTCCAGGTCCGGGTCCAGGTCCTCCAGGTTCCAGGTTCCAGTCTTTGTCCAACCAAGGAGGAAACGTTGCTTTTCTCGTCTCGTTTGCCAGTTTTTTCCACTGATGCTAAAAAAGTTGAGGTCAGAAGTTTGACGGAGGAGCGTCGATGCATTATTAATAAAACGGATAAATATAAAGCCGGGACTGTCAGGATTTCGCTTTGACGTCTGCGTTTGGGAGCCAAACAAACAGATCTGGTCAAACTCTGGACCGGATCAGATGCAGATGGGGCGACCGCGGCGCTCCTCAACCCCGATCCGCCGGCTCCCGTCAACCCTAACGAGCGCCGGGCTGCCCGGAAAGCTGTTTTTGGAAGAGGAAGAGCGAGTGAGGAGGTCGCGAGGTTGAGGGATGAGAGGAGGAGAGCGGCTCATTAGGACTTTCAACTGCCAAACGTCTGGTTCGCGGAGTGCCGCGGGCGCCGGGTCGCGTTTGTTCAGGCACCATTGCTGCACCGCCACCGTCAAACAGATGCAGATTTTCCTGTAGCTCCGGCACGCTAACGCGGCGGGAGGAGCGGCCGAGGCGGGAGGACGCAGGGAAATGGGGGCCGGCGTGCCGGCACTCTGCTGGCGGGAGAAACCAAAACGAATTCAGGTTCGGAACAGCTGGCATTCCCACAGCCGCCGCCAGAGCCGCCATCAAGAGCCGCAACCCAATCTGCTCTGCACCTGGGCAGCGGGCGGAGCCTCGCACGCCTGCGCGTGTGTGTGTAGGAGTTTGCACTCCTGAGCTTTGGCGGCTGCTGAAGCTACGGCTAAGCAAGCGTGGCTCAGCACGGCGCTGCACCCGTGAGCAGCGGTGACAGGCGAACATGCTGTCGCCGTGTCGAACATCTGACCTGGCGGAAACCTGCGGCGACGGCGCACGAGAACAGGAGGCCGTCTGGACGGGCCGGGGCGGGGGAGGCGGCGTGGGGGGACTTGGCTCCACACGCTTGGCTACCTGCCCCGGTCCCATTGACCAGACAGCTGAACTAGCAAGAGAGGGAGGAGGAAGGGGGGAGGAGGAGGAGGAGGAGGAGGAGGAGGAGGAGGAGAAAACGCTCAGATCATTCACTCAATAATAATCTGCAACTGCAGGAAAAGACTCCACGCATCTGAAGCTAGCATGCTGGCTAGTTAGCATATGCGCCAGTCTGAGGGGTCACATGACCCTTCCTCCTTCCCAGACGGGTTACCGACGTCTCACGTGTCCAGTCCGACTCGCCGCGGCCCAGCAACCGTTGCCGTGTCAGCATGTTCCCGCCCTGCTGGCTTCCTGGCAGGCTGCCCAGTGGCCACGCCCATACCCAGAGGGCTCCAACCAATCAGGTGCAGACCAGGGGAGAGCTGTGACAGATGGCGACTCCGCCCCCCCAACAGGTATCACTGGCAGGTTGTTGGGGGCAGTTTGCTTTCATCTTTTCTTTGCTCCTCCTCCAATCAATGATGCTTATTGATCATTTGGTCCTAATGAGGCGGTTTATTTTGGGGTGTTTTTGCATCGCATTCAATTACTGACAAACCTGACAACACACGCACACACACACACACACACACACACACACGCACACACACATTCATCTGAGGCTCCAACCATCCATGTAACTCGGATGTCAAGGCAAATCCGTCTGGCAGAAAGTGCTTTTTGATGAAGTGGTTCATAAATTTTAATCCAGCCGGGCGGCTAACATGCTAACATGACGTATAGACGAGCTGCTCATTTATATTTCACGCAGCTGCTGGTGTGAAAACATCGCCACCACCTTCCTCCACCTTGTCACTGACGCACACAGATGCTAACAGAGGCTAGCAGGAAGTTCTACTTTGACTAGCACAAAAGTAGCTGCCGTCACTGACTGAGACGTTTTTATACCAATTCCAATTAAGGTTGGAAATTTAAGGTCTTTTGGCTAGCGATTGTGACTTTCAGCTCTCATGCTAATGCTAGCACGAGGTTGACATCAAGGCTGACATCAGGTAATCAGAGTAATAGTTGTGTAGTTGTGTGTTACGCTGGCTTCAACACATGCTAGTGTTAACCCCTGTTTTAATTAAAAATGAAAAAAAAAAAAAGGTTAACTGAATAACAGTCAGGGTGACCGGCTAAGCTAACATATTTCTGTAGCCGTCGCCTTGGAGACGACTGATGCAGATACTTTTTCTTCTCAAAAAGGCACCAAGTGGATAAAAGTGTTTGGAGCTGATTTGGAAGCTGGATAGAAGTCAGACGTGTTATCTGCCATTAATTGATCGCGGCGCTGCTTTGAAATGTGGACCTTCCTGAGAGCCGGGAATTAGCGCCGGCTCTGAGGGCCAATTAGGTGAGTCTCTGACGCATCTCAATCAATCCCGACCGTCCGCAGGTGAAATGCCAGACTAGCGTCGCCGCCGCCGCCCTGAATGCTAACAGCTGTAATGCTAATCATGTCTGCCCCACAGGAGGCACAGAGGCTAACGCAGCATCGCTAGCTGCTTTTAGCTTTGTTCTGCTGTGGAAGGAGCTAATCTTTCCCTGATCCTCACCCTTTCTTTGATGCTATTGTCCCCTCAGAGTTAGCCTGGCGAAACAGCTCCACAAATATGTGTGAAAGTAAAAAAAAAAACAAATATACCAGCTGCAAAAAATTTATAAAACTCCCAAAATGGCTAAAATTGTTTTTACTGTCAATTTAATGTTTTTTAAAGATAAAAGGAAAATAACTCAAATTAAACTGTTCAAAAAGGACAAAGTAAAATGTTTTGGAAAAAATCATCTAAAATCTTGAGTCTCATTTTTAAATTTTTACAGTAAAATCTGAATGTTCAAAAATAAAAGAATCCATCAGAAAATCCCACATAATTATTGAAACAATCAAAAAGCTTCATTTCAAACCTAATCTGGCAGAAGCTAACGTGCGCCACCCTGACCGCGCACGTCTGTGCTGCTTTTCTCCTCGCTGGCCTAATTATGACGCCTGCCTGTCAGATTTCAGCGTGCTGACCTCCGGCGGCGTGCGCCTGACCCCGCCCCTTTGCCGCGCTGTAACTCGGTTGTAATCCGGCCTCGCCAGCGTGAGTCCTAATTGAAATAATCCCCGCTGGCGGGCGCAGACCGGCCGCCCGGGCCAGCGGTCCTGATGGGTCCAGTTTAACCCGCCGTGTGACGCTGACCTTTCCTCGCCGCTCGCTGCGACCATCTGAACCCGTCCCGGCCGGGACATCTGCCGGGGCACGGGGGAGGAGCTTTGATCCGCTCGGCTGCTCCCAGAGGCCTCTGACAGGCGTTCCGGCTTCTCCGTACATGTGCCGCCGCAGCCGGAACGGCAGCTGATTTTCTGTCAAAAACACGGTAAAGTTGGAAACCGCAAATCCGAAACCAAATGTGGGCCCATCTGTCGGAAAACAACAATAACAGATGAGAAAAGGAGCCGTTGCCACGCCGACAGGGGGGGGTTCCAAGGTCAGAACTGGAAAATATCAGAAAGTAGTTCCAGGCTCTTTATTAGCAGGTTAGCACCAAGGTACCAACAGCTAAAAGGCTAATTTCACAAAAACAACACCAGATCTTTACCGACTGTTTTATTCCCCTTCCAGAGCTAACTGTTAGCCACCCAGCTAAACAGAGCGGAAATGGAAGGGAGGATGAGATGATGGGAGCGTCTGGGTTTGGCGTTAGCGCGTAAACAGGCTTGTTTTGCGTTTGGAGGCTGGTCCTCTCCCCGCTGATGAACGCTTCCTTTCAGCCGCGCTGCTAAAACACAGCTTGAACATCTGCAGCCCATTTAGCGCCGCTGACACCAGGCTAATAACAGTGTTTGCGTGTTAGCACGTAGCTAAAGCCGGAGCCAGCAGGAGCAGCTGAAGGGTGTCTCGGATGCTGCGCTGCCTCCTGTAGCAGCTACTAACGAGGTCGTTTGTTTATTTGTTTACTATCTTTTCACTGTTCAGAAACTCAACAAATTTGAATCAGATTTATATTCTATAAACATTAGTGACGGCGTCACCGCAGGGATCCGGGTTTTCAGCACTTTTTGACATCATTGCTAGCCACCAGGGGGCGCTCTGTTTGACCTCTGACCTCCATCGGGGGAGCGGAATCAATGAGGAGCTGAAGCTGATTCGCTGATTCTCCTGGTTTTCCTTCCTATTCACCAAAGAAGCAGCTTCTTAGCTAGCTCCTAGCTAGCGTCCTTGCTGCCGAAGCTCAACACTCGACGCTAGCTGTGCTGAATCGGTCCCTCCCTCTCTTGTTGGAGAAGAAGACGTCCTCCGCCTCCGTCCATGGACACCTGGGGGACGGGTTTCTGTCCGGGAGAACAGGAAGCCACGCCCCCTCTCCTGCCGGCTTCATCCGTTTCAACTTATTGATCTTTTACAAACATTTTTTCAAGGTGTCTTAATTACCCGCTGAAGAAGCGGCGCCTTGGCGGGCCGACAACACAAATAAGTCCATTTGCATGTGTGTGTTGTGAGTGTTTTGGCAGCGGCAGCGGCGCTCCAGATTGTAACCCCTATTTCTGCCTCCAAAAACCTGCCTTGGAGGAGCGTCCGCGGAGGGATTAGGGATTTAGCGAGGAAGGTAAGTGTGACTACAAGCTTTGGCTCGCCATCTGCTCCCCGGCAGAGTCGAGGGCCAACCTGTGCAGCCTGCAGCAAAGACCTGGGCGCCGCCGCAAGCGCCGGCGCCAGCCAACCTGGCGCCCGCGGCCCCAATCACCGACAGGCTGCTGATTAGCCGTAAGAAGCGCTCCATATGCAGCAAACTTTTCCCCTCCTCCGCTCCTTTATGTCTTCTCTCCTCGCATTAAATAAATATTCGGGCCTTTCTCCGCCTCCGGCCGTTGGCGGAGCTGCACCCCGCCTCTCGCGGCGGTCCGAGACTTTGGTTCGGTCTCAACTAAAACACGGTTCCGTTTGCATTAGCTTAGAATGGCCCTCGCGCCTGCTTCCGTGGGTGGGGCCAGCGGATGCACCTCGGACCCTGGAATGTCTGCAGGCGCTGCGGCAGAGGCGCTAACGGATGTTCCGACAACCCATTTCCGACATGCGGCTAAGCTAGCTGGAGCGCTGCCTGTTCATCTCCCCTCCTGCGTGTTGTTGTTGATGGTTGCATTTGTTCTGCTCGTCCGTCTGAAGACGCAGCGACTCCCCTGGTAGAACCCAAACGACACCGGAGGAGGAACGGCGGCAACGCGCCGCCGCTGCGCTTTGATGAAGCCATTTCTCAATATTAATTATTCATATTTTATTCCAGCGATCCAATACTCAGGTGAGAGCGACGGCGCTGATAGAACGTGTAATTTCCAGGCTAATGGTGGCGTGAGCCAGGGATTAGGCGCCGGTATAAATCACTAATGGCCGCACAAGCTCGTATCCATCTTGCTTTTGTGTTTGCCGCCGTTTTATTGTGCCGCCTAGCTCCGAGGGAAACACCGCGACCTTTCCCCCGGAAAGCTGACAGGAGAGGCGAGCGGGTCAATAACAACGGTCGGCGGCGGCGGAGGGATGTCTGACGCATTAGCGCATGTGATTCATGCAGATCATGTTTGGTTGCTTTATTTTGGCGGGCGGAATTGAACCATCGTTTACGTCTGACGCCTGATTCTCTGCGAAATTTGTCTTTAGCCCGACAATCAAACACTTCATGATAATAACAATTTATGGACGCGTGCGAGTGCCTCACGGATTATGGACGTGCTAACCGCACGGCCCGAGGCGGCGCTCGCCCGCCGTCATTCCTCTCAGGCTGACAGCGCAGGAGGCACTATCTCCGCCCGCCCCATCGATAATGTGGACAGCGGCGAGGAGCCGCTCTATCACACGTGTTTCTGTGGGCGAGAACGTCGCCATGACGCTCAGTTAGCTTCCCCCAGCAGCACCCCCTGGTGGTTCTTGTCTGCTCAGGCTCCGCCCACATCCCTCCACCTGCCTGATGTCGACCGCTGCTGGCGTTGACCAACGCCATCTGCCTCGCTGCTGAAAGAGAAGGTGGGAAAAAGTGTGTTTGAATATGCGCCCATCTAGCATGCGCGGCGGCGTCCACAGCGCGGACCTAAAAAAAGCCTAAAGGTCAGACGCCTTCGTCAGATTGCTCTCAACAAATTCCGAAAAGGCTCGCTGGGCTGGTCACTGCGAACGTACTCACTGCAACATAATTAGCCCCTTCAATTCCCCGTCGTGCTAGGCTAACAGGCGTCTCCAAAAGCCCCGCCCCCATTTCCCCCCAAAACGCCTTTCACCTCTGCTTGTTCTCCTCCTCAGCGCTCAATCACGCGCCGCCGAAGCTAAACTTGCTGCAGATGCGGCCGACTGATGCATAAATTAGTCATCAGCATTAGCATTAGCCGGCGCGTGGCACCCGGTGCCAACTGCTCTCCGAACGGCCATAAAAGGTCATGTTTTGATGACTGAATGCCACACAGGCACCTTGGCTCCCCGGAGGAGGGCTCCCCAGGTGCACGTGAAAGGTTAAAAATTACCTACCCGCCGCCGCCGCGCCGTGGCCAAGGAAATAATTAGGGGGGGTTTTAGGCGGCAGCGTGGCGGCTGTCAGATGACAGAGCGTTACCTAATGGTCGTATCTGGGGAAGAGTCAAGCGGCCGTCATTCTCCTGACAGGACAAACGAGCATAATGGTGGCAGGAAAACGGGCGCTGTTCCTCCTCTCTTCCTGTCAGCCCAGGAGGAGGAGGAGGAGGAGGAAGAAGAGGACGAGTGGCTGCGCCTGAGCGGAATAACACAAGCATGTTAACCTTTCCATAAATCTGTTAACACGTGTTTGAGAGCTGTTTAAAACTGAGGCTGGATGATCTCTGAGGAGCTGCTGCTGCTTCCTGTTTCAGCCCAGATCATCAGAGTTTGGGCTGAAAATGATGCAAATAATCCGAAATAATCACAAACCAGTAAATTCCAGCTGAGCTTTGACTCCAACAACCAACCTGAGCATGAACAAGTGTCCTGGCTGCTGCTGAATCTGACGGGTTGGGCAGGCTGCTGTTCGCCTCCCGGGCAGCAGGGGGAGGTCACACGTCTGCGTTAGCAGCCTCGGGCACCAAAACCACCGAAGAAGAGGCAGCAGTAAAAACACCTTAAATCTTAAGATTTATCATCAGCTTTGACCTATTTAAACTCCAAAAGTCTGATGTTTGTCTGAAACTGGGAGCTTTTTAATGGTTTGTGTAATGAAACGTCAGTCAGAGGCACTAGATTAGATGTTTTTAAATGCTAAAGTAACGCTAAAAAACGCTACCGCTGCTACTACCTGCTAACACTGCTAAAGGTCCTGTTTAAAGGTTCCCCAGCCCATCCCCTTTAACAGGTTGGGGCCCTTTTAGATTTTGGGGCTTAATGAACAATAAGCTACACTGACATGACTGTTGCTGAGTGTTGTTTGTTAACTGTTCTTGCTGAGTGTTGTTTGTTAACTGTTGTTGCTAACTGTTGTTTGTTAACCGTTGTTGCTAACTGTTGTTGCTATCAGTTGTTACTGAGTGTTGTTGCTAATAGTTGTTGCTGAGTGTTGTTTGTTAACTGTTGTTGCTAACTGCTGTTGCTGGCTGTTGTTTGTTAACTGTTTTTAATGACTGTTGTTGCTAACTGCTATTGTTGACTGTTGTTGCTGGTTGGTTTTGCTAACTGTTCTTGCTAACTCCTGTTGCTGAGTGTTATTGCTAACAGTTGTTGCTAACAGTCGTTGCTGGCTGTTGTTTGTTAACTCTTGTTGCTAACAATTGTTGCTAACTGTTGTTGCTGACTGACTTATTACATTTAACCGAGGACATGCTAAGCTGCAAATCACCGCTAACCCCAGCAGCGTTGTTAGCTAAAACATGTAGCCTTTTTACTATTTTTTTCCTGCCTCGTTAAAGGTTGCTAACTGAGCTGCAGTACCCAGATACACCAGCGGGGGCGGTCACGAGTCTGCGTTTAAAGAAACAAAGCCGTCAGATTGCTCTCAGCTGCGTCGTCCGCCGGCTCCTCTGAAGCCCCGTCGGCGTAGCATCTCAGCGCGGCCTCAGAGGTGCATTTCAAACCGCCGCCGTGGCGCTGCTTCCTGCATGCTAACGCAGGGGGTCATTAACATAACAGACTTAAATGCCCTATATAAATAATACGTTGGTGCGAAGGCGCACCGGCTCCGCTGACACCGCTTCTGCCGCGCCGCCAACATCTGTTTATGAGCACTTTGGCTAATGATATCATCCGATATCATTAGCGGTGGCAGCGAGCGCCGCAGCAGCAGGTGCAGCTGTTTACCACACGCACGCACGTGCGCGCGCGGGCGAAGAGAAAAGACTTTAGCCGTCCCCAAACCGCTCATTAGGACAATTTTCCCAACAGAAAAGGCGCCCCCTGTGATTCCGGGCTGCGCATCACCTGTAATTGTAGTTTTTAAGCCGGAGCCTGATTCCATACATTTACCGGGAACGGCGAACGCTGAAAGCCGCCTTTGGCCGCTGACACCAGCTGCACCGGCTGTTTTTAGAGCGCAGCCTTGCGCGGCTCCTGGGGGAGGTGGAGGTGCTGTTTGTTTCCTGACACCGGCTCCTGTTTGGATGTTGGGAATTATGGAAAAGCGCAGAGAACGATTGTTTCTGGCGCTGTTCCTCTTCCCCTTCCGGCGGTTCTCCAGGTCGATGCCGCTGTGATTAGTCGGGTGGTCACCGAGCTGCGGCGTCGTGCGATAAATCAAATCCGGTGCCCCCTGCTGGGAGGAGGTGGAGCACAAACTGAAACACACGCACGTGCACACGCACGCGCCCAGGCTCCTCCTCTTCCTCCTCCAGCTGTTTTCCAAATGTTCATTCCATCAGACACGGACCCCCTCGGTGCCAGCCCCCCTCCCCCCAGGGAGTCTGAGCCGGACCGGATGACCCGGGGTGGCGGGTGACCCCGGGTCGGAGGCCGGAGAGGGCGGTGCCCCCGGGTGGGAAAACCGAGGAGCGATGGAGGTCCTCGGCCGCTGGGCGGACTTTGGATCGGAGCTGATTTTTATCGGCTCTGAAGGAGTTTCAGGCTCTTTTGGATGAGCCACCGAGAGGACGGAGGTCTGGAGCAACCCGTTGCCACGGAAACCGCTAGCCAGACACTTTCCAGCGACCGCGGCGTCACTGAGCTACCTGGAATCTGGTGGAATCATCCAGAAATATTCCAGATCAACCGCAGACGTTGGACACGTTGGAACGTCCCGGCGTCGAGCTCCTGCCGCCTCATTTAATTAGCGGCGTGTGCTCTCGCTCGCGTCCGTTAGCCTCATACTTTAGCAGCTTGATGTCGGATCTAATTCCTGGTTTTAGAATTCCGAGGAATTTCAACATGTCGGGCGTTTTCAGGCAAGCAGGGATCTGAGGAATCCAGACGGGGAGGGTCTCTGGCATTCCCAGTGGCGAGCGCGGGGACGTGTCACATGTGCAGAGGAGGCCCCGCCCCCTGTGTCTCCGCTCCACTCCGCCTGTTTTGTTTTATTCATCACATTCTTCCGATTCTTTTTGGGAATCCTAACGAGCTGTTTCTCCCCCGCTCTCATCGTCTTCATCCTTTTAATTCTCTGCTGTCAGTTCAAGGTCGTGACGGGACCCCGTCCTCAGCCCGCCCCCCCTCGCCGCCGCCGGCTAACCACAAGCATAAATAAATGACGGGATGGACGCAGTTAAACCGACACATCCGCCGCCGCCGCCGCCTCAGATGCTGAACTTTGATGCACTGATGGCGGAAGTTTTTCCGCTTCTCCTCTTTAGAAATTCCGCTTAAACTTGTCTGGACGGCGGAAAAAAACACACAAAAGAAGCGAAGCGTCGGATCAGAGATGAGAGGATCCAGTCGGACCATCAGAGGCCCGATTGAAGGTGAAGCGGCGTCGGCGTGGACAAGGGGGACGCTTTTTGGGACGGACAAAGACGAGCCAATCAAAACCAAGAGACATCAAAACTTCCGTCTGCTGGAGACGGGAATGCCCCCCCCACCCAGAAACGCTTTCAACTCCAAACGATTGTTCCGGGATTTTTGTCCATCCTGATAGAAAAGGAGGTTTTGGTCACATGACCCAGAAAGGGGAGGTTTGTGTCACTTTGATCCAACTTTGACAGAATATTCATCATTTCTGGGTTGAACTAGTTGGTCTGAAAAAGTTGGTTTTAGGTCGTTTAAAACTAAAAGTAACACAATATTATCAATAAACAACAATCAGCATAATAACATAATAACCTTGTAGTTGGTCTGTTTTCTCTCGTTAGCCATGTTAGCATTTTGAGCTTAACTCTAATAGTAATGAATAATTGTACATTTTTGCAACCACCTTCTCCTCAAGGCTGAATTTCACTTTGTTCAACGGTTGTAAAAACTGGACGTTTTGTCTCCAATCAGTGAATTTTTCTTTCTGAGGTGTTTTTCTGTTTTTTTTCCTTATTTGTGAAGAAAGCCGGAGTAGCATCAGGGCACGTTAGCGACTCTGCGCTCACTCCAGCTCCCTTCCTCCTCCTCTTCTTCCTCCTCCTCCTCCACCTCCTCGTCAGTTTTCTTCTCCTCCACGTGCCAGCAAATCCTAATTGCTCCCCACACTCGTTTTCTTCCTGCCGAAGCCGCTTCGGGCCACCAAATTCCTTGTGTGCTAATTAGGCACACAACCGCGGTGGATACACTCCTGACAGGTGCTGCTGGCCTGCCGGGGTCACACACACACACACACACACACACACGTGCACGGTGAGGGAGGTGCTCGTGCTACCAGCATTAAAAATAAACAGAAAGAAGAACCAGGGAGGGAGGACGTTGGTTTGGAGCTTCCATCTGTTGTTGCGTCAGCTGCCAACAGCTCCGCTTCCCTGGAAGAGCGGCAGGACCGCCACGCTGACGCCGCCATCACCAAACTTCCTGTGTGGAAGACTAATTCCTTGGAGAGGAAGAACCCGGCAGAAAGCCGTCCCATCCGTGGAAAAGTGCCGAAAGTTCTTCCTCCGAAACCGCAGGAACCTGCTGTCGATTCAGCAACAATCCGGTTTTCCGAGACTCTGACCGCGGTCGCGACTGTCGGCCATCTTGGTCTGGCCACGCCCCGTCACGCCTGGGCCACGCCCGGGTCTGCTGACCTCACATGAGCTCAGATCTGGATATTGGAGCGGTTGGAAGAGAGCAGGACGCCGTCGTCCGGAACTCTGGGAGACATTAAGTTGGATGCCGCTTGGCGCCGCCGTGCAGACGAAGCCGCGGCGTTCTTTGGACTTTGAAAGCAGCAAACGACAGCCAGGGAAGCGGCCCCAGTTCCCAGTTTGGCAGAAGGACGGAGCTGTTGTCGCAGATCCTACCCAGCGGATGAAAGTGGGACAGTCTGCCGGTACCTGACCTCCGCTGGCTCCTGCGGGTCCAGCCTCAGGTCACCTCCCCTTCGGTCCAGCTGGAGGGCGGAAAGTGGCCCCCAAACCCGCTCTGGTCTGCACCGTCCAGGCAGCTGAGGGGCAATTAAACCCGGTGCCTTTGTAAACGGGGAGGAGGTTGTCGGCTAAATACCTCAGCAGCATCACGGTAACGAGCCGAGGCGGACGGCGGCGAGGAAGCTCGCGGGGAGCCGTTCCCTGTTTGTTTGCTGCTGATTGGAGCTCCTGACAAGGTTCCAGGGCTCATTACCAGATCTGAGCTCTAATCCAGGCCCATTACAGATGTTCAGCAGGCTGCAAGTGCCAGATGTGGCTGAAGGTGGAGAATTTCACGGCTAAGCGGCTCAGATGTTTGCCGCCGTCTGAAGGGTGTTTTCGGAGCGGCGCTCACCGCTTTAATGAGCGTTTCTTTGCAGAGAGCAGAGGTGGGAGTTCTTTTTAATGGTTTAAAACCGGAGAAGACGACTTTTATCGGATTCTCCGCAGACCCGGGTTTGCTAACGACGCGCAGTAACGAGCTAGCGAGCGAAGGGTTGAAAGGCCTCACATTGGCTGCAAATCGCTGCTTCCAGCGGACGGAATCCTGGATCGGCGGCACCAGAGCTTCCATCGGCCAGGTGACGGAGGCGCCGTTGCTGGGTGGCGTCCCTGACCTTTACCCATTAGCCGTTGGTGCGCGTCGGCGCCAGTCGCTGTTTTCCGGACGGCTGTGCTGTCACACAGCTTTCCTCCCAACCGTGCGCACCTCCGTCTCCTCCACGCTCGCAGGCCTCCATGCATTATTCACAGGCAAATTAAAGGCGCCGGGCCGGGGGCTGCACGCTAACGCCGCTGGAGGCAGAAGGTGCCACCGCAACAGCTGAGAGTGTCTGTCACACGCTCCTTGCTTTGCCTTTTTCCCAGAGTTCCCCGGCAGTGCAGCTGCCTAAATGAGAGGGATTAAGCTAACTCCCTGCTCAGAGGAAGAGCAGGTCCTGGATTAGGGCGCCGGGCCTGGACACAGAGACCATTCAAGCAGGAGCGGCGGCGAGGAGGCAACGGCGCAGGAGCCGCTGCTCCAACACGCTGACAAGTGTGACAACACGTCAGCAACAAAGAGGAGAACAAGCTGCTTTTCTCCTGCCTCCGCCCTTCTCTTCCAGCTTCCCAAGTTAGCCACGCTAGGAGCGGACATGCGCGAAGCCAGCTGGCATGAATATTCCACGTTAGCATGTCAGCCGCCGCGGGTTTTACCAGGAAAAAAGCAGACGGAGGTCGATTCTCCGTCTCTGTCCTTAGTGGAGTCTTTTATCGGCTGCTGTTAGCGTTGGGCTCTTCCTGGAGTCGGGCTAAGATAATTGCTAACTAGCTTCAGAAGATCCGAGAATACTTTCTGTTCTTCTGGACTTTAAATTTCCTGGATGACTGAGAGCCTACACAGTTAGCTTCAGAAGAACTTTCCTGGCTCATCTGAAAGAAAAGGAAAAAAAGGAGGAGGGAACAGGTGGTGGAGAGTGTGAGAAACCGGGGAGCAAAACCTGCTGGTGAAACCCAACCTGGTCCAGACGCCACATTCCCGCAGAACACAGGCCGGCCGGGTCGGGGCGGGGGGGGGGGCAGAACTCCGGGAGTCGGACCCAGCGTCCTCATGGAGGCCGTTTGGAGGACGCCGCTGCCACGTCCCCAAACTCAGGCGCCTGCGCAGCGTCGCCGGATCAACCTGGGTGGATCGCTAACGCCATCTGATGTCCCGCCGCGGCTGCAGGGATGAGGACCGGCCCCGATCACGTCAGCTCCGTCACATCGGACCGACCGTGACGCCACGCAAACCGCCGCTGACGGGTGCCTTTTCGCCTCCCGCGTCCGGCCCCCGGACGAGCGTAATCGCTCCGACAGGTGACACAACCGTGGAAACCAGAAGATGATGGCGGAGGCTGCCCCGGTCATGTGACCAGCACCTCACACGCCACCTCCGAGAGCCTGACCAGTTCTGACGTCCGGGAAACAAAAACAGGCCCCCCCTCCTGCTGACGGAAACTCGAGCGCTAACAGGCTTAACGAGGGCCGCTAACTGTCACCGGTCGCCTTGACGACAGCTGCTCGTTAGCAGACGAGCACCTTGATGGCTGGTTTTCACGTTCGGAGGCGTTTTGCTTCTGGTTTGTCAACTTTGTCGGGAGAAACTTTGTTCTGACCCAGTTAGCCGCCGCTGCTGTCGTTTATAAGATGTAAATAATGCGACTTTCAGCAGCAAGCTCTTGGCCACGCCCCCTCGATCTTTATTAGCACCGTCCCAGCCGAACTCGAAGCGCCTGAGGCTGGAGGAGAAGGCGGGGCCTCGCTGGGGCTGGCGTTGAGGGCCGTCTAGTGTCAGGATCCATCAGCGGGGGGCCGCTAACGCTGGACCACTGTCACCGAGCAGACGTGAAGCACTCGCCGGGGTTCTGCTAGCGCGGCGAGCCGCCTCCGCGGGCCCACCTCGTCCTCCCTCCGTCTTCATCTGCTGCTCAATGTTGACAGACCGCTGAACCTTGATGACAGGCGGAGAAGAAAGAGCCGGGGGGGCCTCTGGTGGGCTGGTTAGCTGCCCCGGCTGCTCGGACCGCTCCGGCGCCGCCGCAGCGAGCGCTCGGCCTCGCAGGCCATCAGGGAGACGTCTGAGGGGCTTTGGCGTCTAACCCGAGTCCGAGCTAACGAAGGAAGCGTTGGCGCTCCAGAGCTGGGGGCCGTGACGGGCGAGGCGGGAACGCGGCGGCGCTCAGGCGGAGGAAAGCTGCAGGGACGCTGCTGCTGCAGCCGCAGCCGCAAACTTTGGATGCAAACTTTTAGTCAAAGACGAGAACTTTGTGAGAAGAATAGAGCCCCCCGCTGGGCCGCTCAGGAATCGCTGACGTTAGCTCGAAGCTCCAGAGCTCCAGAGCTCCGTAACTCAGGTGACCCTCGCAGCGGCGCTGGTGGAGGCGCTCCGGTCTTCAGCTGAGCTCTGGCTCCTCATCCTGGAGGAAGCTGCTCTCCTCCTCGTCAGGCCTCCTCTCCTCCCCTCTCCTTCCTCCTCTCCATCTCAGGGAATTCACTTCACTTTAATTGTTTGACAGTCTTTTCCTGCCGTTATGCCGAAGGTGCCGAGGAGGTTTTTTTTTTTCTTTCCTCTTTTTTGAGGCATTAATAACATTCCGCTCCACTGATTCCCCGGGGCACAACCTCATTATGGCTTATAGGCAGGAAAAATAAAGCGCGTGCGGCGCTGGCAGCTCCCTGCCTGTTTTCTGAGGAACGAGGAGCTGTTGGAACGTGGCTGCGCTCACGCAGCTTCTTGTTACCCACTAAAACACACGTCCAGGGTCTTATCTGTTTCCCTGACAGGGGGGGCTGGCGTCCGCGGGCTTCGCTGGGCCAGCGGCTCGCCGCTGCCTCCAGCCGGTGAAAGATGCCTCTTTGTGTTAGAGAAAAGATGAAAAAGACAAACAAAAACTGCTCCGGTCCAACGTTTGACAGGATGTTGCTGCTGAAAGACGCAGTAATAATCAGTGACAACAGGCTGGTTAGCAGCCTGCTAAGCTAGCTGTCGCTAACAGGTCGCGTGTTTGCAGTGGGGAGGTTTGTGGTCCGGCATCGGCTGACTTTAGCCATTGTCACGCTAGCCAGCGTGACTGCTAGCATGCGCTGTGATGTTCTTTGGACATCCTGATGCTACGTTGCTAATCTTTTGTCGTGCACATGAATAGAAAGCGCTGGTTTTTAAATGTGGTTTTTTCTGGCGTCGATGTCGTCATTAGGCGACCGGAACAAAAGGTCAGTTTTACCGAGCGGCTGCAGGACTTTGGTGAACCTTCCGCCGTGGTCGGCGCCTCTTCGCCTGAGGCCAAACAACCAAAGCACCATCCTGCTTTCATCTGCTGCCTTTGAATCAAACTGGAACCCAGCCAGTGGTCCGTGAGCCGGCGGGCCGAGGTGAGGGTCGCTCGCCGACGGCGGTCTGGGCGGCGAGGGGTCGAGACTCAGGGTCCGTCCTCATCGGCGCCAACGTGCTCTCACCACTAGAAAGGCCAGACGCGCATCTCGAACCGCAGCTTTGGTAGCATAACCAGTCCTGGAGAATCTCCTGACGCTCGTTGACCTCCGCGCCGACCTGCATCAAGGTCAGGTTGTTTTTACTGCGCAGACAAACCAAACAAGAACGAATGCCCTTTGACCTTTCTCAATCTGAAACTCTTCTGTCGACACGACGGCATGTTAGCATGCTAAAATTAGCTAACCTAGAAAAAAGTTGACTGTAGCTCAACACAACATCCCAAAGAGTAACTCATCAGTACCCTCCTAGCTGGTTATATTTAAAACATTGTAAGGTTAGCATGCTAACAGCTAAATTCCCACTTTTTGTTTACTGGAATCGTTTAGCCGTGTGAGCCGATTTGGCGCGTGCTGATATTCACCACGTTGCTTTCGTCTTTGTTCTTCAGACACATTTGATGTTGTTTATTTGTCCAAAAGTCAAGCGTTTGTATCTGCGCGCCGGCGTTGTCACGTCTGCGCTAACCGTAACCGACGGTTCTGATGCAGGTTCTGCCTGAACGCTCACGCCGGCAGAATAAAGCACATTTGTCATAAAGGCTGCACGCGGGTCCAGCCGCTGCGCCGCCGCCGAGCTCGCCTCTTTGAATTTGAAATGCAGCGCGTGTTTATTTTGTTGCGCTCGATTCCTATTAATTCTGCAAGCGACGGCTCTGGTCCGAGTCCGGCGTCGATGCGGCGTCAATCAGGGAGCGCCCGGCGAGGGCTGCATCGGACCGCGCTGATGTGCCTCAGGAAGGGCGGCCTTATTGAGCGAGGGGCCATAATTAAAGGCCGGCTCGCGTCGATGAATCTGGGTTATTTAGCCGCGCGGCTAATTTCGGACGATGTTTTACATAATCCTTTAAAATGCAGGAGAAATGACGGTTTGGTGAATGAACGGAGGAGCTAATGGACGTGTTGACGGCGTTTCAGTGGAATTGATCCCCCCTCCTCCTCCTCCTCCTCCTCCTCCTCCTCCTCCTCCATGCGTAATGAACCTGCCCCGGCGGTGATCAAAAACAAAAATTGGGCGAGTAAATCTGCTTAAGGAGCCGCGGCGGCCTGGCTTTTGTCCTGGCGGTGGCCTGGACGCGCTTCCAGAGCCGCTTCGGCGGCGGCCTTCCGGCCCCTCTGCCTCCTCCGGTTAGCCGGCATTAGCCCAAAGTTTTTCCCCGCAAATGTTTAATCCTCGTTATGACTGACAATGTTGTCAGAGCTGCTTTTCCGCTGCTATTACAAGCGCTCCTCCGTCCGTGGCACTCTGGATTATTCCAGATTATGTTGTAATCCCTTTAATCCTCATTGCATTAAGATTTCAGTCAAAATACGGCAACAGCAAAGCGGCAGCGGCGAGGCGAGGTCTTAAGCGGGCGTCACCGTCGGACCCTCTTCCCTTTCACTCCTTATTTACCCTCCCGTCTCGCTCTCCTGGTCGATAATGCCGCTCCGTGTCGGCTGCTTCCTGACGGTGACTCCTGGTTTGTTCTGAACCATCGAACAAACGAGCTAACGTAGCTAGCAGTCCGATAGTTGTCATAGGTTGCCGATAGGTTAACTTTGACAGCAGCGCCCCCCCCCCCACCTCAGAGCGGCCATGAAAACTGTGGTGTTTTTCTAAATAACAAACATTGTTTTTCTAATTAAACCCTCGTTCACTTTCACACCACAAATAAAACTATTGCCGTCACTCTTTCTGTGCGGCCTGAACCAGATGACCTCTGGACCGGTCCTGGCCACACGCTCCGCTGCTTTACAGGAAACCTTTGGGAGCAGAAACTCTCCGGAAGTCTTATATTGGCTGGGATCTTTTTCCCGGCACGGCGCTGGTAAAAGAGCGGCGCTGCCTTCGTCGTCCTGTCAGTTCTGACGTGTTTTCCCAGGACGGAAGAGCCGGAAGGGCCGAGCGGAGGAGCCTGATCAGGAACGTCCTGATCACTGATCCTCACCGAGCAGCAGAAGACGCTCCTGCCTCCCGGAGACGCTCCCGCTTCTTCTTGATCTGGAAGAAACTTGACGATTTCATCGCTCTGTGACTTGGGGGGGCGGCGGGGGCAGGCGAGGGGGGCAGGGGTGGGGAGAACGCTCCGAGGTGAAGGCAGAGGCGGGTGGTTGTCGGTGCTTCGGCTCCAAACTTCAAACTCTGTCAGATCTCCGACCCGCCTCCGAGTCCAACTTCAGACCCGACAATAATCCAGATTCTCTTCTTCTACTGTCTCCGTGGGGGGGTTGGGGGGTATCTAGTTCCTGTCAGACATCAGTGGGAGGAGGACGCGAGGACCAGTCTTCCACCCCTCCCTGTCAGAGCGGCGTCCAAACGCTGGGAACCGCTTGTTCCGCCAGCAAAGCTTCTTTGAAAAAAAAAATCATTTTTAATCATTTTTAAATTTGCTTTTCAGTTTTAGGAGGAAAATTGAGACGCAAGCGATTCGGTGGGAACATTCCGGAACGTCAGCACTGCGCTGCGTTCATGCTAATCGTGGCGGCGGGCCACCAGCCAACCACGGTGTCGCCGGCGGCAACAGGACCGGACGCCCCAAACTTTCTCTCCTGGCCTTTTGACTTTGCGGCGGCTAGCGGAAGTAGGTTAGCGTTTGCTTCTAGGACATGTAGCCGACCCCTGACCCCTGCGCCACGCGGCCCCCCCGCCATCCACCGAGGAGGCCTGCAGGACCTGGCTGCTGGGGTCACAGGTCACCGTCTGCCCAGAGAGGCTTTCACATCGCGGCAGCACTCAAACCGCCACCCGACCTTCCCTCCTTGCCGACCCCCCCGACGCCGCGTCCTGGCCACCTCGGTGGCGCTCTGACGCCACCGCGCTCTCAGCGCATCGGCTGCAGGATCTGCAGCAGCGCTGGACCACATGAGCGGTTTATGGATGGAGTTTATCCGTCCGCCTGGCCTCGCCCCAGCAGCCCTCGGTGAAATCTACGAGCGTGGCACGCGTCCAGGCGACCGCGGCCTTCCTGTTTATTTGCTGCAGGTCGCTGCGGCGGCGCTCGCAGCTGAGCCGTGTAAACACCGACCTCAGCGAAAGTGGCCCTGCTGCCATTTTCCTGGCCATTGTTTTGAAGATGCGGAGGAGCTGTTGGCGGCGTGCGCGGCTCTCCTGCGCGCTGTGTGTACTCCTGCGGACAGTGTGTTATGGCGTGTGTGTATACAGCCGCTCGCATTAACGGCAGGAGAAGAGCGAGCCGCTGGCAGCCAGCAGCAGAGAAGGCGGAGACCACCGGGGCAGCTCCTGCCTTAGCCGCAGAAGCTAATGACTAGAGTCCTCCAGCCTGGGCTTTACTGCTCCTGTGAGGACCAGGAAAGCGGAAGACGGAGGAGTGGAGGAGGAAAAGCGAGATGAAAGAGAAGAGGTAAAGACCCTGAGGAAGGCCTGTGGGAAAACCTTCATCCGATCTACTGACAGCAGGCCTCATCCATCCATCATCCAACCAGCTGTCAGCCATCCATCCATACATCTATCCACCATCCTCCTCAGTGAATGGATGGATGGGTGGATGGATAGATGGATGGATGGGTGGATGGGTGGGTGAATGGATGGATGCACTAATTGGGTGGATGGGTTTTTGAATGGACTAAAAGATGGGTGGATGGATCCTGATGAAGGTGGATGGATGGGTGGTTCGAAGGACTAATGGACGGATGGACTAATGAATGGGTGGATGGATGGGTAGATGGATTGATGGATGCACTAATGGATGGATGGTGGGCTGGCTCCTCCCGTCCTGCTGAAGGGGGATGGATGGATGGATGGTGGAGGCTCTGGTCTGGGACCAGCTGCCGGGTTCCTCCGTCTCGTCCTGGGCGTAAACAGGAAGTGTCCACAGACGGTCAGCTGGAGCGCCTCAGGTCTGAGCTGGCTGCCGCGGCGACCGCGTGGACGTGCGCATCACTCAGGCTGAGCCCAGAGTAAACACGCTCCTGAGGTAAACCCCCACCCTCCGCTAGCTAAACTTCAAATATTTACATTTCTCTGGGGGCCAAACAGAACAGAAGGTTTCATTCTTCAGCCATTGTTTGGAAGGCGGCGGCGTTATTAACGAGACCTCGTGACAGGTGGCCGCCACCAACCGAGGAGCGTGGAAACGGACCGCTAAACAACGGCCTGGAGCGCCGCCGCCACCCATCACCTCCGTCAGACTGGAGGAGCGGCGCTCCGACGCAGCAGCGATTCCTGGATTCCTGGAGAGGTCAGGGTCTGTTGAGGTCCGAGCCGGGGAACATGGCCGCCGAGGCTGCTTTGGCGACGGTGAACGTGCTGCCTTCAGAAGGCGCCAGCGTTTGCCCGTTAGCATAAAACCGTCAGAAAGGCCGAATCTGCGGCTGAATGTGAAGATCAACATCTTGACACGTTTCCAGGCCGCCGGGAAAAGTCGTAAAACTTCAAAAAACAGCAATCAATAGGAGGCCGCTTTGATAATCGCTTCATTAACGGAGCGGCGGGCGCGGCGAGCACGCCGCCGCCTCGACACGGGGTCGATGTGAAAGCAGAGAAAAGCCTGATGTAAACACGGCTGATCCGGTTAGAAGGTGTCAGAGCTCTGAAAGGAGGCGGCCTAAAGATGACGGGACGCGTCCGAGAGCCGCCTGCAGTCCACACACACACACACACACACACACACACACACACACACACGGCAGAATCTCTTTAATCAGTTTCTCTTGATTTTGCTTGAAATTAGCTGAATTAACGGCGGCGGGTTGCCGAGGGTTGACGTGACGGGATAATCGCCCTTTAGAACGTCAACATAAACACATCTGGGGCAGGAGGGGGGCGGGGCGGGGGCGGGGCCTCCGTCCTGACGAGGTCCACTGTCAGCTATCGACTGATGGGCGTCTCGGTGTCAGGCGTCATCGACAATCTCTCGTCTTACGGCGACGCAAACCTGGATCTTTTTACCCGCGAGGTGCCGGGAACTCTTCCTCCTCCTCCTCCTCCTCATCTTTTTCTGGGAAGGTGCGGTAACAGATCTGCCGCTGGGTCGCCGCCGACGGTAAAGGTGGTGGACACATCCAACCTGGGGCTTTGACGTGGGAATCCTGTTTTATCCCACCGTGCCTCCCTCACCCTCACCCTCACCCTTACCCTCACCCTCACCCTCACCCTCGCCCTCACCCTCACCCTCACCCTCACCCTCACCCTCACCCTAACCCTCGCCCTAGCCCTCACCCTCACCCTCACCCTAACCCTCACCCTAACCCTCACCCTCACCCTCACCCTCACCCTAACCCTCACCCTAACCCTCACCCTCACCCTCACCCTCACCCTCTTAAAAAGAAAAAACTGCAAATTTGACCTCAAAAAGCTAAAAAAAAGTGAAGAAAAACTGAGATGAAAGAAAAAGAAGCTCTGAGAGAAAACGAAAGAACCTCCCTGGTTTTGTCAAAAAGCTTCCAGTTCCAGTAGGAATAGAAGAGGGGAGTCACGTGTTATTACATGTTATAACACGATATTAGCTCATTTTATTTTTATGCCTTTATTTTATTTACACGTAGTTGTTTAAATCCCCCCCCACGCACACTTTATTGCGTCATGGACGCTGGTGCTCTTCACGCACGCCTGCACACGCCGCATATGTGTTTTCTCCCAAACACCCGGAGCGAGTGTGCTAGGTGACCCCACCCCCACCGTCACCCCCCACCCAAAATAAAAGCGCTGGGCGAGGTGATACCCCGCACCCCCCCAGTCCGTCGCTCTCAGCGGGGGTTATTGATGGTGACGTGCGCTCCCAGTGCACCTTCCCAGTCGCCTGTTAGCCAGATGCGTGCTGGCGGCCCCCCCAACCCCCCCCCCCTTTGACAGCTCCTGTGCGGCGGCGAGGTTACAGGAGAGTCGACAGCAGCGAGGGTACATGCAGAAAAACAGCTGGGGGGCCCCGGGTTGGCCCCACCACCGGGCTCATGTTCGGCCCCGCCCCGCCCCCTCCCACCTCCGCGTTAGCATCATTGTCGCTACCAGCTAACGCAGAGTGATGGAATGAAAGCGAGAAGTTTGTCAAGTTTAGTCGCAGCTTTTCCTGCATCCGGGGTCACGTGACTGAAAGTTTAAATTCTGCTTTGTATTGGTGTATCTGAGGAAGTGGGCGGAGCCTTCCAGCCCACAAACAAATAAAGGTATTTATGGTAAATATTAGAAAGGCTAACACAGCTAAGACGTACCTGCTAATGCTAACTCCTCCTAACTCTGGAGCAGCGGTGCCTCGCCGGTTGGTCCACAGCCATGAGGGAAGGTACCGGTGATCATGTGATCAACCACCAGCCCGGCGCCTCCAGGGCTCCAACCGCGACCGCGCTCCCGCGCATCCTGGCTGTTTTGGGACTGATTTCCGAGGGTTCCCGCCCCCCGGCGCCCTTCCGGACCCTCCAGTGGGCGACCTAATTTCCCGGCGGCGTTTTCAAAGGGCTGCTAATTTCCTACTTGTTTACGTCTCTCAGACATCTGCAGTTCAAACCGGCATTTCTAATTCGGCGTTAAGCCGGGGGGACGGAAAATAAAACGCTCACTTTGGCGCATTTTGACAAACCTGACCTCCCCTCGCCGGCGTGGAGGGATTACTGGAACAAAAGTTAGCCGCTCGCCGCACCACAGCTTAAGGGCGACAGATTAGAATATCGCTCACCCCGCGGAGGAGATAAGAGACGCCACCATCAGGAAAACGGTGTTAGCCGTAATGAACTCCGCCACCAAAGAGCACGTGTGAAGTCGGTAAATCTTCCAAACACTAATGCAGATTTGTGGATTTTAGCCGCCATCTCGGGTTATCACACGTTAGCTTCCCGCTCTTTGTCTTCTCCGGGAGCAGCCCAGGCCCGGCGCTGTTGTGTTGCCGCGTTTCTCTTCTTATCCCCCGATAATTACAAATATGTCAGCTGTGTCAGCGCGCGGCGCCTCCCGAAGGCGGCTGAGGCCACGCAGCGATACCTCGTCACCCTCCCCCGCTCTCAATTAGCTCCCGGAGCTGCAGGTTAATGGAACTTTTGATTGGGGGAAACTGGGGTTTCCTGGAGGAGGCGCCGTGCCGGGGCGACCCCAACCTTATCTGCCACCGCCGCAGAAAGCTGCCCCCCCCCATCCCAGAGTGCTTCTTCTAACGCTTTTACTGTGAAAGGCTGGCAGCACGCTGCAAAAAGTGGGACCGCTCCAATAAAAGTTCACCTTCATCAACCTAGCCAAACCGCTCTGGTATGTTGGTCTGTTAGCGGGCGCTAACCACGTCCCTGACTTCAGGCCTAGCTTGTTGGCTTCACCTGAGTAGCATCAAGCTAACTGTAGGAGCGTAGCGTCGCCAGAGGACAGCAGCAGAAGGTCGGTCAACTCAACTTCATTCGCCCAGAAGTTCAAGAAAATTCCAGGACTCAACAGGAAAAACTTCAGATTCCGGCAGAAGAAGTTTGGGAGTTGATCCCTGGACTGAAGCGGACGGGCCGCCGGGGGAGGAACCGCCAGGCCAGCGGGCAGCCTCCTCCTCCTCCTCGTCTTCCTCATACGCATCGGTGAGGTGACGGACAGGAGGAAGATTCCTGCAATTTCCAGAAAAGTGCTTCAGGTGGAATCGCTCCGAGAAGAGGAGAAGCTGCCACCCCACACTTTACCTCAGCCGCCCAAGAGGACGGGTTTGTCTGCCCTCACACACACACACACACACTCCTGAGGAATGGCTGGCGAGCAGAGAGGAGATGCGGCCTGACAATCCCTCCTTCCCTGCGGCAGCTGGATGCCAGGAAGGAGCGTTGTTTCTTCGCAGAGATCTTTTAGCGGAGATGCCAGGATGAGGGCGGAGACGACTGGGGCACGGCGGCGCGTCAGCGAGCATTAAAGAGCTCTAAACTCCGCCGTTATCAGATACTCGCCGCAAAATAGGTCAGAGCGAGCAGGAACGCTGCTTTCACTTCTCCTTTTGCTCCGTCGGGTTTGTTGTTTTGGCTTCCAGCTTCGACGCCCCTGGATCATTGTTGTGGTGGTCTGCGTTACACACACACACACACACACACACACACACACACACACACACACACAGCACTTCTGCTGGGAGAGATGGACGACAAATCCGATGAGTTTCTGTGTTTGAAACTAATTTGGGGAGCGAGGCTGTAAAAAAGGCATCGCTAATTTAACACAGCTTTTTTTTCCTTTTTGGGATTTTGAGGATAAAAAGAAGAAACATCTCAAACGAGTTTCTTTCAGACAGACGAGCAGGTCGGACAAACCTGGAGTCGTTCCGTCCTGAATTCAGAATAATTCCTTTGATCTCAAATTAAACTTTTCCAAAATGTTCAGGATTTTAATTTTTGTATTTGTTTTATTTCATCCTGAGATGCTGGTAAACGACTGTAATTACACATTTATAATGCGTGTCAGAGGAAATGAGCTAAAATTTCAAATTAAACCCTCCTAAAATATTTCCTCTTTATTTTATTTTACAGCGTTTTACCGCTGATGAGTCTAATTAGCCGTAAATGCTAACCAATGCTAATGGCTCCAGGTGGAGCCTCTGGGCGTTAGCCAACATGTACTAGCTAAACGGCTCCAGTTGAACCGGACAGCCGAACCGGCTCCAGTCAGCAGGAGAACCGGACCGATCCGGCTTTTACTTGACCAGAACAGGAAGCAGTTCTGGGCCCTGGCGGCCGCCGCCGCCGCACCTCTGCGGACACGTCTCTGCTCCCGCCTCTCCAAAGCGAGCCGTTCCGCGTCGCCTCCACTTCCTGAATAATTCAGCGGCTGCCTGTTCGACAGCGAACAAACGGAATAAAAGATGGCAAATTTAGGAGCATCAGGACCAACAAAGGTTCCGGATCGGAGCCTCTGGACGGGTTAGGGGACGTCCTCCGGTCCACGACCGCCGGGAGCTCCAACCGGAATCAGTCAGCAGCAAAACAGCCCCGTTGGTTCGGAATGAGTGGAAGAAAGACCAACGGAAGACGAGGGGAGGAGGGATGGAGGGAGGAGAAGGCTGGGACCAGGTGGTCACCTGGACAGGTGAAACACCTGCAGGAAGGAGGAGAGGAAGGAAGGAAGGAAGCACCAGCGTTCCTGCTCTCGTCTGTTTCCATCTTTTTCTTCCATCTGAATGTTTGTCGTCTCTTCGTCAATGTTGATGTTTCCAGACGCAGCAAACGGAGGAGGAGAGCCCGGCCGCTCCACCCCTCCTGAGTTAGGGTGTTACTATCGTTGTGCTTTCTGAGGTCATGTGACCTGGACGTCTCGCTCCCTCTCTCCCTCTCCCTCCCTCTCTGGCGGCGCTCCTGCACTCACAGGCGGCAGCGGCGTCCCTCAGGGATCCATGACCAACAGAGAGAGAGAGCAGCTCGCTCGCCCAGCTGGGCCTCAGCCTGTGTGTGTGTGTGTGTGTGTGTGTGTGTGTGTCAGGTGTCAGACAAAGACTCCAAACTTTTGACCACAGAAACATCCTGAAAGCAGCTTTGATGTTCATCAGTTCATCATTTGATCAGCTGATCTGTGATCGGCATCAGTTCAGCAGTTTTAAACGTGTTTAGACGAAGAGTTTCGCTTCTGTGGCCGAGGTTAAAGGTCATCATGACTCTGTGTGTGTGTGTGTGTGAGAGAGAGAGAGTCACAGAGCCTTGCTGCGTTTCCTGGTGCTGCTCTGCCCTCTGGTGGCCGTGGGTAGGAACTGTCTGCAGGCTGTTGCCGGTTTGGGGGGGTTTATTGTTCATTTTTATTTTATTTTATTGTTCATTATTTTTTTAAGTAAATGTCCGTGTGGTGGAAAGGTGTTGGTCCAAACTTCTAAAATGAAAATTTTAAGCCAAATTCCCCTAAACTTAGTGAAGATCTAAGTGATCTGGTGATCAGATAAAAGTGTGAAAACACTTTTATCTCTATATTTTTGTCATCGGGTCTGGATTTGAAACAAAGTTGGAAACATCAGAGGAGGAAAACAAGTTGTTTCCTTCAGTTTAACAAAGACTGAAAAGGCAGATTTGTTTCAGCTCTTGAAGCTAATTTTGTAGCTTCGGAATAAATTTGCTTTTAAAGCTGCAGAAATGTTGAAGACGCCTGTGTTTCACCATCAGCCTGAACTTTCACAGCCGCTCCTCCTCCTCCTCCTCCTCCTCCTCCTCCTCCTCGCCAGCGTTCAAGGTCATGGTGCGGTTATTTCCGTCTCGTCTTGGCTTTGATCTGTGTCTCAAAATGACAAGGTAGCGCCACTCGGGGGGTCAGCTGTGTTACAGGAACGCTTCCATGGACGGAGGAGGAGGAAATCAATCCTGGCTGACAGTGTCTTCGGGATACTCCGACCTGACTGGACCATGACAACCACACACTCACACTCACACACACACGTGCGCAGCAGCCAGATATAGCGCCCAGCTGTCGCTGGGCCTCTGTCAGCTCTGCTCGGCCTGTCGTCTGGTCAAGGTGCATCGGAGCGACAAGGTGTCCGGAAGTTCCTCGGCCTCCGGCTGCTTCCGGAAGTTCCTCGTCCCCCAGGAGCGGTGGTGTGGGTGTGGGCGTGGGTGCCACCTGGACCCACCTGGTTCTTGGGTTGGATTGGAGGGATGAGTGGATGGATGCGCCTCTGAAGCGTCTGCTAGCTGTGAAGCTACGTAGCAAACGTCCGACCCGCCGAGGACAATCAAAAGCTTTCATTTCTCCTCAATTATTCGTCACTTTGAAGCTTCTGAGGGGTCGTTAATATGCTAATCAGCTTGTGATGCTAACAAGGTTGTAGTATCTGCTCCCTCATCTTTTTTTGGCTAATATTGCGTCTTTTCTGACCCGCTGTGTTGGCTTCTTCTCCCTTCAAACAGACCTGCTCTTCTGAGCGTCCTTCATCCTTCACGAAAGCCCGGCGAAGAAAAGCTGCTTTGATGGACCTCTTTGATGTCCTCGAGCATCTCCTCCAGAACAAAGCTGGAGAACCGGCGTCTCCTCTTTCATGTCCTCCTCCTCTCCTTCACCTGGTTAGCGTAGCCGTCCCCTCAGAGCTGCCAGCAGACCCACAGAACTTCCCCGTCTGCAGCTTTTCACACTTTACTTCTCCTACAATTAATTACCAGGATGAAAAGTCCCGCACACCAGCTCGCCGCCGCCGCCATCACTGCCGCCGCCGCCGCCGCCATCACTGCCGCTGCCGCCGCCGCCATCACTGCCGCCGCCGCCAGCCGCCGCCGTGGAGAGACTTTGCCAGCTGAAATAAGCGACAGACGCGGACTCTTTAAAATAAGTCGTTTGATGCATGCAGCCTTCCCCAAAACGGTGCATGTGTGCAGCGTGTGTGTGTGTGTGTGTGTGTGTGTGTGTGTGCTGTGTGTTGCTATTACAATCTCAACTGTAGCAAAGTGAGCGATGTTTCAGTGGAGGTCTCAGACTCCGTGCCCGTACCTGGTTCTGGGTCAGGGCCAGGGGTCAGGTCCAATCAGCACCAGGACCCGCTGGAGTTCTCCATCACTCAGGCTAACGTTGGCGTCTCGACGCGGTGGGGGGAGGCGGCCTCCCGGCTCCATCATTTATTCTCACATCAGCAAAAAGAGAAGAGCGACGCTAATTCTCCACCTCCCAGCTGGGCGGCTAGCGCTCGTTAGCGCTAAAGAAGGTTCATCCCTTTAGGTTTTGCATCTTGATGCCAATTATGTCTGATGGCGGCTGTGTGTGTGTGTGTGTGTGTGTGTGTGTGTGTGTGTGTGTGTGTGTGTGTGTGTGTGTGTGTGAGATGTCCATCAGGGCAATAGTGCAGAAACGTGCACAGGAGCGTTGGGGAAACATCGGCAGGCTAATAAAGTGGGTGCTAATTGGTGCAGGCGGTTGACGGCTAACTGGTGTGTGTGATGGACCGGCAGGGGCGGGGCGTGGGCGGGGCTTGGCGCTGCGGGGTCATAGAGGTGGAGCGCCTCTGTGGTACTGACATTAGCTTCACACGTCTTCTGAGTGCTTTCATCTGTCTTTAATGTCAACCATCAAAGATCTTCTGAGCCTCGGCTCCGCCCTCCCTGCGGCGTCACCCCGGTAACCAGCCCAGGCTCCTCAGTAGCGGCCCCTGCAGGCGGCCAGCGCCAGGTCCAGCGTGTCCACGAAGCGGTGCACATCCCTGAAGGAGTTGTAGAGCGGCACCGGGGCCACGCGCAGCACCTGCGGCTCCCGCAGGTCGCACTGCAGACAGAACGCAGGTTACAAGGGGGGGGGGGTCAAAGGCCAGCCGATGAGCGGACTCACCGCCACGCCCCTCTTCTCCAGCTCCTGGAACACCGCCCGGACGCTGATGGAGAAGCGCAGCGACAGCTGGCAGCCCCTCTGCTCGGGCTCGCTGGGCGTCAGGATGCGCACGTGAGGCCTGTCGGGCCGGAGCGGCGTCGCCGTAGTGATGGCGGATCAGGTATTCCAGGTATCCGGTCAGCAGCAACGACTTCCTGCGCAGCTCCTTCATGCTGGTCCTGCTGAACACCTGGACGAGGACACGGAGACGGCGGCGTGGCTGGAGAGCCGGGTTAACCCAAAGATGCCGGACGGGAGCGTTGCAGCACCTCCAGACTGGCCTGCAGGGGGCAGAGCAGCAGCACCGGCTGGTTGGACAGCCGGAAGCCGTTGACCCCGGACTGCAGCTGCATCTCTGCCGACGGAAAACCAGTCAGAGCAGTCATGCGCCCGCAGGGGGCAGCAGCACGCAGCCGCGTTCAGGTACCGTTGGTCATGTCGAAGCGGGTCTTCAGGTCGTGACCCCACCATCCGGTCAGCCTGCAGGACACACACACACACACACGTTCTCACACACACACACGTTTTCGTCGACGTGTTTCTGAAAACTCACGTTGGTTTGATGTGCTGGTTGTGTTTCTCGTGGACGAAGGCGGCGGCGATGCCGCCAGCGCCCGAGTTCAGATACTGTTGGGAAAAGAGGACTGGTGACGTGTGTGTGTGTGTGTGTGTGAGTGTGTGTGTGTGTGTAGTGTGTGTTGTGTGTGTGTTCCACCTTGTACGAGCACCAGCAGGCGAAGTCGACGCCCCAGTCGTGCAACCTCAGCTCCACGGTTTCCGGCGGCGTGCGCACAGTCGAAACCCACGAAACAACCCTGAGGAAGAGGAGGAGGAGGAGGATGACGAAGGAGGAGAGACGGGTGGACACGGTGGCCGGGGGCGGCACCTTCCTCTGGCCGGCGGCGGTGATGGCGGCCATGTCGAACAGCTGGCCGGTGTAGTACTGGACGGCGCCTAGCATGACCACGGCGATGGCGTCTCCGTCCTCCTGGATGGTCCTCAGGATGTCCTCCGTCCTCAGAGACTCCTCCCCCTGGACAAGATCAGCACCGTGACCCGGGGACGGCGAGGACGGCGGCGCTGTGCTGACATTACCGGGCGCGGCCGCAGCAGGAGCATGCTCTCCTGGGGCTGGAAGCCACGCAGGCGGATCTGCGACTCCACGGCGTACTGTGGGCGTTGGACACGCCTCTGAGTCTGAGGCTCCGCCCACAGCGGAGGCGGACCTGTGGCGTGGACTCACGTGGTCCGAAGGGAAGGCCTTGTCCTCCAGGAGGATCTTGTGGCGAGACGCCGTCGGCCTGTAGAAGGAGAGCTGCCGGAGGAGGACAGAAGGTCAGCTGAGCCGCCGGGGGCGGGTCCCCGGGGAGGCGTGGGCGGAGTTACCATCAGCAGGTGCAGGTTGACGGTCAGCGCATTCATCAGCGCCACCTCCTCAGCTTTGGCTCCTGCAGCGGTGAGAAGCTTCGGCTTTGGTGAAGCACACACACACACACACACACACACACACACACAGGCACGCACACACACACACACACACACACACACAGGCACACACACACACACAGGCACACACAGGCACACACACACACACACACACACACACACACACACACACACACACACACACACACACACAGGCACACACACACACGCACACACACACACACGCGCGCTGCTGCAGCTCCGTCTGCCTCACCCACGACTTTGGCCATCATCTCCTCCAGCTGGTCCTCCGCCCACGCCCATGGGCGGGAGCCCTGCACGTGCCCGTGCACGCCCCTGCCAAGCGCGTTAGTCTGGGTGGGACCTGGGCGGCACGGACGGGACCTTCGGGGAGGAACTTACATTCGGGCCCACTTGTCCAGCTCCTCCTGGACGTAGGTCCCGGCCGTCCTGGGCTGGAGCCCCAGCGAGTTCCCGGCCAGGTAGACGCCGTCCTCGCCGCCCTCCACCAGCGACAGGTCGGCTGCAGCGACAGGCAGCCGTCAGCGCCCGGCCGGCCGGCCCGGCCTGCCGCCTCCCACTCACATGGAGGCAAGTCCCGGACTTTGGGCAGCAGGAAGTGGTCCCTCAGGGGCCGGAGCTGGTCGTGCTGGTCCAGGAAGTCGGCCACCTGGGCGGCAGCGGGGCTGCAGCCCAGCTGGGCGGAGATCCTCCGCAGCGTTTCTGCCACAGGTAAACCTTCAAACTGCTGCATGGCTGCTGGGCTGGAGGCCTGAGGAAGCACACGCACACACACACACACACACACACGCACACACACACACACACAGCAGCCTGTTCCCTCCTTCCTGCCCTTCACACACGTCAGAGTGAAGGTTTTACCTCCTCCGGCTCTGAAATCGGCTGTTTGAGCTTCCTGCAGGAGCGACGGGCTCACGTCGTCTTCTGCGGGCAGGCGGAGAGCTGGCGTGAACCTTGGACGTGCACTTTGACCCCAGAGCTCCGCCCCCAGTTAATGATTCCAGGGATCAGGCACACTCCTGACGGGGAACCTCCGCCATCCACCTCTGCTCCTCAGGAACTGTTGACGGAGCAAACAGACAGCTGCGGCGGACACGACCTTTGACCTTCGTCAGGAGGGCCTGTCTGGGGGCTGGGAGTTCGACCAGAGCTGCCCATGGACCCATCCATCCCTCCACCCTTCCATCCATCCATCCATCCATCCATCCATCAGGTCAGAACCAGACTAACAACAATCGTTTAAATGAACTTCCATCTGTAGTTTTGGATAAACTCGAGGTCGCATTAAAATCAAACGGAACTTTAAGCATAAATGACACGAACATCTAGACTGATAGTTTTTTAGTTTAGTTTTTTGTAATGCTGCTGCAAATTAATAATATAACAATATTGATAAACGTCCTCGGCAGCTCCAGCTGGTGGACACTAGGTGGCAGCAGAGCGCTCCCGTCATCATTTGATGCAACTTTTATTTTATTTCTGTTATTAAACATTTCTGCGCTTTTTTATCTTTTTCCAATATTTGTTTACACTGATTTAAGGCTGTGTTACTGATTTTAGTGAAGAATGGGGAATCCTTGGAGGTTGGGCGCAGCTGGGGAGGAGATCATAGCAGAAATTCCCAGGTTCTCCAGGTTCTCCAGGTTCTCCAGGTTCTCCAGGTTCTCCAGGTTCTCCAGGTTCTCCAGGTTCTCCAGGGTGTGTTTGGGTTCGTCAGGCAGCTTCACTTGCTTTGTTTTGGGTTTTTGACTCCAAACCTGTGAAAAGTTCCGGTCCTCGTGTGCAGCGATTGATTGGTTCCAGCAGCCGCGTGAATCTCCCCCAGACACGTGACGTCACATAGGTATGCCCGGGCCTCCTCCCCCCCTCTTCTTCCTCCTCCTCCTCCTCCTCCTCCTCCTCCCGGCGCAGAGGCAGCGCACTTTGCGCCACTCTGGCCCCGGACTGGCAGCGGACCGGACCGGACCGGAACCGAGCCGCACTCATGGACGTCTCCGCTCGTGCGTTTCACGGACTCTTCGGCCTCGCGCTGCTGTGGCTCGCGCACCTCGGTGCGATGACGCAATCCGGTAGGTGGGAGAGGATCAGGTGGTGGTTCGGACCAGTTCGGGTTCGGACCAGTTCGGGTTCGGTCCAAAGGCTAGAAACACTTTTAAGTCTTCAGATTATTCAAGGTGTTTTCTTTGTCTCAGAAAAACCGGATTTAGTTTTATTAGAAATAAGTAAACTTTAGTTTGGTTCTATTTTATTCTAGTTTATTTCTAATAAGACTAAATGAACTTTAGTCTTGTTAGAAATAAAAGGAAGGGTCTCTTTGATCTCGTGGGCGTCCAGCTCTGCAACATTCCAGCGTTTTAATCTGGCTGTGGTGTGAAGGACTAGCTTCCCCCTCTGCGTCTCCTCCCGGGCCGCTCTAAGAGCTCCGGGCCACCCAGGTCCTGGTGTCGGCCAGGTTTTGACTGCAGGGCGTCGACGAGACATCAAAGCAGTGTTTTAGTGCTGGAGAAGCCGTAAAGGTCGCGGGTCAGCAGCTCCGATGGCCCTGGGAGGAGAACCTGTCTGGCCTCCTGCTCGGAGCTTCTGGGGGCCAACAAGTGTGTGATCGTTGTTAGAACCTATTCTGACCCGTCGGATGGTTCGAATGGTCGCGTCTCCACCGCGCTAACGGGCGCAGCTACGTCTAGCTTGGGAAACCGCTGGTTTGCACATCTGGGCTGCTGAGCGCCTCCCTCCCTAACCCTAACCCTCCGGTGGGATCCCGCCCTCTGCTCCGTAAACTCATTAGGGCGTCAGTTTGAGCCGTTCAGCCGGCAGACAAAGGAAAACCTGCTGGGTCGGACGACCTTTGACCCGGCGTCTCGTCTGCGGAGCTTCCAGACGAGCGTCTGCTTTCAGGGTCGGTGAGCATGAAAGTGGGCCGTAAACGGGCCGACGCCTGGCCCGTTGCTCCCCTCCGGTCTCTGTAAGGAGAGAGGAAGAGCTTCTGGGGCTCTTCGGCTGTTCCGTCCTGTCTGCGCCGCATCTGCTGCGTCGGACGCCGGCAGACATCGATCTGGCGTCTTCGCTTCCCGTTACCTTCCTCAAACGCTGCCATCTGCAGCTCCGGCTGGGATTAGGGCGACCCGAGCTCTGGGACGGGGATCCGGATCAAGGCGAGGCTGCTTTTTCTGTCCTCCAGCTCCGGAATGTTCCCCCCGAGGCCACCGCACGCTGCGGAACCCCTACCGCAGCGTGACCTTTGACTCCAGGGAGATCCAGAACACGGCCATCCAGGACCTGGTCTGCGACCACTCGCTGCTGCCGGGCTGGTACCGGTTCAGGATCAACGACCGGCCCGCGGAGATGCCCACCAGCTGCGTGGAGGTAAGGGCCACCTTCCAGGCACACGTGCAGTGGGCGTGCCCCACCGACTCCCTCCCGCCCCGCAGATGAACCGCTGCGGCACGCAGGCGCCCGTGTGGCTGCCCCTGAAGGACGCGCCGCTGCCCCGCCCCGGCGAGCTGCGCCAGCTCTCCGCCTGCGCCACCTGGCAGTTCTTCGGCAGCCCCAAGGACTGCTGCCTGTTCCGCATCCCCGTCACCGTCCGCAACTGCGGCGACTTCCTGGTCTACTACCTGCAGCCCACGCAGGGCTGCATGGGCTACTGCGCCGCCGGTGAGCCAGCCCTCAGCTCCGGGGACGACTGATCTTTTAGCTTCAGCTGCTTCTCTTCTCCAACCTGAAACCTCTGACACGCCCACCGCTGCCGTCCCGCTGCAGTGGCTCCGGTTGCGGGTGCGAAGCTGTGCCTGCGGGGCGAGATGGAGGTGGACGGCCGGTGCAGAGGTGAGACCCATCCGAGAGCTCGGAGACTTTGGAGCGTCCGACCCAGCTCCTGCTCCTGCGTGCTCCTGTTTGCAGCTGCTGCTCCTCCTCTGGCGTCCCGACCCACCATCGCTGCAGAACTGGTGGGCCAGAACCTGCACCTGCGGTGCTCCTTCGCGCCCCCGCCGTGGAGCCAGCCCCTGGGCTTCCTGGTGGTTTGGGCCAGGCGCATCAGCCGCAGCATGAAGGTGGAGATCCGGCAGGAATCCACGCTCAGGCCCTTTTCTCTGGCGGAGATGGACGGCGTTCAGTTCAGGCTCGGAGAAACGGTAATTCCCACCCGGATGTACCGGGGCTTAACCCCGCCCCCACCATGGCCTCCATGTGCCAGGCTTCAGATGAGCTAATCTCATCCCGCTAACAGAGACGAGCAGCCTGAATCAGCTGCAGCGTTCTGGCTCCGTATGCTTCCCATTTCCACTTCCACCCTCACAGGGAATTCTGGACACGGAAATATGGATTCAGACAGATGTTGCAGCTGTTCCTCATCTGGTTTCACACAGTCGCAGCCTCCAAAACCTGACGCTCCGTTGGCCCGCTGTAGCTAGCAGAAGCCTCCTCTACCACTGATTTTGAACCGTGCTAGACCAGGCAGGTGCTAGTTAGCTGGACCAGGCAGGTGCTAGTTAGCTGGACCGGACAGGTGCTAGTTAGCTGGACCAGGCAGGTGCTAGTTAGCTGGACCAGGCAGGTGCTAGTTAGCTGGACCGGACAGGTGCTAGTTAGCTGGACCAGGCAGGTGCTAGTTAGCTGGACCGGACAGGTGCTAGTTAGCTGGACCGGACAGGTGCTAGTTAGCTGGACCAGGCAGGTGCTAGTTAGCTGGACCAGGCAGGTGCTAGTTAGCTGGACCGGACAGGTGCTAGTTAGCTGGACCAGGCAGGTGCTAGTTAGCTGGACCAGGCAGGTGCTAGTTAGCTGTGTGTGACGCTGCTGCTGCTCTGGTAGCTGCTGCCTCTTTTCCGTGGCAGACGTGTGTTTTGCCGGATTGCTTCTGCGCCTCTGAGGGAGAGAAGCTCCTCTCATCTTCCACGACGCTGCTCGTGATGCCTCGGCTGGGTTTCAGGCTCAGATCCTTCGTTTTTGACTGACTGCTGGAACAGACGCGTCCAGTTTTCTCAGGGCTGAAACTGGACTTTGCGAATCGTGCTAATTAAGCTCGTTAGCTGGCTGCTGCAGCAGGTCCGGAACGTTAGTCCGGGCAGCAGACGCTCCTTCCAGGAGGAGGCCGCTGCATCCTTCCTCTCTGAGGCCTCTTCCCGCTTTCCCCGCAGTTCTCCTGCAGCGTGTCGACCTCCGCAGCCAACGTCAGCAGCAGGTCGCCGCCGAAGGAAAGCCAGGGCTTCTTTGCCGGACTGAAGGTAAACTTTCTGTCCCTGCTAACGTCGCTGCGCCTCATCCTCGTTTCCTCCCGTCAGTTTTTCCCAGACTCCCTTCAGGTGGCGGAGGACGGCCGGGAGCACCAGGTGGCGGTTGTCAGCACGGTGCCGATCCCCTGCCAGGGTCAGCGGTGTGGGCTCTCCGCTGGCGCTGAGCGTCCACGACCCCGGTAGGTCCGGCCGGGCCTCCTGCCTGCTGGGACGCCTCCTCTGAAGGCCTCCGCCGTCCTCCGCCTCTGCAGAGCCCCTCGGACACCAGGCCCCTAACCTGGCGCTGTCTTGCCTGCCGGCTGCAGCTGCAGCCGTCCGACTGCAGCGCCGGCAGCTGCGGCAGGGCCGTCTTCTCCGCCACGGCCGTCACGGACTTTGCCCGAGACGGGAATCGCACCAGCGTGATCAGCGTTTCTGCCTGCGGCACGGCGCTCCTGGACTCTGGAGCAACTACGTCCCCGACAGCATGGCGGTGAGTTGAGGCGTCTCGCAGACACCAGAGGCAGGCCGGCCATGACCGTGCCCGACCTCCGTCCCCAGGTCACCGTCCAGGACGTCCCCACCTCCACCTGCTACTCCCTGACCGACCCTCACGTCATCACGCTGGACGGCAGGTACGCCACCACCCACGCCAGAGGCTCCTCTCAGCCCTAAACCGGCTGCTCTGCACCTTTTAGACGTTATGAGAACCAGCAGACCGGAACCTTTGTCCTGTACCGGAGCCTGGCCAGGGCCTTCGAGGTCCAGGCCCGCCAGCAGGACTGTGGCAGCAGGCACTACGCCGTTTCCTGCAACTGCGGCGTGGCGGTGAGGGAGGGCAACGACGTGGTCGTCCTGGACATGTGCGGCGGCCAGCTGCAGGAGAGCAGGCCCCGGCTCCGCCTGCAAAGCCTGGGGGGGCGGCAGGGGACGCGAGTCAGGGTCCTGGAGTCCCACCAGGGGAAGAAGGTCACCGTAGGTATTCGGGCAGCGGCGCATGCTGGCTCTGAGACGCTGCTGAGCGGCCTCTGCTCCCGCAAGGTGCTCTTCCCCTGCGGGGCCTTCGTCAGGGCCGACCTGGCCCGCTGGGGCATGAGCCTGGCTGTCCGTGGGCCCGGCCTGGACTACGCCAAGACCCGAGGCCTCTGCGGGACCTTCGACCGCAACAGCAGCAACGACTTCCACGACCGCCACGGCGGCGCCCTCGACCCCACGGATGTGCGTGCTTTCATCCAGCACTGGAGGTCAGTGCAGCGCTCAGCGTCTGCCGGTGGCCGCGAGCCGCGGTGAAAGCGTGTCGGTGCCCCCCCCAGGATGGATCCCGGGGAGAGCTTGTTCGACAGGACGCCTCCGGGGACGCCAGAGGAGCTCAGGAAGCCCTTCTGTCTCTGCCCCGGGGGCCTGGGCCCGGAGCACCATGGTGGGGCGGGCACAAGCTGCATCGCCTACGAGAACGTGGACCACACGTCCGTGTTCCCGTCCGTGGACACGACAGTGGAATACGTCAGGAGCGGGGAGGGAGCGGAGAGCATGCCGGACGCCTCCAGCCCTCCTCTGGGGAGGAGCGTTTGGGCCTCACAGTCTGCTCCTCAGCCTGGGGAAGACCCCGGGGAGGGTCTCCCCCAGGCGTCAGCAGGGTTCCGGCCCGTCCTCGGCCACGCCCAGCTGGACGAGTTTGCCTACCGCTCGGCGGAAGCTCGGCAGGAGGCGCAGCCGCGGTGGCCCACCCCCAGCGGCTTGAGCCGGTCCAAAGCTCTGGTGCTTTGCCAGCTGGCTTTGGCCAACTCCACGGTGGGCGCCGCGTGTGGGGGGCTTCTGGGCCGGCGCCTAGACGAGGCGGTGGATCTCTGCGTGCTGGACCTGCAGCTGAAAGACGACCTGGGCTGGACGGAGGCGCTGCTGCCGTACCTGGAGAACGAGTGCGAGAGGAGGCTGTTGGAGAACGGCACGCGGAGATCCTTGGAGGGTCCCGATCCCGCAGGAGCAGCCGCCGAGGTGGCCGCAGCCCTGCGCTGCCCCGGTCGTTGCCATGGACACGGAGAGTGCACCCCGGCCGGATGCCGGTGCTCCTCCAGCCACAGCTCCTACGACTGCAGCCGGGCCCTGGGTGAGTGTCCGGACACCGGTCCGAGCCCCGGGCCATCCCGGCTGACCCCTCTGCTCCCTGGCGCTAGCCAGCCGGTGGAGCTGAGCCACCTGGAGAACGGCGGACGCTGCGACCTCCGGTCGTCAAGCTGCGACAGCGTCCGAGTCTTCGGCCGGGGCTTCGCCTCCTCCCCGGGCCTGAGCTGCCTCGCCACCAGGCTGAAGGTGGGGGTGCCCGGCTGCAGCCGCTGCAGGGTTGAGGCTCCTGCGCAAACGCCGCCTCTGATCCGTCTGTGCAGTACGTGAACGGAGGCTGGGTCCCGGTGGAGCGCCAGAGGACCAGGGCCACCTTCCTGAGCTCCGGGGCTCTGGACTGCGCCGTCCCCTCTCTGAGCAACGCGGGCGTCAACACGGAGGACTTGGTGCTGGGCGATAAACCGTACGCACGCTGGGAGGTGCAGGTGAGGCCTCGGTGGGGTCAGGGGGGGCCTCCTGCGTGTCGGGGTCTTCATGGACGTCCACCGTGTCCCAGGTGAGCAACGATGGGTCCCGGCACAGCCAGGCCAAGGTGCTGACCATCTTTGACAGCGTCTGCCAGGCCTGCGAGGCGTCGCCCTCCGGACTTTGTAAGCTAAAGGTAACGAGCATGCGGAGCGGTCGCCTGAAGCCGCTGTCTCCCTGGTGAGTGTTGGATGAGTGTTGGATGCGTGGTCCTGCTCAGAGGCTGGAGAAGACCCTCCTCCAGCACCAGGACTGAAAGCGGCTCTGTGATTTCTCATCGTCCCAGCTCCTCTAGAGTTCTCTAGTTCTGGAACGCTCGGCTTCAAACCGGCATTGTGACGGTTTTCCCTTCTGCTTCCCAGGAGACGACCTGCAGCATCGGCGGCAGGGGTTCGCAGAGGGCCACCCCAACCCCAGCAGCCCCTGCCTCGTCTGTGACCCCAACACCTCCCAGTTCTCCTGGTCCCCCAACCAAGGTACTGGCCCCTGAGGGCCCCTGGGTGCTGAGCCCTGCTGGCTCTGGTTCCGACCCGGTTCCTCAGACCGGCTCTGGATCAGGACCTGAACCTTTGGCTGGAGCCATCAGCCCTCAGAAGGAGCTTTTGCCTCAGTGTAGACCTGGTTTGGAGCCGGTCGGCCTCCTGCCGTAATTTCAGGCTCGCTGAGACGATTCCAGGTGTTTGGGAATTCCTGCGCCGGCCCTTTAATGATGAGAACTGGAAAATAGTGGTTAGCTGAGCGCTAGCGTCCAACTGGGGTCCTGTTTGTCACCATTGAAAGATCAAAGGAGCTTTAGGATTCCCAGCATGCCCAGACCTGAAGGGGGGGGGCAACCAAGGGTCGCGTGGACGTTAGCACAGCTACACACGGTCGCAACCACAGCCAGATGAGATGCAGGGAGGGTTAGTCCTGAACTCCTCCCCCTGCCGTCTTCTCTGCCTGCCTGCGCGTTGGCGCCTGAACGACCGCTGAGACGTTTGGAAGTAGGTGTGGAACTCTTTCCAGGATCCTGGAGGAATGTGTGTTTGCTTGTCAAAGCCGAGGCTCCGGGAACCGCTGCTCACCTCCTTCTCCTGCCTCCTTCTGCAGCCAACAAGCCGCCGACCTTCCACCAGCCGCAGGACAAACTGCATGACTTCGCCGGGGAGAACTTCGTCTTCCAGTTCACAGCGTCAGACCCTGAGGGGTCGGCCCTCCTCTTCCGGCTGGACGGGGGCCCGGAAGGAGCTCTGCTCTCACCCGCAGGCCTCCTCCTTTGGAGGGTCCCCGAGGAGCAGGAGGAGGAGGAGGAGGAGCATGGCACCGCATATCCTGTCCACGTCACTCTGCTAGACGAGTGCAACGCTCAGAGCAGCTTCACTGTGGAGGTAACGGAGGAGGCGGAGGAGGAGGCGGCGTTGATGTCACTGATGCAGACAAGCTCCTCCCCCTGAACGCTGCAGGTCCAGGTGCTGCCGTGCAGGTGTCAGGAGGGAGCTACGTGTGTGACGGACGTGGCTTTCCCAGCAGGCAGCGGCAGGTACCTGTGCCGGTGTCCCCACGGCAGACGGGGGGCGCTGTGTGAGCAGGCTGTGGACGAGTGTGTGTCGGCTCCCTGCACCAGGGGCGCGTGTGTGGACACCGCTGGCGCATCCAGATGTGAATGTCCTCCGGGGCTCCGAGGTGAGAAACATCAGCCCGTCTGCAGGGTCACGTCAGGCTCACGGGTGTGTGTGTGTGTGTGTGTGTGTGTGTGTGTGTGTGTCAGGTCTGACCTGTTCCGAGGACGTCAACGAGTGTGAGCGCCAGCCCTGTTTCCCGGACGTGCCCTGCTTCAACAGCTGGGGCTCCTACCGCTGCGGCCGCTGCCCCGCAGGGACGCTGGGAGACGGGTCCTGGTGTTCTGGTACCGGAGCGTCGTCTGGGCGGGCCGTCGGCACTCTACCCACCGTTTCCCCGGCGACTCCTCATGTGACTGTGGACGAGGTGCCAGATGTTCTTCTGCAGCCGTCATGGAAACCAGACTCCTGGAGGACATCAGGCGGGACCCCTGAACAGCCCGGCCTGAGGTCCGAGGCCCAGGAGCCTGAGGGCACCGCTGGGGGGCCCGGTCCAGAACCCACCCGGGACCTCCGCTGTCCACCGCAGGAGCTAACGGCGCGTCCGGGACCGATGCTCCCAGGACAAACGTCCGGCCCACCGAGGCCGTCACAGACACCTCAGCGGGTCCAGCAGGCAGAACGGAGTCCGGGCCCCCCAGAACCGGCAGAGTCCAGCCGCCGGGAGGCGGGAGACCAGCTCCCGTCTGGGCTACGTGCGCCAGCCGGCCCTGCTTCCCCGGCGTCCAGTGCATCAACCGGCGGCCGCCTCATGTGGGCTACGTGTGCGGCCGCTGCCCGCCCGGCCTC